>CM055097.1:20474616-20945591 GCA_029204225.1 Diphasiastrum complanatum | reverse complement strand
AAATTTGACAAGAAACCCTTGGAGCCGTACAACTGGTTCAAAATGGTATTTGGTGAGCTAAAGAGAGCCATCAAGAGTAACACCAAGCAACAACTTGCTGTTGGCGCTCTTTTGTCTACCATCTCCGCTTTTTACCTGATTAATAAGTTCCATGGGTCCAGTTTGATCTTGCCTCAGTCCTATTTGTCTAGAAGATGTCGAACCTACTGAATCTTCTAGACAAGCATCTAGTCACCGACAAGTACGTAGCGAAGTCGTAATTCCTGACTTGCCTCCCCGTCACGTCATCATAGTCAGCTGCACTACACCGCTTACTACTACTCGCTCTACACTTCCTATTCCCAAGTCCACTGATGCTTCCATCACCTCTACTTTCTCACAAGATCAGTCTGTGAACGTTGGATCAACAATTCAATCACAGCTGCCAAAGCTGCCTCCCCCCCAGCAGACACTCAACCACTTCATCAAATACGCAGGCATTCATGGACATGTTTGATGATTCGAGTCCTTTGAGGGCTCAAGAGATTTTTTGTGATGCCTCAGAGCCCTGGGACCCTTTGATCCCCAATCCCATTGAAAAGGATTTGATATGGCCTTTCTGAATAAGAGGAAAAATAATAATAAAACAAGACAAATTGCCAACAACAGATATTTGTGAATCCTTCTCCTTCATCGAGAGAGCTCACCGAAAAAGAAGGTCTAAGCATCAAGTGTTACCGTTACTCTTTGTCCTTAATGTTGTCTGAAATTTTTTGCTTTCATACAATCACCAAGTTATGTCAAATATCTATTTTGTCTCCATTTTCCTAGGAGAAGTTTAGTATTGTGCTTTATAACATTAATACCGTGTCTGCACAATTTTCTAGCCAACCTTCTTTCTAACAATGATATTTGTTATGCAACTCAAAGACCATTTCACATAATATGCCAATTTCATTGGGAAGGTCATTAAGGTTCTTTTACGACTTCTAAGTCAATAATATCATGTTGAGCACAAGTAGAATGAGTAAAATACAGGCTACAATTACATATAACATTATGAATGAGGTTGAAAAATTTTGGACAACACTTTAGTTCAAGGATTGGCATGCAATTTTCTAGTATTGGTATAGAAGCATATGCTACCATGTCAAAATGATCAAGGAAGCATTTGTACAAGTAAGTTTCCAAGAAGTTTCCAATCCCACGGACCGTTCATTTGAAAATAAAAGAGACATGTCAAACAAAAGCATGCAAAAGATACTAGGTATTCCATTTCATATCAATGAAGTATACTACTCAAAGGAAAAATCTTTACAATATGACAATTCAAACAATTGTTTTATTGATATTAATAAGTTGTTGAGACTCTTAATAGAGTTTTGTAGCATTACAAACGAGGAAGTAAATAGTAAGTTGATAAGTGGTTCTAAAGTTGGATGAATCTAGAGATTATTAAAGGACAAAAAATGAAAGAGTTACTCTAACAATCATGAAGGGAGTAACTTTCAAATATGACTAAATATTTTTTTGCTCTTTTTACAGGTGTTAAAATAATACCATGACATAATTGTCATGGATATTTAGTAAAACATCTTATCTTGGAATTATTAAAAAATCACATGGATGGAAATCGACTATGTGTTTTGGAAGTGTTGGGTACCATGTGTTTTTGGGGGTCCGTGATTTCAAGATTGAGTGGCAATTAGCTAGAGTTTTAAAGGACCAATAATTCAACGTTTCTCATGGTGCCAACTCACAGCAACTTTTGTTTGTAGACAACAAAGGACATGAATGAAAAGTACAAACATATCAAGAGATAGAGTAGATACAAAAGTTCAATTCATAATGTTCATATTTGTACACTCCACGCAGTGGTGCAAGAAGCCATTGCGTCGAATGATTGACGACAGCTCTGCTAGATCGCAATAGAGTGTAAAAAGATCGCCTTTGACTCACAAAGAGAGTTGAGCGCAGAAAAACATGTAATCGTAGGAAAAAAGTTGACGAAGAAAAATGAAAATACACTATGTTATGTAGTAGCGATGTGGGAAGGGATAATGAGGTGGCATGGTGACATGGACATCTGTCATTTCATTTATTGAGGAAGACATGCACGGCTCCAGAGTTTCAAACTATGATTTGACAGAGCCGATCGTATGACGGAAGATAGTTTGTGAAAAGAAAAGAAATAAATAAATAAGAAACACTATCCGTTTTGATATGTGGGGCGGACACCACGTGTGAATAGTGTTCACGTGTCCATCATCTTTTAATGGAGGAATACAAAAAAGTAGGTGTAGAGATTCTCGAGAGATTCTCAAAATATGCTAGAAAGATTCTAGAAAGTTTCGCGAATCCCTTCTTGCAGGGATCCTAGAAAATTTAGAAAAAAATTAATATCTCCATATATTGTTTGGCGTGGAATACCAAACTAGAGTCATCCTTCAAAACAAGTCATTTCCATATTAGAAGAAGTTTTGTCTAAAGCAGGCTATATATAAAGGCCATGTTAAAATAAAGAACAGATGACAAGCTTGCAAATAAAAAAAAAATTCCTTCTAAACCACGCATTGGAGGATCCAAGTCTCGTAGATTTTTATCAAATTATTCTGGAAAAGAATCACCAAAGTCAATACTCAGTTTGGAAAGAAATAATAGTTGCTATTCAAGATTTTGAAGAACGAGGCATCTGTTTTGAACATGTCCAGACAATCCATGGCTCTTGATCTCGACTATCCTTTTGGCAAGATCGATCTCCTTGTCTGCCATAGTTGCATCCTTGGAAGAAAAACTAGGATTCCTTTAGATCAAGTCATAGGCATGTAGCAAAAGGTCTATTAGATTGTTGTTTATACAGATATATGGGGACCGATGCAAACCTCCTTCATTGCTAGATGCAAAGTATTTCATTACCTTTATTGACGAATTCTCCAGTAACAGCTCAGACAATTCAAAGAGTATGCTGGAAAATCAAACGGGCAAACAAATCAAAGCATGGAGATCAGATAACAGGGAAGATAATATATCTCCACCGAATTCAAGGAGTACTGCCTTAACAACGACATTGAGCAACAATACATTACCTCCTATTCACCTCAGTCAAACGAATCTTGCTGAGAGAAAAGAACAGGACCTTAGTCGAATCGGCAAAGTGCATGTTATCACATGTGACACTTCCGAAATCCTTTTGGGCTGAAGCTGTTTCAACAGCAAACCTATATTCAGAACATATGTCCTACTAAAGGTCTCTCAGACAAAACACCATTCGAAGTTTGGATAGGTACCAAACCTTCTTTATCAAACTTACGAGGTTTTAGATGTACTACTTATGCACAAATTCCTCACGATCTCAAGAAGAAACTCAACTTCAAGAGTATCAAATGTATTTTCATTTCAACTACACTACTTTAGATCAAGCCTACAAGCTGTTTGATCCCATCGAGTCGAAGATATTCACTAGCCGGGATATCATCTTCACCGAAGATCAGTTTATCGACCTCAAAGGAAAAGGCAGTGCCCATGTAGCCGACCTGTCAAATTCTCCTAACATATTGAACTTTCTAGTTCCTCAGTCGACTATTCCCCTTGAAAGGACCAAGCCTCATCTACTCTTGACGAACAACAAATCAACGACGAATCAGAAGATGATGATTTTGCAGTTCAGCAAACTAAAAGTATGATGAAAATGATCAACTTCCTCTATTTTTCAGAAGATCATCAAGAGCTAGCAGACCACATATCAGGATATCGACGAGTCTGTAGCCTACCTTCTTCATGAGCCGGACAACTGTCAAAGAGGCACTCAGTCAGCCAGATTCTGATCTTTGGAAAAAAGCTATGGATAAAGAGTATTCATCTCTATCAAGAACCCAGGCGACTGATCTGGACGAAGCTCATTTCAGCCTTGGTATTCAAATCCACAGAGACAAAAATTGAAAGTTGATGTACATTAATCAATAGAGGTACATCTACAATATGTTAGTCAGATATAATCTGATTAATTGCAAGTTAGCTCTCTCACCAATGGAACTAGGTCTCAAATTGTCAAAGGACTAGTGTCCTCAAACAATTCAAGTAAGAGAATGAGCAGATGCGTGAGTATCCTTACCATTCTATTATAGGATCTCTTATGTATGCAATGATCTGTACCAGGCCATACATAGCTTTTGCAGTCAGCTCTCTCAGTCTAAATATGACCAACCCTGGTGTAACACATTGGAAGGCTCTTACTAGAGTCATGAGATATCTTCGAGCTAATATGGACTTTTGCATTTGTTATGGAGCAGTTGACAATGACAACCACAATTTACTCATTGGTTTCACAGATGCAAGTTGGGTAGGAGATGTAGACACTGGTAAATCCACTTCTGGATTTACATTCTTCCTCAACAATGGTCCAATTTCTTAGAATAATCGCAAGCAATATTCGATAGCTCTATCTTGTACAGAATCAGAGTATATCGCAGCCTCACAAGCTACAAAGAAAGCAATTTGGTTGAGGAAACTTACATTTCCGATATCAGTCTGAATCATCTGCTCCGACATTATTATTTTATGATAATCAAAGTGCCGTTGCCTTGTCAGCCAACCCTAGATTTCATTCTAGGAGTAAGCACATTGAACTGAAAGTATCACTTTGTCAAAAGCAAAGTTCTCGACGAAGAGGTCAGATTGTAGTACTGTCGAACGCAAGATATAACAACAGATATTTTTACCAAAGCATTGAGCTTGGATGCACACAGAAAGTTTTGTGCTAAGTTTAAAGGTCAAGGCGTTCATGGATTCAGATTAAGAGAGAGTGTTGGATTATTCTCCTTCCTACTAATCGACTAATTGATTTTAATCTTCATCCAACTGCTTATCCAGTTCTGCGATTTTTTTCGTGTTTTTTACAGTCTGCCAAAATTACAAGTGTTTTTATACAGTCTACAGAAATACACGGAGTTGACAACAATGTTGCATTTTCTCTCTCTACAAACCCGATAGTGTCGCCTGTCAAGAATCTCGTGTAAAAATATAGTGTCACCTTTTTCGCATTTTTTTGCTTGTTTGGAATTATGTGCAAAAATGTAGTGTCATCTTTTTCACATTTTTCGCACTGTCAAGAATTACATGTAAAAATGCAGTGTTGTCTTTTTCGCATTTTTCTCATGTCAGGAATTACGTGTAAAAATGCAGTGTTGCCTTTTTCACATTTTTCGCCTGTCAAAAATACGTGTAAAAATGCAGTGTCGCCTTTTTCACATTTTTCACTTGTCAAGATTTACGAGGTAAAAATGCAGTGTCACATTTTTCACCTGTGGCAGTTTACGTTCATTTATGCAGAGTGACAGTTTACATTCATTTATGAGACAAATTTACGATCAATTGTCACCGCTTGTCAGCAAGCAAACTTCTGAGTAGAACTGGATGAATGCCAACGAACTCCAGCCAACTAGCAATCACATTTGACGACCTAATTACTTAGTATAAATCAATTGTTCATACATCTCAATATCAAGTCAATGAGATTGTGAATTGTGAAGGAGTTGAGTGTTATTACACAATGCTTCCTTCGCTCTTATCAAGCAGATCGTTCACAATCAGAAAGTATTGTAGTTAGCTCTCTATCAAGCTTTCAAGCTTGAACTCTCTTGAGCATTCTAGCTCAGTCTTTCAGAGCTTTATTTTAGAGTTGCTATTGCAGTACTGCTTATCAGCAGAGTCGCTTATTTCAGACTTATTCTCAGTTACTCTGAGATAGCTTTAAAGTGCGCAGTTTCTATCCGTTATTGTTTTGCGCTCATTAGCATTAGATCTTGTTTTTTTGAATCAATACTATTTCCTTATTGCGTTCAGTTTGTGTCAGAATGCATGCATCTCTGTATTGCTTTTGTAACTGGTAGAAACTGTCTGAGAATTCAATACTTTATGTTTGGCTACGTAATCACTTAGTATCTGTTGGAATATCAATCCACACTCTAGAGAGAACTATCAAACAGGACAGAGCTCAGTGGTAGAGCATCTTATCCGGTATGAGGGAGGTCTTGGGTTCGAATCCTAGTTTGTCCATCCATATTATGATTTATAGATTTCTAACATGGTATCAGAGCCAAGTTAGAGCTAACAGTTCATGGTGTCAAAGCCATGGTTAGGTGGCCCAAGTTGTGGGGCAGGTGACAGCTAGGACCCTAACCAAGTGTGGCTTGAGGAGGGGTGTTGAAATATCAATCCACACTCTAGAGAGAACTATCACACAGGGCAGATATGCTCAGTGGTAGAGCATCCATCCGGTATGAGGGAGGTCCTGGGTTCGAATCCTAGTCTGTCCATCCATATTATGATTTATGGATTTCTAACAGTGTAGAAAAGCAAGAGTCAAGTCACCAAGACCTAGTTATCAATCAATCTAGTTATCAAAGCCTTGGTGTGGAGCATTCAGAGGTTAGTTCGTAAAAATACTACAAAATATCATGTACTGAGTTTGTGGATGCAGTTCAAAGTGAATTTGAAAGATATTATGTCACACATTACATGGTAGATCTATTTATGGTGATGATATTGTATTCACATTACATAATGAAATGGAGTTTCATAATTTTTTTTTTAATTTAGTCGAGTTTAAGATGGAGAATCATGGTATTCTTCATGATACGTCAAGGATAGAGATCTATAAAAATTTACTACTATTTGTGTTTTCGGTAGTCAAGTCATGCAAAATTCTCGAATGAGGCATTGGTGCTTGAGAAGGAAAGTCTTGTGGCACATTTCAAACACTAGAGTTTTTGGCATGGGGTTTGGAAGATCATCGATCAATCTAACATGTTTTTCAAGTTTAGATCAGTTAAGGAGAGCACAAATGGGCTGATTTTACCACCTACTCACTTTCTATTTTTTGTTGACTAAGAATGATCATTGTTGACTAAGAATGATCATTGTTGACTAAGAACTATCATCTTTATCATGAAAATGATAACGGAGAATATATGTGACCATAACGAGTGCACATTGTTAGCTAAATTGTTGACAATTCATAGAACCAATTATTGGATAAGATCATACTTTGAACCATTTCATAGCACATGTTATGTTTACTTTTAAAAAGTAACATAGCATTTTCACTAAACATTTATGTAAGGTAATAGTATTTCTAGTGACATGTAGGAGTGTCAAAACTCCAAAAACTGCCATTTATATAAGCAAAAGTTACAAAACTTTTAGAAGTTAGTCATTAATGCACCTAATGTCTCCAATGACTCATGCATTCCCCTTTATGTAACCACCTCCAGATTTTCTAGAGTGTATTTGGAGGTTGCCTTAATTGGCATAATATTGCACTTGAAATTACTATTTGAGAATTACAAGAGCAATAAATACCTTACAAGTTGTAAGGTACCTTTGCTATTTTTAGAAATTCTCAAAAGCGCTTTACAATCTTGTAAGGTTCATTTGCTATTTTTATAAAAATTGCATCATGTATTTATTGCTATTTTTGAAAAACTGGATATACACATAAATTTAGGGCTTGCTATTTTGGGAATTTTGCAGACATACAAAATTACTATATTTAGAAACATGCAAGAGTAACATTAAACTTTTAAAATTAGAAAAGTTTATTTGAAAAAAAAATATGTTGGTTATCACGGCAGGGGAAGGCCTCGGGCGCCTTCAATCGTAGAAGGCCCCCGGACGGGGGCCTTCCCCTACAAATAATGTGTGACTACTCAAATCTTACATGAATCAATGGTTCAGATTGAGTTGGAGGACCGCCAATACCTACGGCATAATAATAGGACCTCATAATCTTCTAGAAATTCGATTGGCTATAATTTCTAGCCCTCAAAACATAAAGCTTTCATCGATGTACTCTAAGAATCTCAAAAGTAAATAGCTCTCATGAATAGAATGTTAAGAATTTGTGGCTCTTATGAATGGAATAAATGTTGCATAAGTGCTTTTCCAACACAAAAAGTAACAATGGAATATGGAATTTTTGATGGAAAGAGAAAATTTTGATGCTTCTCTCACAAAAGTTGCCTCCTACTCCTTTTGATAACTATATGGTTGTGACATAAGGTGGGAAAGAAGTAGCATCTTCCCAAGATAAGACTATATTTGAATAATTGACAAATAATGTGGGATCTCTCATGAATCTAGTTGTCACTCTAGTGTATAATCTTGAAAACAAATTTGTTTACTATTTTAGGTTTTCATGACACACATTATGCATTATAATAGGTGTTTGTTCACTCATGGTAAAGATATAATGGCTATTCCTTTTATCCCGACTCTATTGGGGACTTGACAAAAAGATTTTGACATTTTCTTTTGTGGTGGGCACTGGGTCAATGTTCGGGAAAGCCAGCATAGTTCAAGAATGGGACCGGCATCTTTTCTCAAAAATCGGCATGATAAAAATTGTTCAAGATTTTTTATGTCATAAATCTTGAGTTTTATAGAAAAAAACCGGCAAGTAAGAGATTGCCACTCAATATAGGCCGAAGAACTTTTTCACATATCGGTTTTTGGAAAGAAACCTCAAAAAGGTTTCCCCTACACTAGCAGTGGGTGGGCATTCAAACAACCATTGTAAAGATTGTGTCTATATTTGGTACAAAGTGAAATTTTGTTTCTTAATTTTTCAGGTACCTACACTCAGCTGTAAGTCTGTAAGATATGCATACCTTTCAGATTAGAACCTGTCATGTCGTAAGAGATGCATACCCATACCCTTAAGATTAGAAGCTGTCATGTCCTAAATATATATGTTCTCATTTCACGTGTTCCACGCGGCATAATGGAACAAGTTAATTGTGTTAAAGAGGTACTGGCTGGGCCTGGCCTATTTACACATAAGCCCACGTGTTAGAAAAGCCTTGGTCGCCAAAGTTGACAGGAGCTGCAGCAGTCCAGCCTCCACTTGACTTTGACTCACAATTCAGGACTTTCAAAATGACAGGTGCCGGCACGGGCACGTTTTTTCAACGTAGTATAGCAGCTAGCTCTAAAATAGCTTCATTTCTGTGTCAGTCACAATCTTAAACAAACAGTATCTCTCAAATTTTTACTCCCGTAGAATTCTCACTGATCACGCAAATCTCAACAATCTGCTTCATATTTCTGAAGATTTTATCACTTAACACTTTACAAATGCTATAAACAGGCAGCGATGACGGTAGACGATACCTGGTCAGATCTCAAAACTGCTCAAAATCAATAGCACAGGTCCACAGTCCACTGCATTGCTCTGGCTTACCAGAACGTGCTGTCTGTGTTGACTTTACAATAAATATGTCATACTGTATACATATACATATATATATATATATATATATATATATAAATATTATAGCCCTATCACTATCAGCAGCTGAGCAGCAGGTTCAGGAACAGAAGCAGCACGAGGAAATAGTAGTCTGCCCTTTGGTTGTGCGTAATACAAGTATAGAAGCATCGAGAGAGGAAGAGAGAGAGAGAGAGGGGGAATCGGGATGGATGGGCATTGGAATCTCGGGGGCCCCCTTGCAGTGGTAGTAACACTATTAGTAAAAAAGCACAGATGCACTGCACATTGTTGAAGCCTGATGAGTATATTTATGGATGGTTGGCTGACTCATCTTTCCTTCATTCCTGCTGCTGGTGATCGTGCTGCTGGTGATGGTGCTGGTGCTGGTCGTGGTGCTGGAGATGTGAGGCTTGATCCGACCTCCCAAGATCTGCATCCAAGGAAGGTTAGCGATGTGATAAATAAGAAATTAAGAATCTAGCATACTGTTTCAATAGCTAGATAGCTAGGCTTCTCAATCCTAATTACTAATTACCACAACAGAAAACATCATATCATACGGCATATGCTGTTAAGATTTGATCGGCCCTAGTGTGGTGGTGTGCTGTGCTTGCCCACCGTCGTTGCCCACCGTCGCGCTAGGATACGTTGCCAACAGGCCTGTTTAGTGTGAAAAACCCATATGCCAAATTTGAGGATTTCTGTATACAGACATTCTCTGATACCTTTCCGTGATCGACTAGGGGTTCGACGGCTATGTTTCGCCCAATTCCTTATCGTAATCGCAATAGTGATTGACCCATTACTAGGTAGCTTCTGCTCGGGAGTCGGGGGCATACGCGACTGTCGCACTTTAAGATTAAATCTCTGCCTCCTACTTGGCAGATGGAGCTACAGAAAAAGCTGCGGGATTCTCGTGCTGATAGTCTACAATAGAATGCCACCAGATCTCAGTCCAAGAGCAAGGAGTGCTAACAGGGATAAACTCTCCAAGGAGCTTCTTTAAGCTGCAAATTCTCGTCAAAGGCAGGTGTTGCAATCAATATCAAGATTCTACCAATTTGAATAGATTTCTACACATTTCTTCTTTCACATCCTCACATCGGTACTTCTACTAGTTTGTATCGTACTATCAACGGCTGACTACATGTTTCCTCAAACTGCCTATGCTCTTGCAATCCTAGAGAATAATGGTCGAGCGGCATAGATACTTTTTCTGCTATTCTTTACATATAGCCTTCTTAGTGCAAATATTAATGTCGACGCTATCTCATCATTATGTCTCATTTGACCATTTTCCCACGAGCTTTGCAAAAGAACTTGTTAATCACCTTTCCAGTTTTCACGGTTTTCAGGTATGATGTATAGATCGCCTGATATCACTCTTTCATCCTCTAAGTTTTGGTTGGTAATTGTTTCCAGAGCAAAGTGCATTTAACAGAAACTTCATGTAAAAGCACCAAGGACAAGTCTTTTCAAGCAAAAAAATTGCAGAGACCTCCTAAGGTGACAGGACCGTGCTTGTAAAACTACCAAGTTAAATATAATCTCATAAGAGGTTTCTATTGTCACAGCAGTCCTTCTTGCTGTCGTTCTTTTTGGGTTTTCCCTGCGATTGAACTCTTGCCTGTTTAACACGGTTTACAAGTTATACACCCTCCTGCATTATTTGAAAGTTGAAAGTCCTACATTTTATTTATCTAAATCCTTGGGAAGGAATGTACAGAGGTAGCTTTTCACAATCAGGTTTTATCCTTTTTCAGGTATAAGTACAAAAATGGCACTTTCATTTAGGAATCTCTTGGATTTCCCCCATTCTGTAGAGCTATCCTGGAATACAGACTGCAAAAATGCTCTTCACTTACAAAGGAACTTCAGGCCAGCAACACCATACAAAAGAAGGAATAGTATCCTGCGATCAGCTGAAAGAAAAAATGTAACCATCTCAGCAATAGACAGCACAAAGTCTGCGTCTGGGGACCTGGAACTACCTGCTGTAGTGGTTTTAAAAGCGGAAGTCGTTATCAAGAAGAAAAGCTCCCCAAGTTTGGGCCAGATTATTTTCGGTGGGGCAGATCCTCTCGTGGCAGTGGATAACATGATCTCTAGTGGAGTGGATACTTTCTCTGACACCTTTTGTCAAAGGATATATATACAGCTTATAAGCACAGACATTGATCTTGGTACGCATTTTAAACTTTTCAATTTATGCTATTTAAATTTAATTTTTTGATGTACTCGGCAACGGAACCAGTGCTTATGGAATTTGCTGATGAGTGGTGTTTAGCTTGGCTTCTTCTTGCATTCTTATTTCATGATTAGGCATTGAAGTTATCCTGTATCTTTGAGGTAATACGATTGTGTGCAAAATTTGGTGCAGGGAGAAATCATGACATTAAACTATGGCCTTACCAACACAATGATATCAGATTTAATGACCTAAGGCTTTATCTAAGCCATGGTTTGTTCTCCTTAAGAAGTTAATGGGACTGAGAGAAATAGAAGATGCTATATAAGAGATAGAAAGTGCAGGGAACGTGAAGTGAGAGAGGGATTGTGAGTATTGGTTTTCTTGAAGTGTATCTGATTTCAATATAAAGTGATAATATGCGTAATTGATCATCCAAATCCACAAATAGTCTATACCTGTCATGTCACAGTTATATATATCTACAACACACCTTCAACGGAAAGTGCCTACTTATTGCAGAGATTGGATTGACCCACTTTTTATCCATCCGCAAGTAACCCGCACAAGACTATATCTGTCTGCAAGTAGACCCTACACACACCTACGAACAACCTACACCTATTGCCTAAAATCTACAAGAACTTTGATGGTGAAAATGATGTGAATGAAAGTGCTGGTGAAATCATGTTTGCCAATAAAGATGTTGTGAATACTAATCAACTGGGTGTGAAACTAATGCATTAGTGGATAGGGAAAGGATTGATTTGGGTGTGTTACATGAATCCATGTGTAACAAAACAACAAAATGTAAGAAGCTGGCTGTATGTGTAATGACAATAAAGGAAATAAAACTTCGGATTTGTTGTGTTTGACAAAGCAAGATGTAGGTGATGTGTGTGGAAAAGTAGATTTGTCAAGAGGCCAGTTTTGAAACTTGTGTAAAGAATATGATTTGGGGAGTTTGAAGTGTTTACACATGCATCATATACGGGTGAAGATTTCTTCAGGGGATGCTGCTCTGTTGTATGATAACTACACGTGCAGTGCCAGAGAAAGGCAAGTATTTGGCAAGATGTATTATGGAAGTACCAGCTTGGCTGGATACGGCTGTGCATCATGTGTGTTTGCATTGTGGCAAATGGTTTGTGTTGGTGATTGGCTTGATAAAAGCTACATGAATGTGGAGTTGGGACTTCTACAAAATTGGTTGCACGATGAGATACAACTGGATCAAAGCCATGAAGATCAAGTTCCATTTGCTATATGGACTTGTGAAGACCTGAAGGATATCCAGAGCTTCCAAATGACTCTTCATCAGCTTTTGGGAGTCTTTGTACGTGTGATATTGGACTATAGGTTGTATTGGGTAGTCATATAAATAAATGATCACTGAAGGAGAGTGTTCAGTACTGATGATTTTTTCACATATTTGTCATGTGCTTGTGTGTTGGGATGATGAGCAAGCCCACATCTCTAGAAAAAATCCAATGAGGAGGTTGATTCAAACTGTTAATTTGAGGCCAAAATAGATTTGCAGTGTGCAGCAAAAGATATGCACGTGCCTAGAAATTTGTTTCCAGAAAGAGGCCCGAAAATAGGACCAGCTTTGATCTGTTGGAAAGCTTTAGATAAATCAAGCTGTAAGAAGACTTTGTTGTGCAGTTTCGGCGTGCGGACGTGTGGACCTGGACAAGTTACTTCCAGTGGGAGCTTGGGACATGCTGTAAACTTGCCCTTGATTCAGTAAAATGTGGAGGCAAGCTACAAAGTTAAAAAACATTAATCTCTATATTTGATAACATATCTAGGTGGGAGGGCTAGCATAACACATCTATGTTCTCAATATTGATGTCTTTAGTTCATTAATTAGAAAGTAGTATTTGGTATTTGGACTAAGTAAGCTAGTTAGGATTGAGGACGACTATATAGTAGTGACACTTGTAATGGTAAGTATAAAAGATGATCTAGCAAATAGAGTGGACAAATAAAATTAGATTAGCATCAACATTCTTTGAGCAGAGAAACAAAAATGTTCTTTTTATTTACAGTATAATATCTTATTCAACTTCACTATTCCTAGAAGAACTTGAGATCCTCATCTCTTTCTTCTTGGAGTGTGCCACTGAAGTCCTTCTATGTTGTGTGAAGCTTGAATAGCTTCTTGTTTGATAATTGCTATTGTTCTTGCTAGTGTTTTCTAGAATCTTGCAATTGGAAAGTAGATTTCATTTTCTAAGAGTTCTTACTCTGCATTTTCTTTTGCAGATACAGGGTTGGGCGAACGGAACCAAGAGTCAGCATTTGGGAACTGGTTGCAAAAGGCCTCAGTGTCTGCAGATAGAGTGAAATATGTCACTCAGTTAATTGTCAATGAAAATTTTGGTAAACCAGGAGCCATAGTAGTAGTTAACAAGCATCAGAGCGAATTTTTCTTGGAGAGCGTCACTGTTGAAGGATTGAAAAGTGGCAGTGTTTACTTTCCTTGTTATTCTTGGGTGCAACCTCTAAAGGATGGTGCTTTGAAACGGGTCTTCTTTTCAAATGAGGTTAAAAAGAGGTTTTCCTTCTTGGTTAAAGAAGATGACTAGATGACACATTTTCTTGAGGTGCAGAGATAGATATGTAAAAGCTCATACTTGACAGATAAACATCTACACGTACTTTACAAATTGTTGACATTATTGTAATATTCTTGAGAGGGGAAAGGGAGAGGGAGAGTTCTCTGTGTAAGAATACATGGGCTACGAGGCATAAAGAAAAATGGATGTAAGAACCCTTTTCTGAATTTGATTTCAGCGATGAGCCTTATAGCTGAACTGAAAGCTTGAAGTATAGAGAAAATAATCATTGAATTATTAACTTGGATTTCTAATGTTGACCTTGAAGTACGATGATGGAAATCTGATCATGAAGGTCATTACACACCATTGTCGCCACTGAGTTTTAATTCAAATTCCCAATTGCAGGTATACTTGCCATCAGCAACTCCTAAAGGCCTTCTTGATCTTCGTAGAAGTGAGCTAAAGGCTTTGCAGGGCGAAGGAAAAGGCATTCGTGAAGCTCATGAGCGTATCTATGACTATGATGTCTATAATGACCTTGGGAATCCAGACAAAGGTAAGGACTTGAAAAGGGCAACAGTTGGTGGAAGCAAAGAAAGGCCTTATCCAAGACGGTGTCGCACTGGTCGTCCTCCCTCAAAAACAGGTTTGTTAAATAAGTCTCTGGCGGTTTGTACTGTTTCTTTTATTGTACTGTAAAATATATCTGTTAGTTATCACTGTACTTTTAAGCAATACTAGGAAGAGGTTCCCCTAGAAAGAACACCAGTAAACCAAATTACAAGGCTACTTACTGTTCTCTAGGCCTCACCTGTCTTAGAGAAAGCATCTTTGTCTTATAGGACGATATAATGATACTCCTGACAATTCAATCTAAGGACTCCTGCCCCAAATTAGCTTCTTGCAATCATATATCCCTCGATATAGCCAGCTGGTGTCTGAGGTCTTCCACCTGCTCTTTGTGATTGGTATTGTAGCTAGCACAAAATGTGTGGTTGGAGAACATGTCTAAGGTTGTCAGTAAGTTATGCTTTTGCTAATGCTAGAAGCTATATCTGCTGAATTCTTAATGTGAAGGTTTCATTTATTCTGACATTAAAATCAATCTCAAGTAATTGGCTGAGGAGACGAGGTCTGGTAAGAAGAAATTGTCCATTACTTTGCCAACGCGCACAGAGTTACTGTAAAGTGGAATATTACATTGAAAAACTGAAATATAAATTGTGAATGAACATAATATATTGAATGGAAGGCTTTTTGGCTGGTCAGACTGCTATTGCAATAATATGATAGAGGATTGTTGCTTATTTTCACACACTATCAAATATGTACTCTAGTTATGCTAAAAGAGAAAATCTCCCAAGAAGAAATGGCTGAATTCATACAAGACATTCTGGATTCTTCAACCAGTTCAGATTCTCTCTTTTGTCGTCCTCATATTTGATGTGTATCCCCTTGTATCCATTTTCATCTTCTGAAATGATTGTCATGTACGGCACCAGTTTCTTCGCCACTTCTTTTAACGACTCTTGCCTGAATATGTTGGTTACACAGTAAGATACTCTTTTCTTTTGGTTTCCATTGATTTGACAATGTTTTCATCCAATCCAGCTACCACACAAATTCTCTTACATGTCTCCTTTGTTATGTTGTGTGTTATCTGATATTTTACTAATCAAAACTAACATCTCTTACTCAATGTCATGTTGGTAAGGTTCTTGTTGTTTCATGATAATTTTTTGGCTCCCTCCTTTTTGTTTGTTGGAATTTTGTTTGAGTTCTTAGTCTATTGCTTATTAGGGCTAATCACTTGCTTCTAGTTCACCTAGATATTCTCCTTTCCTCTACCTAGGTCTTGTTTCAAATTTTTTTTGAAGTTTGTTTGAGTTTATGATTTATTGCCTATTAAGAAGTTGTGTTGTACCTTCATTTTTCTGGTTCCCTTCCAAGCATCTACTTTACATATTTAAATTCTAATTTGTAAAATTGTTCTTTAGGTTAATTGATGCTCTACTTCCTTTCTTTTCAACTTTCAATAGTGGTTATTCCTTTAGTGGCAAAAATAAAAATTCCTTCATGTATAGTTGTTGTCAAGTTTTTCCTAGTTGCGCTTCATTAGATAAATATTTTAATATTCCTTAATGTTCAAGTTTAGGTTCTTGTTCTTGCTGGTATCAAAGTCATAAAGTAAGTTTTATGTTAATTCTTGCTTGTTGTAAAGAATTTTGTAGATTAGCCCTTTTGCTCATATGCTAATTATAGATAGGAGAGGAATGCACCCATTGTGACTAAATTTCTCTTTTGGGGATATGCTTGAAATCAAAGCAGTCTTAAAGAGGAGACCCAGTCCCCTTCATACCTTTCTGAAAAGTTTTTCGTTTCCAAGATGAGTTTTGTGGGGGGAATGTCCCTTTCCAGATCGTTGGGAAAAGGCCAAAACAAAATTCAATGAAAGGCATTTAGCTCTGGTTCATTCCATGAATCCGTTCAAGTCACTGCAAAGCGACCAAATGAAAATCAGGATCCAAGCAGGGGTTCCGCATGATTTGGGAGCTGGGGCTTCACTAGAAGCTCCAACTAGCTTCAACAAACTAATGATGCCATCTGGAAACTGTGAGAGTAGAGAATAGGTCCTTACATGGTGTCATGTGTTGTGAAGCACCTAAATCGAGATACCATTCGTAGGCATCTTTGCTTGGTTGATCTTGTACCATCAGCATCTTTTCATCTTCTTGGGAATTTTTGACAGAGTCAAAGGCTCCTTGGTGCTGTTGCATCTTCTTCCTCGCTTCATTGTGTTTGAGGATCCGATAGTCCTTGGTGTTGTGGTTAGCTCTCTTGCAGTTTCTACAGAAGAGTTTAGTCTTGGCAGGTTGTTGTTGGTGACTGTTCTGCGGTTGTTGTGGTTGTGTTGAATCTGGCTGCTCCACCTTCATTTTCTTGTCCTTGAAGTTCTTCTTCTTGGAATGTAAATATTGAAGTACGAGTCCATTGACTTGGTACTCGTCATAGATAAGCTCTTTCTCTGTACTTCTTCTAAAAGGCTTGTTGTCTGCTTTTGGAGAGACAACGAAGGATTATTGCTCAAGAGCAACACCAAATTGTTGTAGGAGGATGAAAGACTGGCTAGAAGAGACATCATAGAGTCCTCTTCTGAAATAGACGGACCTATAGCAGCAAGTTGATTCAACAACTATTTGAACTTTTTCAGATGATCACTGACTGAGGTTCCTTCACTCATTTTTAGGGTTAGGACCTTCTTTCTCAGGAAGAGACGAGCCGAAACATTTGGCGTTTCATAAATGCTTGTCAAAGTGTCCCATGCTTCTTTTGAAGTGATATAGTATACATGAGTTATCTGAGTGTCTTTCAAATTCAAGGATACGATGGCAAGAGCTTTGCCATCCTTTGCTTCCCATGTTGGTAGCATTTCAGGTTCTGACCAACAAATATCCTGAATATACTGAAGTACAAAAGTCTTGATGTACTAGTCCAACAATTGAATTGTCAAGCTGATTGTACATGTGAGTAAGGAAAACTCGTATACAAAAGGGCTGGAAGGGTTAATTAGAATATTTCCTGAAGCAAAAGAATGTACCTTTTATTGGCCAGTGAAGTAGAGTCGGAAAGTGGGATATACTAACTGTGTTTGGTTAAGTCTAGGTGTTGCCCTTCCATTGACACACCGGATGTCTGTTGGATTTAATTGATGCAATCAGGTAAGGAAACTAGCATAGTGCAAGCTTCATAGTTTTTGCTGTGGTTTACATTTTTATTAGCTGATGTACCAATATTGAAGAATTGAGATTGCTATGCATATCCAAAAAGCTGGAATACTTGAAATGAATTCTTCTTGAAACGTTCCATAACCGAATGCATTTTAAAAGCAAATCTGCCGTTTCCAATTTTTGGAAATACATATGATTCCTTGCTTGCTTTGACTCTGAGGATCAAAATGAGTATTGATAATGGCTCACACTCTCCTTATGCAAGCACTATGACGCCATACGGGTGAAACTGAGATTATTTTCAAGTTTACTATTTTAAATACTGGATAAATATGTTAAGGTAACCTTTAAGCTAGAAAGTGTGATGAACTTTAAACTTATCCCGACTTTTCTTGCAGATTCTCTGGCAGAGAGCAGGCTCCCATCAGCAAGGCAGAAGGTATATGTGCCACGAGATGAAGATTTTGAGCAAATAAAAGCTGGTAGCTTTGTGCCTGGTAAAATCAAAGGCATTGTTCATGCACTTGTGCCGGCACTCATCGACCATTTCAAAGAATCAGTGAACAATTTCCTTTCCTTTGATGAGATTGACAAACTTTACTATGAGGGTATACATTTGAAGACACCTGGCAAACTCATTGAGAGAACAATATTCTGGGACAAGTTGTATCTATCACAGCTTGTGAAGCGATTGAAGGAATCTGGAAGTGACATCATCCATCTTATCCAGTATCCTTTGCCAGAAATACTTCACAGTAAGTGCTTTCTTGGATGCGTATATTTTGTTCAGTAGATCCCAGAAGGCGAAGCTTAAAAATATGGTTTTAATTGTGGGAAAAAAGGTTGACAAAGATCTACCTGAATCATGAAGTAGCTTGAATGGTGGAACTAGGGCATGCTCCATGGTAATCAGCATGTAATTTTTTATATTTCAACATAAATTGTGGATAGTATCCTACATAACAAAAGAGACGTGCAATCTTCAGCTTTATAGAGTTTACTTGCAAAGTCTTAGACCATCAACCCCATGATGCACAGATACATCCCTATTTCAAATATAAATCCACATTTCTTTCATACATTACTAATGAAGTCCCTCCTTTGCAGAGAGAAAAGGAAAATTTATATCTCATCACTTGAGCAAGAGCTTGCTCAACTTACTGAGTTTTGGCTTATTATTATCCACAGCTGTGGTAGACTTCTCAATCGAATTACCAGGTCATCTGGCCCATAAAACAGATTTTCCAATGCATTCGTGCTAGAACTCTGCCAATTAGCAAGAACCCACAAGGTAAATGGAGAATGTTACGTGACAACTGTGTCTGGAATGCCACTTTTGTGCCAAAAATATTTGTTTCTAGTGCTTAGCTGTCTGTGTTTAGGAGTGAGCAGTTAGTATACTATGCAGTAACTGGTATGATACTTTAAACTGTAAGCCAATCAAGGTTTTTATATCGAGGGAAATGAGTCTCAAATGATGCCCACGTAGCTGGCACAAGGCAAATGGAAAAGTTACCAACGAAAATTTGTTAAGATTTGCATTTCTTCAGAGGAGAAGAGTCCTTAGGGAGCAGTTTACTTGTTGAAAAGTATGCAGCTCGTGTTTCTTGTACATTAAAAATGGTAATTGGTAACACCCTTTCAGCTGATCACTATGTTAGTCTCCAGAGAATGCCCAAATATTCAATATAAAATCTCCTTCAAGTCGTAAGGAGTGTCCCTTATATAAGTCGCAAGGAAAAAGGATGTCATATTAAGCTTTAAATAGCCTGCCCTGGCCCATTTCCATATATGTATGTTAATCAGGGATGGTTATTCTGGGTTTATGCCAATTATAAAATTTCAAGAAACAAGTGTAAGTCTACCCGACCTTCTCAGAGTTCAAGCCAGTTTTTCATAAACAGGTCAAACATTTTAAATCCTCTTGTACAAAATATAGGGAAAGGCTTCTAAAACATTTGCCCGAAGCATCTCTTAGGAAAATTACCAGGACTGTGTTTCTTACTGGGTATACAATGGCATCGTGTAGTTACCAAAGTCTTGCTAGATTAGTTGGTGGTGGGATGTAGGGTAAGTGATTTTTGCCTTATTTTGTTGGCAGTTTTCACTTCATTGTTGTTTGAGTTTTGAAATGCTCCTTGGTTTCCAAGGGGAGGCTTAAACTTGGGACCAAAGAAACTTTGGATGCTAAGCTAATCAACTGAGCCAACGCCCTTGGGTTAAGTTTTAAAATGGTGAAATGGGCATTTGAAAGCTTTACTGAAAGGGCTTCTATATTGGGTTAAACTAAGATGTTAGAAGAGCAAACAGTTAATCCCACATAAACGCAATCTCGTGTATATTTTTCAGCACAAAGCAAATTTATGCTTTAGATTTGCGAGAAAAGAGCGCCAAGTCACCCGTAGCAGGAGGCGTGATTTTCAGTTAGACATATTTGTTGGACCATACTTCTTCACATCCGAGATTTATATTCTTGACAAGCAGGCCCGAGCTCCTACATGTAAAAGATGACATTTGACAAAGGTCCCATTCTATTTGGTGTTGCATAGACGGATTGAAGTATATCTTTAAAACATATGCTCGTCCCTTGGAGTAGTCGAGTTCAATTAGAGTAGCGACCTTGTCCACTAGAGCCAGGCTCAAGTCTCGGTTGCTCGGAAAAAAGGACACCTGGGATCATCGTGCTCCCTAATTGTTTATGCCTATCTGAGTGTAAATGTTGTACATAATCATGATAGAGCAATAAAAACAAGTGCAGTCTAAAATCGAACATATGCTTGATCCTTCCTGTACGCTCTTTGATGTTTCTACACGTACTTCTATGTACTAATCAGAAATAGTTGCAGATTACACCCTCAAGCAAAAAGTGACGCCAGAAGCACTGTGTCCATGCAGGAGATAAATTCGTTTGGATGCGTGATTTTGAATTTGGACGACAATTCCTAGCTGGTGTAAGCCCATCAAAGATTGAGCGACTAAAGGTGAAGAGCTTCAAGAGTAATTAGGCTTTATGTGAAACATATTATTCTGAACCATCTTCATTGATGTAGTCTGAAGGCTTTGTAATCAGTCAATTGGGTTCTTGTTGAAAAGAGAGCTGACTATACCTTGTTGTGCATATTAGGTCTTTCCCCCTGTGAGCCAGGTTGATCAGAGACCATCAAGCTTCAAAGCTGAGCATATCACGCCTCAACTTGGTGGATTGTCAATTGAGGAGGTCGTCTTTCCGGTTCTCTACCCTGTTATCTGTATGATGAAGTTTTGAATTTTCATTAGCGAATGATATTGCAGTATAGATGTGAGAGAGCTCATCGTTTCTTGTCAGAGATTCTAGTATTAAGAATATTCAAACATTCATAAACAGGCAATCGAGGAGGGAAAGTTGTTTATTGTGGACTATTACGATGTGTTCATGCCCTTTATTGACAAGATTAATGCTTTAGAAGGGCACAAGACATATGCCAGTCGCACTATCCTCCTCCATGCCTCTGGTATTATGAGACCTATTGCAATTGAATTGAGCTTACCTGCATCGATTTCTGAATCGGTAAGCAGCAGCACTGTTCTAACTCCTGCAGAAGATGCTACTGGTATATGGCTTTGGCAATTAGCTAAAGCTCACGTTTCTTCTAACCATATGGGCTACCACCAGCTCGTGACACATTGGTGAGATCGCGAGCTCTCCAGTTTGAGAGAGTTTGTCTAATTTACTTTCCTGCTACAATATGTTATACTATAAATCTTGTAGGAATTTACCAACTTTTAACTATTTGTTGCTTATGAGCTAGATGTCTTAGCGATTCTGGTTTGTTAAACAGGCTGCAGACTCATGCTTGTACAGAACCGTATGTAATTGCAACCCATCGTCAATTGAGCGTCTTGCACCCAGTTGCAAGATTGCTGCAACCCCATTTGAGGTATACAATGGAAATAAATGCAGTTGCAAGACAGAATCTTATAAGTGCAGATGGCATCATTGAAAAGTGCTTCACCCCAGGGAAGTATGCAGTGGAGATGAGCTCAGCAGCATATGGCCGAATGTGGCAATTCAATACTGAGAGCCTACCAAAGGATCTGCTTAGAAGGTTCTCTCTCTCTCTCTCTCTCTCTCTCTCTCTCTGCCAATCACAAGACGAGTCGTGTATTCTGTGAGGTGAGAGGCAAAAAAAGCGGTTAAATTGTACAAATGCTTCTCTTCCAAGCTGATTTGGGAGCGTTCTTACAAGCATCAAAATTTTACAAATGACCTGAGGAGAAGTAATTAGGACAGACGTGTCTTTGAAGTTTGCAAACAACTTTCGTAGAGCATTCATTTCAGTTTGGGTTTGTACACAGGGGGATGGCTTTAGAAGATCAAAGTGACCCATCTGGCGTAAGGCTAGTGATTGAAGACTATCCTTATGCAGCAGATGGATTACTCATATGGACTGCCATCAAATCTTGGGTGAAAGATTACTTGTCAATCTATTATACTCATCCGGATGCTATCAATAACGACAGCGAATTGCAGCAATGGTGGACAGAAATACGAACCAAGGGTCATGCCGACAAAGCCGAGGAGCCATGGTGGCCCAAGCTCCGAAATGTTGACGATTTAACTGAGATTCTAACGATCATGATATGGGTGGTGTCAGGACAACATGCTGCTGTGAATTTTGGGCAATTTCTTCATGCAGGATATATTCCATATCTTCCATGTTTAACCCGACAGCACATTCCTAATGAGAACGACCCAGAATTCAATCATTTTGTACACGACCCACAACGCTTCTACCTTGCAACGATTCCCAGCAAACTTCAAGCAACAACCGTGATGGCTGTGCTGGAAACTCTTTCGACTCACTCACAAGATGAGGAATACTTGGGACACAGAGGAGACGCTGCCTGGATCTGCGACAAAAACGTCAAGGAAGCATCAGATAAATTCCTAGCCCAACTCCAGGCTATAGAGACCACAATTAATGAAAGAAACAAAAATCCTAAACTGAAAAACAGATATGGCGCAGGCGTTCATCCCTACCAGCTGCTCTTACCCCGTTCAGGTCCTGGTGTAACCAGTCGGGGTATTCCTAACAGCGTCTCTATTTGAATCCATCCATCCATCCATGCTCAACATCACATTTTTGATCCAAACAATTGATGGTTTTGCACAAGGCAGGGTTATCGATCAACCAAGCAGCAGCTCTGCTGCTGCCAACATTTTGATCCTACCTACAATTCAACCACCTTTCTTACAATTTCTTCTGAAACTCTATGAACTATGTAGGCACATTCATAGTTTTGTGGTAGATCAATCAGATTGAGAACATTAGTAAGGCAAAGACAGAAGTCATATTATATGTAAACGCTGGCATTGGCATTGAGCTCTATTTATGTGTGAGCTGGAGTTTGTGTGTGTGAGCATTTTTGTATGTTGGCACTTGTTGGAGAACAGCTAAATACGCATTTGCCAAGCTTGCTACATGGTCATAATACACTACAGCGAAATTGTTTTCTTTAGTATCAACTCAAAATCTTCTTTTCATTGATTATGTTATAGTGTTGGTTGGAAGGCAGGCCCTTGTGCCACCTTTGCCCCCATTCAAACTCTGTCAAGAGATGACCCTTCAACTACACTATCGATATTGAAGTCCTTATTTTGAGATTTTTTGTTCTTCGATTCTCGACAAAAATAGTAATAATTGGATGGGTGTTTTGCGAGGAAGGTCTTTGTTTGGATGAACTGTTTGCATGGTAGGTTCTGTAGGAAAAATAGTAAATATTCTTCCACAGAGAACACGATGAAAGTTTGAATAAATCAAACTAATATCAGTGTCTTCAATCGGGATTGTATCTGATCTATTTACTAATAGAACAGTATTAACTCTGATTAAATATGTGTGCAAAAATTATATGCGGAAGTACTATTGATCAAAAACAAATCTTTATAACTCTGAATCTGATTGACCAATATACATCTCTTGATCTTGCTGTTGTGTCTTTGATTGAGTGAGTTACAACGAGTAGTGCACATGTATTTATATTGCTACAAGACAAGTCTTTTGGCCTTTTATTAACAGTTCTTTTGGCCTTTCAATGCTGTAACAGTAGATATCTAATTGTTTACGACGGTTAATATTCAAATAGACGCTATGTTTCTAGGGTCAAATAATTTTTGTTCGCGAATTATTCTCGACAGTCTATCTCTTCGTCTCAGCTTTGTGTTTCGCGAATTATTCGTGACACTTGTCTTTTCGTGACAGATGACAATTCTTGAGCTTGAAGAAGAATCCTAATATTTCGTGAACTGTTCGTGACACTTTCGCGACAGGTGAGCTTGGAGAAGAGTCCAGAAGATTTCGCGAATTGTTCACGAAAATTTTGCGACATCTATTCCGTGACAAGATTCTGTTCGCGAATCTTTCGAGCTTCGACGAGAAAGCCACGAGCTTCTACAAGAAACTATTTCACGAATCGTTGGCGAATCTTTCGAGTTGACTACAGACAAATTTCGTGAATCCTTCGAGGTTGATCACGAATAAAGAAGTTTCGAGTTCGCATTCGTTTCTTTCTCATCCTTTGTCAAGTAAACTGCGCGCTTTGTTAGTAGAATCAAGATCTGTCTGATCAGTTGTTCTACAGCTTCCTCTCAAAGTGGCAGTTGGATGAATCCCAATCTTCTTCGTTGCTTCTCGAACAAAGCCTTACTGAATGGTTTCGTAAAGATATCAGCTGTCATTTCCTCTGTGGGTATGAAGACTGTCTTCAGTATCTTCTTCTCGACTGAGTCCCGAATCACATGATTTTTGATAGCTATGTGCTTCGTTTTTTAGTGAAATACAGGATCTTTCGTAAGATAGATTGTTAAAGTGTTACCAATTAACAAGACGTAAGGTTCAAAAATAGATTCATCAAATTCTTCCAACATTTGTTTGATCCAGATCAGCTCGTTTGCCATCTTGGCTGCTGCTACATATTCCACTTCACAGGAAGATTGAGCTATTGCTATTTGCTTCTTGCTTATTCAGAGTATGGCTGCACCAGATGCTAGAGTACAACCTCCTGAAATACTTTTGTTATCATCCTTCATGAATGCCCAGATTGCGTCACAGTAAGATTTAATGTGAAATCCAGCTTCCTTCGAATAACACAGTCCATAGTCTTTCGTTTTCTGGAGATATTGTAGTACTCTCATTGCCAACTTCCAATGCAATGATCCTGGGTTCTGATTATAATGGCTCAACCTGTATACTGCAAACGCTATATTAGGTCTGGTGTTGTTTGCTAGATATAACAATGATCTAATCAGCCTACGATAGGGTGTTTTGGCCATTCGTTCCTCTTCCTCGAGAGTCTGCGGACAATTTGCCTTACGCAGTATTGTTCCAGGTATCATGGGAGTATGTACACCTTTGCATTCGAGCATGTTGAATTCTTCAATGATCTTTTGAGTGTACTTTTGTTGGTGAAGATACAACTTATCACATTCAAAGTCTCTCACAATCTGCAAGCCTAGATAGATTTTAGCTTCTCCTAGGTCAGCGATCTCAAATATTTCATAAGTGTCTCTTTTGACATCTGAAATCAACTTATCTCTTCTTGAGAAGATAAGCGTGTCATCAACATAAACATTTAAAATGACTATTTCATTTTGGACATGTTTGATATAGATATTTGATTCAGCAAATAGAGGTTTGAAGCCTATGGAACATAGTGCTTTGTCTTTCTTTCTATACCATTGAAACTGAAGATCAAGACAAAGTTTGATGTTATTAAACACCTTTGAGCCTTATGTGAATCATTAGTATTTTCTTTGGAAGCATCTAACACGTGCCAGAAGTAGAATTCAAACTTGTGTAAGTGCCTCAATCCATTTTGAGAGACTAATATAGAAAATCTTGTTTTGTGAAATATTTGAGATCTATCTCAAATATAGTTGCAAGTTTTTCACATAGGAAAGTAGCACATCCTTGAAAATACCTACAGTGAAAGAGAGTGACAACAGTAAGTCTGATTGAAACAAGCTCAAACATATAATTGTCCAATAACAAAGAAGTCTTCACAATATGGCATCTGTGGGAGGATATCTCCTAGAAGCAAGTGAAAGACTAAGTACCTCTAATTACTCAATATGGAAGGTAAGGATGGAGTCTATTTTGATACTCCAAGATGATATAGACATAGTACTTGGTATTGAGGAGGAGCCTCGTGGCACAGTTTGAAATACCAAAGTACAAGAAGAGAGCTAGAATGGCTTTACATTTCATTAAGATGAATGTCTCTAATGAGATTCTAAGAGAAATAGGATCTTGCACCACTGTTGAAGATGCTTGGGATGCACTTAAGTCCATCTATGAAGCTAAGAACACTTCTAGAATACTCAGTCTTAGAAATCAGAATTTTCAAAGTTTTCAAGGAAGTGAGGAGAGTGCATCAAATTTGTTTTGAGAGTAAAAGATCTTCATAGAGAGCTTGCTTGTGTTGGTGTTACAATCAATCAAGATGATCTAGTACAAGTCATTCTAAATGGATGACTATGATAATCTTGTTCAATCCTTTGCCATGAAGGAGGAGTTGCCCAATCTGGAAACTCTTCAAGGAATTCTCATCTTTGAAGAAGCTAGGCAAAGTTACAAACTGTCTAGGATGAACAAACTCGAGCATATTGGAAGTGACAAAGCTCTCTTTGTCAAGGATAAGCATAAAGGAAGGGGCAAGAACCAGTTTTCTCAAGCTTTCAACAAAGACAAAGGCAAGGAAAGAGACAAAGATGGTGAAGAGGATGACTCATCTCATCCTTCTACTTCAAAGACCAAGAAGAAGAAAGTCAAGTGTTTCTTTTGTGGCAAGAAGGGGCACTATGCCTCTAATTGCTTCAAAAAAAAAAACCAACTCAAACAAGCAAATCTCTCTAATGAGAAAGAAGAAGATTTTATTGCAAGTGATGGAGAAGGATCACTCATGGTGTTAAGCTTTTCTTCATCATTCTTCAAGAAAGATGAAGCTTGGTACATCGATAGTGGAGCCTCTTCACATATGTGCTGTTCAAAGGAGTCTTTTTGACTCTATTGTACCTTATAAAGGACTCAAAAGATCTATTTATACTGCAAATGATCATGAGTGCTCTATTGAAGGTATCCGCAACATTCCATTGAAACTTTCTTCTTCTAAAGTTCTATCACTTTTCAATGTTCTTTTTGTTCCTACGCTTACAAAGAACTTGATTAGTGTTGGAAAGTTGCTTACTAGTGGTTGTGATGTAAAATTCAATTCCAATACTTGCTTTATCAAGAAAAATAATGAGATCCTAGCTAATGGATCTAGATATGGTGGAATCTTCAAGTTGAATTCTTATGAGAATGCAAACTTTTGTGAAGTTGCTCTTTTGTCTAAGGAGGAGTTATGGCATAGAAGGTTGGAGCATCCTAACTTTAAGTCTTTGTTTTCTATGATCAAGAATGATAAGGCTATTGGCCTTCCAAGATCACTTTCCAAGGATATCAAGCCTTTTGAGGCTTGTGCTATTGCAAAATCACATAGAAAGCCATATCAAAAGTCTTTTATTAAGACTACTCATCCTTTGGAACTAATTCACTTGGATGTTCATTTTTCTTCTTCTAAAAGTATTGGTGGTGCAACTTGTTTTGTCACCTTCATTGATGATTTTACAAGATATACTTGGTTGTATCTACTTTCTTCAAAAGCTACGGTATTTGATCACTTCTTTGTCTTCAAAGCTTATGTTGAGAAACACTTTTCTTTCAAAGTTAAAGCTTTAAGATGTGACGGAGAAGGTGAATACATCTCCAACAAGTTCTATGATTATTGTGAGAGTGAAGGGATAAAGAGAGAGTTTTCTTGTGCTTATTCTCCATCTCAAAATGGAGTTGTTGAAAGAAAAAATTGATCTCTATGTGAATGTGCTAAAGCAATCCGAGTTGAAGCTTCTTTGCCTATTGAATATTGGGGAGAAGCAATTAATTGTGCAAACTATTTGTGCAATAGATTACCTCATAATGCGCTTGCAGGAAGATCACCATATGAAGTCTTGTTTAAGAAGAAACTTAAGGTTGATCACCTTAGAGTTTTTGGATGTGCTTGTTTTGTTCATGTACCCTTGGAAACAAGGAAAAGAGATGATCCTAATTCTATCAAAGGGATCATGGTCTTCTTTTTGCCCTTGAATGAGAAATTGGCTTTCTCATCACCATCCTGCAAAGACAAGGAACTCATCCTAGATTTTGCATGGAGCATCCTACACTCTTCAGCCACTAATACACTGTGAAGTTTTTCTATAGTTGGCAAAGCGTCTTGGATGGCAAAACTTTGGACCAAATTTGCAAATTCATCTCCTAGACCATTAAGGACAATCTGTACAAGCTCTCCATCATGAATCTTCTCTCCAATGGAAGCCAACTCCCTATTTAGAGACTTGATTCTGAGTACATAATCTTGTGCACTCTCCTCACTTCTCCTCATGCTTTGCAAAATTTGATTTCTAAGCATAAGAACTCTAGAAGTGTTGCTAGACTCATAGATTGATTTTAAAGACTCCCAAGCCTCTTTAGCATTAGTACAAGTTGATACTTCTCTCAACAAATCATTGCTCACATTCATCTTCACACAATGAAGTGCAAGCCTAGATCTCTTCTTGTATCTAGCTAACTCATGTGCACCTAGAGGTTCATCTTCATCTTCAATCAAGAACTCATAAAGGTCTTGGAGCACCAATAGTGACTCCATTCTAACCTTCCAAATAGCATAATTTGTAGAATTCAACCTCTCACTAGTTTCTACAAGGTATGCTCCAGCAGATGCCATCTTACTAGTGACTTCTACAAACAAGAAATAGATTTGATTGACTTGAAACTCACAAAGGTCTCACACTTGTAGTGTTTCACTCAAATTTGATTTCTAATCCAACAAATGGACTTATAATCACAGTTCTATCACTCCCTCACAAAGCTGGAATGAAGATAAGATGAAGTGAAAACTACTTTCAAACAAATCTTGCCAAGAAATGGATTTGATTGTCTCTAGAAACTCACTAAGGTCTCTCTCTTGTAGTTTTTCACTCAAATAAGATTTCTAATCCAAAAAATGGACTTATAATCTCAGTTCTAACACTCCCTCACAAAGTTGGAATGAAGATAAGATGATGTGAAATCTACTTACAATCAAATCTTGCAAAATTTGGCTATTTTTGGACAAAAAAAATGACTTAATCTCTTTCTTCCTTCTTGGTGTACTTTTAAGACCTGTTTTTAACCTTAATAGGACTTGAACTCAGCCTAGATTAATTAGATTCCATGAAACAAATTCAAATCTAATCAATGGCAAATGATCTTGGTAGATTATTCTAGGATCTCCACAAAATTACACCAATAGCTCACAAATTGAATTTTTTTGGATCAAATGAATACCATGCATTAAATGCAGGTTCAGAGGTGCCCACACATGTGGACAGTAAGGATTTGGACCCCTACCAAGTTTGGGATCAAATCTCCTCACCAAAATCAAGATTCTAGCTTGCCCTCTCAAGACTAGTTTTTAGCACCAAAACTTGCTAAAAATGGATTTGCATTAGATCAATGGCTTATGCTCTTGTACTTGGCTCTGATACCATGTGAAAGTACTGTACTTTAGGACCATAAATGGATCTACAAAATATCCACAAGAGTGATTGGATGCTTGCTTAACAATCTATCAAAAAACTAGACACAAAAAAGTTGATCTAGATTGGCAATTTGACAAACAACAAGCATTAACAATCAAAAGCATTGATAAACATTGAAATCCGAGCTCACACGTGTGTACTACAGGCTGTAGTATGGCCTTCAACCTGAGAAACAAGTAGAAATTGATTTGGTTTCATTTGGATCACAAAAACTCAATGTACATAGTGAACTAGCTTGAGATTGCCAATGAGCTCCAAAAATTTTCTATCTTCTCACTATGGAGAGAGGGAATACATAGCAAATTCGACTTCCTTCTTGAAGTTAGGTGGATTTCCAGCATGTAATAAGGAAGTTAACTCACTCTCCTTGACCTAAAATGAAACCCTAGTCTATTTCCTAGAGTTATGCTTGGTAGGTAGCTAGTTGGTCAAATTTTCACCTTAAACTTAGGTGTAGGTCCTATAAAGTAGGGATGACCACCAAATAGACATGACCAACTCTCTTGACTTGACCTAACCTACATTAGGATGGGTTTCCCATGTGGCATCATGGCCTCACATGTGTGGGACCCACTTGTGTACACAATTTACACTATTCTACATGGTTTTTGATCAAGCTAGATTTGCCAATTTTTGGCAATTCTTCACAATAATACCAAGATCCATGTTCAAGTCAACATAGATTGTTTTTAGGAGGAGTGTTGAAAATGAAAAATCATCTATCTTGACTTTAAGCTTGCTACAAATTTTTTTTTTTCTATGCAAGTATGTTGTTTCATAATGTAAATGCCAAATTTGGCCTAGAAGAAACTCGAGCTATATCGGTTTCTCAGGTCTAGTTGGTAGTATACAACTTGCATATAGATTGTAGACTTAGAAATGTCATTAATATGCTTGTAGAAACTCGTGGCATATCACATGCAATTCTTGTAAGTGATCACACATGCATGCACACACACGCACGCACACACATGTGAGTGTGTGTGTGTGCACGCACACATGCCTATGTGTGTGTGTGTGTGTGCGTGTGCACGTGTTTGTTGTGTGTGTGTGTGCACGTGTTTGTTGTGTGTGTGTGTGTGCGTGTGCACGTGTTTGTTGTGCGTGTGTGTGTCTGTGCGCACACACACACACATCTCCATATAAAAAACCTTTTGTGGATGAGATATATTGTATGAAGTATAGAGTCTAGAGTCCTTTTTTCTCCTTCTCTCTTTCCCACGGGCCCCACTTCTCTCTCTCTCTCTCTCTCTCTCTCTCTCTCTCTCTCTCTCTCTCTCTCTCTCTCTCTCTCTCTCTCTCTCTCTCTCTCTCTCCACAGGCCGACCAACCAGCCATAGAGGGAGGGAGGTCCCTCCATGCCCCTAAAAAAAATGAAGAAGGTTAAAATGTGTGTGTGTGTGTGTGTGTGTGTACATATATAAACAAGGGGGTGTCTCCATTCCATTAAAAGTAAATATATCAATATTTACCCCTCCCCATGCACGCACACACACACACACACACATACACTTTTTCTTATATGTAAACCTCTCATAAAAAAATATGAATATAAATCCACTTAAAAATGTGAACCCCCACTCTCCATAAAACAAAAAAAGTGAAGGGGCTTTTTGGCTCCCCATAAATTAAGTTTTTTTTTTAAAGGAGACAAAAAAAAGTTCCCATCAAAAAAGAAATTCCCCCCCCCCCCCTCCCCAAAAAAAAAACAAAACTAAGGCTTTAAAGGACAGGAGCATATCTTTTTTTAACACTCCCTCGCCCTTTTTTGTCACATGGCAAAACCCACCCACCCATCTCCCCGAGCACTTAAACCATCGGCCTCTTGCCCAAACAACTTGCTTTTAACCATTAGGGAGCACATCCGCACTCCGCCCACCCCATATGTTCTCCCCTTCTCCTGTCAATCCACCTAAAAAGAAACATCATTGATGAGAAGAACCGCTCTAAGATTTATTATATGGCTTTCGCATTTATTTTAAATTATCAAAAGTTTATCCATAGATCATGAACAAAAAGTTTTACCCAAAGTTCTTTTCTCCATCTAGCATCCATGCTCTATTGAAGAACATATTTGCTAATCTCATCCTTGCACCGACTGTGGGAAATAGCACAAGTTGAATATCTAAAACTAGACATTTTTTTAATTTATTCAAATTGAAATGAAAATTTGACACGAAGTTTTTCTTTGTTCTTAGCTCTAGGGTTCTTCCTTTTTCTTTCTTCCCAACTCTGTAGTTTTTTATTCTCTTGATGTACAAATTTGCTTGATCAATATGTCTCATCCTTTCCTCTTGCTCCTGTAGTATCTTGCCAGGAATGGATGTGACAATCTACCTCTAAAATCCTAACACATGCGATCTTTTGGTTTTGATCCAACCTCGTTTCTTATTTGAAAGACAAGTTTTTTGCTTTTGGTAACCTTGGTTGAACTATTACATCACCTCAAGTATTGTCATCTTTGAGAGCTATAAAATACATTCATATGATGGAAGGTCGAATGAATAGTGTTCATTTTTCAATTGCACACTATATTAGGGCTCACCAAGAACTGGGCATCTTGAATCCTTGATATTAGTGTCTCCGAGACACTTCAATCTCTTTTTTCATCATTGGTATCTAACTTTATCCATACTTGCAACAACCTGCTTGGTGTGCTGATAAAGTCGGTCGTTTACTTTTTGGCATTTTCAAGAAGTGGTCCAATATTACAACAGGCTCCATCATGCATGTCGTCTGCTCCATCCAGTGCTGCATGTCGAGACAAGTCCGCATCAACAAATCGGGCTCCAAGCAGTTTAGTATACACAGAGAAATGCACATGCACACTCATACACACATGCACACACCATCGGCCACATAAATCACACATGCATACACACACACACATTTCACACACACATACACACACACACATACCATTGACCACATAAATCACACACACCATCAAGCACAAATTATACACACAAATCCACATACATAGATAACACATGCACTCACGTACATACACACTTACATCGGCCACCCGTCAGCGACCATCGACCACCCATCAACAACCATCGACCATCGGCCATCGACCATCGACCATCAGCCACCCATCAGCGATCATCGGCCACCCATCAATGACCATCGGCCACCCGTCAACCGCCATCGGCCGTCCGTTGCCCGTCCGACGGGCACTCTTTACTAGTATATGTATATATAGATACACACACACACACACACACACACACACACACACACACACACACACACACACACACATCTTAAATTTTATGTCCATTTTTTGAGTCTTTTATTAAGGTTAAATGCTTTTAAGGCTTTCTAGATTTCTTTTGTAGGGTTTTTATGTTTCTTAGAGGTTTTTAACATTGTATTACGATTTTTTTTAAGATTTAGCCCCATTTTTAATAATACTCCTATTTTTTTCTCATTTTTTAAAGTATTTACGATTGTTTAAAAGTACTCATCTTGTTTTCTATTTCTTTTTTAATTTTTACATTTTGTTTTTAGAGTTTTCTTTTTTGTTACTTTTTTTTTTTTAAGTTTTTCTATTTTTTAGATAAAATTATATTTTTGATTTTTTTATACTATTTTGATTTTTTTTAGATTTTTTATTTTTTTAAACTTATTTTTGGTTTTTTTATTTTTGTATTTTTTACCTTAAATTTATTGCTTTGATTTTTTTTACACGGTTTTGATTTTTATTAGATTTTTTTCATTTTTTAAAGTTTATTTTTGGTTTTCTTTTGAGATTTTTACACATAATTATTGCTTTGATTTTTTTTTGGGATTTTTGACATTTTTGATTTTTATAGATTTTTTACACTATTTTAGCTACCTATGTTAGCTTTCCATACGTTTTTTATTGGTTTTTTTTTTTTTTAATTTCAGGTTTTTTTTCCTACTTTTGTATTATCAAGTTCATAGAAGGGATGAGAAGAAAGGAGAGCACAGAAGCACCAAATAATCCCATAAGCATTTGGTGCAACATCAACACTTTTCAAGCTATATATAGACTCTTCAACTAGTTGATTTTGCTTCAATTGGGGGCATGAATTTTCATTTTATTAAAATGGACCCCCAAAGAATACGTTTCATTCTCAATTAACCTTTATTATGGAGTTCTTATGTCTTCTTAACACGTGGCATAGCATTTGTCCCATAAGCATTTATGGAATTTGACTATGGAAAAAAAAAACATAGATAAATCCCCCCACACAATGCTTATTTGCATTGTTTTCTGAAATTTTTAGGCTTTCTTATCTCAAAGTGAATTGCAACTTGTTTCAAATTTTATTGCTCTTCTTGTTTATTACTCCATCTCATCTTGTTTTCAGGCGTCCGAAGAAAATGGTTAGTTTAGCAAACCAGTAGAAGTCACAATAGATGATAGGACAACCTCTTAAAATGTCGCTTCTATTTTACATACATGTGCATTCTCGTCTTTTTCCAGTCTCAATTTTTAATGATATATGTGATCGACCTTCAACTGCACCTCACACTAATGAACTTGTGATGATAGCTGTGATAGACCTTCATTTGCACCTCACGTTAATGTAGAGCAGGAAGATTCTCTCAATATCCAGCGTTGGCCTTTCAAATAACAAATGGCTTACTAGTTACCCACATTCCTCCATATCCTTTAATCCATTCTCAAAAGATGTAGAAACAGAAATGCATTTTCCATATCATATCTGTCCATTCTCAAATAGGTAGAGACCGAAAATGCATAATTCACATCTCAATCCAAACATGGCGACAAAATCTTAGACACATATGCATAGCAAGTGCACTCATCAAAATAAACAATTGCATTCATTTAATTCCCGTCTGCTCACATCTCACTCCAAACATCATCAAATAAAAACTCATACAGAAAGGTTTGCATAGCCAACAAATGCATTTGAATAAACCGCTGCTGGTTCATTTGATTTCCAATTGGTCGGCTCAACATCGTCACATGAAATTTCAAACATAAATATTTGCACAACAATCACACTCATCAAAATAAACCATGGAGTGAGATCAAGCACCGAAAATTTGCAGCTTCGAAGATCCTATAGAAATTTATTTGAGGAAATTGAATTTTGTTATACAATGCTATGTCTTCTTTTAAGCTTCTAGCGTTTCATTTCTAAATTATCTTGATGCAAAATCTGCCATTCGAGCATAGTACACATTGGTCTGAAAAGTTTGCTTATGTTCAATTTAAACAAAATAACTGTGTTAGAGATCTTCCAATTTTGTAAGTAATAACTCTAAGTTGAAAATGTAATTTTACAGTCGTGTATCAGGTTGGGAGGACCAACATGCTCTGTGGGTAAAGAACATGATATAGTTTCATTTTTTTGGCTTCAGACTTGTCTACTCAATGGGCATAAAGGGTTTATCGAACATTGGCATCATCAGCAGACAAAAAGCTTTATCAACAAACGTAGCTTCAATTTTTCTGCTTAGCCAATAGTTCAAATTTTCTGGACTGTGTACTACATAAGCACAACCAAAACTTTGGGCAAGGTTATCGAACCATAACTACTAAGGAAAAAAATCTAGCTGTCGGTGAGATCCCGTATTTTGTTCTCTATATGTGCCACAAAAAAAAAAAAATAGATGCTATAAATGCATAAGGAAACTCCTGCAATGGTCTGCTAAATAAGCAGCACCTTCTGTAGCAAGGAATATGAAAATTATAAGCATGAATCCATAGGAAATTTCCATATCTTTGTTTAACACTTTGCTAATATCAAACATCTAGAAAAGAAGTAGAAATGAATGAGACAAATGAGAGTAATAGAGATGAATGGAAATATTGCATAACCCTAGAGTACAATGACAAATATTAAAAATTATGATCATTTGGGAGCTAGCCAAGCAGGCCGCATGGCCAGGACGCTCTCCTTCACTTCTGTCTTTGCTCTCCTTCACTTCTACCTTCTCTCTCTTTGCTACTCGGTCGCTTAATAGAGGAAGGGAGCTGTTGCCCACAAATTGCAGAGATCCACAATGCCTCAACAGCTCGGCCATGAGCACCCTCAACCATGAGCAACTTCAACTGCGATGGTGGTAAAGACTAGTGGGCTTCCTTGCCTAGTGAAGCTCTCTCATGATTGATAGATGATGGATTCTGCCAAAGCGGCCGCTGAGGAAGCATGGAAGTGAATGAAAAGGAAATAATCTGAAATACTCCTTCCTTGACGACGCTGAAGAATGTGAACATCAGTAAACAAACTTAGAGCAGAGTGAAATCATGTAAAGGTAACCGTAAATAACAGGTTCTTACGTTACAAATCTTACCTTGTAGCACGGATATGGATATGGATATTGCAGTTGACGGATCTCAAATCCGGATTTATTTGTGAATGCACATGAAAATATCTTAAGAGTTTGTTGCATTGGTTCTTCTGCTAGGACCTTGCACTGGCAGCAGAAGTTTTGCATGCAGTCCACCTGTATAATTTCAGTTTAGAGGAAGAAACACTTTATAAAAAATTGTTTATTCATGAAGGAATGTGCCAGACAGGTAAAATCTGTTATTTGTAGAAAATCTATGACATGGAAGATCTGTTTTCAAAAGGAAAACAATGACACCACCAAAACATATACCATTCAAAGTCTAACAAATAATTCTTAAATGGATCTCTTCATCTTAAAAGGCTAGAGAATATAAACTACAGGAGGACTTGTCACATCTTTAGGATAAAAGAGTTCTCAAATCAGACCTTTTCTTCTCTAAAGCAAGATACAAACCGAAGGAATTAATCCTCAAACTCATACATCCAAATAAAGTTATGAAAAGCTTCTTCTCAACTCTCAAACCAAGCCATCTGAAAACTGCGAGGAAATCCAAGGCACAGGCCGAAGGATAAGTTAAGAAAACACAATTGAAAACACCCGACCGGATCAATCACCACAGCACAACGTCAAGTGCAACAAGAACACAGAATTGCTCTCTTCAAATTGTATATTCCACTGTTTCGTAAGTACAAAGATGAGTTCCTTAAAAACACTCAAAGGGCTTGTAAAAGAAAGATGGCCTGATAACTCTAGAACTAAGCACACGTGGTGCCGTCAAAATAAGAAAGCATTGTATAAGTCGATCATTGCTATTTTAACTCTCTCCCTCAATGATCAACGTCACTTCTTATTTTAGAGTATACTCTATTCATGGAACATACCTCCATGATAGCATTACAAGTAAAGGCTTTTTACATGACCTGGTATAAGCCAAGTTTAGCTCTAAAAGTTTCAAACTTTTCTTTACTTAAAGCTTTTGTAAATATATCAACAACTTGTAACAACGTAGAACAATGTACAATACTTATGTCTTCAGATTGTAATTTTTCACGCACAAAGTGATATTTTACTTCAATATGTTTTGTCCTTGCGTGAAAGATTGGATTTTTAGCCAATTGCATTCCACTTTGACTGTCACAGAAAATAACAGTGGGATTTACCTGCTTCATGCCAATCTCACATAACAACTTACGTAGCCAAATAGCTTCCTGGGTAGCAAAACTCAACACTTTATATTCGGCTTCCGTGGAAGAAAGAGAAATAGTATCTTGCTTCTTGCTAGACCATGAAAAACAGCCGCTACCAAAATTGAAGGTATAACTTGTTGTTGACTTTCTATCATCTATACTTCCTGCCCAATCAGCGTCAACATAATCTTGCAACTTAGGTAAAACACTTTGTCTTTTGTAGATTAGACCAAGGTTCGGTGTACCTTTCACATACCTCAAAATCTTTTTTGCAGCTTTCCAATGGTCCATAGTGGGTGATGACATTAATTGGCTAATCAAACTTACAGCATAGCAGATATTAGGACGTGTAGTTGTTAAAAATTCACAATTCTAGCTTGACTAGTTTTGGTCATATGACTTGTAAATAGTTAGATGGTCATGATGTGGCTTGTCACACGTGCCAAATAGCATAGGATTCCATTCATAAGGATGTTCTCAAGTAGACCTAAGTGTTAGAACCTTTGGAATGAGTCCAAATTATGCTTAGATACAAGGGAGAAAAAATAGGAGCTATTTTTGGTAATTTTTGCATTGTTGAGGGATCTCCAAGATTCCAACCCTAACTTGGTAGGGATGAAAGATCCACCAAAATTAGCATTAGGGATAGGTTTAGGGCTACTCATACCTGCCCAAAACCGTGATGGATCATGTATATATAGGTGATGATATCTCACCAAAATCAATCAAGCAATTTCATGTTTTTTCTCTCATAATGGTGCAATTGCTCTCTATGTTCATAATTGTTTGAGTACTTGTGATTACTAATGATTATAGGATTGAATGTAGGTCTGGTGTACAGTACTCAGACTGTGGGAGGCCGTACTTTCACACGTGTGAAGCCTTCTTCAAGAATTTGGGCCATTTAGTGAGGTTCAAGCATAGATTTTTGATGGATTTTGATGGTTCAACTTGTGCTAATCTTATGAAATCATAAGCTATTGTTCCCTCATCATTTCAAGTGTTTTAGGATCCTTATTTGCTGTAATTTTTACATGGTATCAGAGCCTAAAGGCTGAAATGAGCTAAATCCTTGGTTTTCATTCAATTTGATCACAAGTTTTGATCTAAATCTTGTGTAGATTGGATCTTAGCATCTAGTATTGATTTTAGAACTCAAAGTGAGTCAAATACATTGGAGATTGGTGTTGTGTGACTTCATTTGCAGGTGTTTAGGTGTCTAAAACCAGAGGCAAAGTTGAATTCAATTCACATAGAGGATGGATAGGCTTTCCATCCAAGGTGGATATGACCAAGCTCTCTTCACCAAAGGCAAAGGCAAGTCCAAAGGCAAAGGATCAACATTCAAGAAGTCTACAAAGCTTGAGGATCAAGAAGGACCCCCAAAGGCATCTCCATCAACCACCAAAGTCAAGAAGGACAAATCAAAGGTGAAGTGCTACTATTGTAGCAAGATGGGGCATTATGCCTCGGAATGCTTCAAGAGGAAGCAAGATCAAAGCCAAGCCAACATGAGCAAAGAGGAGGAGGAGGAGAGTTCACATGAGGACTCTCTCATGATGTCCATATTTTCTTCAACAAGCTTCAAAGGAGAAGATCCTTGGTGGATTGACTCGGGTGCTAGTTCACACATGACTAGTAAAAGGGAGTTTTTCTCTTCTCTCTTATCTTATGATGGACCTATAAAGTCTATCTATACAGCAAATGATGAAGCTTGTAAGATTGAAGGAGTTGGTAGCATTCCCCTTTGCTTAGGATCTTCCAAAAAGATCAACATAGAAGGTGTTTTGTACATTCCTACAATAACAAAGAATCTACTAAGTGTTGGCCAAATGATAGACAATGGTTTCAATGTTGACTTTGCTTCAAATGAATGTTTCATCAAGAAGAAGGGTAAGATAGTGGCTAAGGGCACTAGACTTGGCAAACTTTATAAGCTGGATGCATTTGTGGATACTAATGTTGTCATGTTGGCCGAGAAGATCAAGATATCTACCTTTACTTTATGGCACAAAAGACTTGGACATGTCAACTCGGGTTCCATGGAGGCTATGATCAAGGAGGAGTATGCTTTAGGCCTACCAAGGTCTATTGGGAAGGAAGACAAGGTTTGTGAAGCTTGTGCCTTATCCAAGGCACATAAGAAGGTGTTTCCTAAATCCATCACAAAGTCATCTCATCCTCTTGAACTCATACACTCGGATGTGCACATTGCTAGCACCAAATCTAATGGAGGTTCATCCATGTTTTTAACCTTCATTGATGACTACTCAAGATATTGTTGGGTGTTCTTACTTTCCTTCAAGTCTCAAGTATTTGATACTTTTGTAAAGTTCAAGTTGTTTGTGGAAAAGCATCATAGCATCAAGATTCTTAGAAGTGACAATGGTGGAGAATTCATCTCCAATGAGTTCAAGGCCTTTTGTGAGGAGGAAGGGATCAAGAAAGAGACTTCTTGTCCTTACACTCCTCAACAAAATGGAGTTGCTGAAAGAAGGAATAGAACATTATGTGAATGTTCTAAGGCTTTAAGATTAGATGCTTGTTTGCCCAAATCCTTTTGGGGTGAGTCTCTTGTATGTGCAAACTACTTGATGAATAGGATGTCTTGCAAAGCAATTGAAGGCAAAACTCCATATGAGATGTTGTATGGAAAGAAACCCAATCTTAATCACTTGAAAGTTTTTGGGTGTATATGTTATGTGCATGTGCCATTGGAAACAAGAACCAAGGAGGATCCATCTTCCACAAGAGGGATCATGCTTGGATATGCAAGCTCAAGCAAGGGCTACAAAGTCTATCTCCCATCCTTGAACAAATTTGTTGTTTCAAGGGATGTCATCTTTGATGAACATCATATGCATATGCTTGAAGAAGGCTCAAGTGCTCCAACAATCAAGAAGAAGATGGCCGAGGAGCAAGATCTTGGTTTTGAGGAGGAGCTCATGGAGGAGCAAGGACCAAACCCACCTATCACACCAAGGAAATCTTCAAGGGCAAAAGTGGATCCATCAAGGCTCACATATCAAGGCAAAGGACAGCAAGTTGAGGGTATATCATCCACTTCTTATGCTTTATCTAGTTTTGAAGAACCGTCTAATGTTGAAGATGCATTGAACTCCAAAGAATGGTATAAAGCTATGTTGGATGAGTATGATGCCTTGATTGAGAATGAAACTTGGTTGCTTGTTGAGAGACCTCAAAGGAATGTAATAGGATGCAAGTGGGTCTTCAAGCTTAAGTTGAATGCAAATGGGAGTGTTAACAAACATAAAGCAAGATTAGTTGCAAAAGGTTATGCTCAAGAGAGAGGAATAGACTATGAGGAAACTTTTGCACCCGTGGCCAAGATGGTCACAATAAGACTAATCATTGCACTTGCATCACATTTTGGATGGATTCTATGTCAAATGGATGTCTCTAATGCTTTCTTGAATGGTTTTTTGGAAGAGGATATCTATATGGAGCAGCCACAAGGGTTCATCAAGCATGGAATGGAGAACAAAGTATGCCATCTCCAAAGAAGCATCTATGGCTTGAAGCAAGCCTCGAGATCTTGGAATTCAAGACTACATTGCTATCTTATTTCACTTTCTTTTGTTCAAAGTGAATATGATCCCACTCTTTACATTAAGTTTGATGATTTTGGTATTGTACTTTTACTCATTTATGTAGATGACATCATCATTAGTGGAAATAGTGTTGATGGTATTGAAAAAATCAAGATAGATCTATCCTTAGAGTTCAAGATGGTAGATCTAGGGTGTCTTCACTTCATCTTAGGCATAGAAGTACTTAGAGGGTCTGATTTTATCTTTATAAGTCAAGTAAACTATGCTCAAAGTCTTTTGAAGAAGTTTAAGATGGAAGTATGCAAAAGTGTTGACACACCAATGGAGCAAGATGTAAAAGTGCCAAATGAAGATGATGAAAGATCCTTCATGGACATCACTTTGTTTAGGCAACTTATAGGTTCCTTAATGTGGATCACTATAACTAGACCAGATCTTAGCTTTAGTGTATTTAGGTTGAGCCAATCCATGCAAAATCCTTTGAATATCCATTGGAAAAAGGCTAAGAGGATTCTAAGATACATCTCGGGTACATTGGATTTTGGGATTCTATATAGAGGAGATGTGATTAACCTTCATGCATTTAGTGATTCAGATTTTGCAGGGGACAAGAGGGATAGGAAATCAACAAGTGCCTATTCAACTTTCATAGGAGAAGGTGTGGTTTCATGGCTTTCAAAAAAGCAAGAAACTATATCTCTATCTTCAACCGAGGCCGAGTACAAAGCTTTGACAACCACTACAAAGGAGGTACTTTGGATCAAGAGATTATTGGTGGAACTAAAGATCATGGATTCAGAGGAGGCACCAATCATCTACAATGACAATATATCAGCCCAACACCTTGCATCTAACCCAATCTTCCATGCAAGATCTAAGCACATTGAGATATGCCATCACTTTGTGAGAGAAATGGTGCAAGCCAAGGAGATTGCTTTGGAGCATGTTCCAAGCAATGAATGTGTAGCTGATCTACTTACTAAACCACTTCAAAAGACACCTTTTATGAAGTTCAGATCATCACTTGGAGTGATTAGTAAAGAAATGATTGAACCAAGCTAGATAGTGAGGAGGAGTGTTAAAAATTCACAATTCTAGCTTGACCAGTTTTGGTCATATGACTTGTAAATAGTTAGATGGTCATGATGTGGCTTGTCACACGTGCCAAATAGCATAGGATTCCATTCATAAGGATGTTCTCAAGTAGACCTAAGTGTTAGAACCTTTGGAATGAGTCCAAATTATGCTTAGATACAAGGGAGAAAAAATAGGAGCTATTTTTGGTAATTTTTGCATTGTTGAGGGATCTCCAAAATTCCAACCCTAACTTGGTAGGGATGAAAGATCCACCAAAATTAGAATTAGGGATAGGTTTAGGGCTACTCATACCTTCCCAAAACCGTGATAGATCATGTATATATAGGTGATGATATCTCACCAAAATCAATCAAGCAATTTCATGTTTTTTCTCTCATAATGGTGCAATTGCTCTCTATGTTCATAATTGTTTGAGTACTTGTGATTACTAATGATTATAGGATTGAATGTAGGTCTGGTGTACAGTACTCAGACTGTGGGAGGCCGTACTTTCACACGTGTGAAGCCTTCTTCAAAAATTTGGGCCATTTAGTGAGGTTCAAGCATAGATTTTTGATGGATTTTGATGGTTCAACTTGTGCTAATCTTATGAAATCATAAGCTATTGTTTCCCTCATCATTTCAAGTGTTTTAGGATCCTTATTTGCTATAATTTTTACAGTAGTCGTAAGATATATTAAACTTCCAACTAGTTGACGAAATAATGTAGCATCAACATGTGCACTATCATCAATACGAGATAAATTCTTACCAGCTTCCCAAGGGGTGATGGAAGGTTTGCACTCTATCATGTGAAATTTCTCCAATATCTTGCCTACATATTTGTTTTGACATAACCTGATATCACTGCTAGTTTGCCATACTTCGACACCCAAGCAATAGTGCATAAGGTCTAAATCTGTCATCTCAAACTGCTTGCATAAGTTGGCTTTGATAGAACGAGTGAGGTTCTCATCATTGCCAGTGATAATGATATCATCAATGTAAAGTACAATCAAGGCAATGATGTCATCATTTATAAGAACATAAAGGTTTGGATCTGAATTTGTTCTTAAAAATCCATGTGAAAGAAAGTAACTGTCAATGCGTCCATACCATGCGCGTGGCGCTTGCTTAAGGCCATAAAGTACTTTGTGTAGTTTACATACCTTCTGTTCTTGCCCTTTTGCCATGAAGCCCTGCAGTTGGACCACGTAAACTTCTTCCTCTAAGTCACCATTCAAAAATGCAGACTTCACATCCATTTGATGGATCTTCCACCCAAAATGAGGCAATGATAAGGCGTAGCGTAGTCCACTTAGCCACTGGAGCAAATGTCTCTTCATAGTCAATTCCTTTGCTTTGCTCATAACCCTTCACTACTAGGCGTGCCTTATACTTTTCTATTGTGCCATCCGCATGAAACTTTGTTCTAAACACCCATTTGTTGTCAAAGGGTTTCTTTCCAAGTGGTAGATCAACCAACTCCCATGTATCATGTCTGTGGATGGATTCCATCTCTTCTTCCATTGCCCTTTGCCACTCTTTGTGATCTTTTGCCTCATCAAAGGTTGATGGATCTCGACACTTCAAAATGTCAGTCATTAGGGCATAGTTCACATGATAACAATCGGGAGACTTCCTTTCCCGTGTTGATCTTCTCATTTCACTTTGTGTGCTAGATCCTGTTTGATTTAGCTTTGCATCCTTCATGAACTTTTCATACCATTTTGTTATCTTAGATTCAGGTGATACACTACGTGGAGAGTACGTATCCCAAGGAATGTCCAAGTAATGTCTCTTACTTCCAACCGGTTTCTCCTTTATTGCTCCTATTGGCAAGTACCTCCCCCTAGGCTCTTGAATAGGTGGTGTTCTTTCATACTCGCCCTCTCGACTTTCGTCTTCACGTGCATTATTTTGTGGAGCATCTTCTTCATTTTCTTCCTCCAGAATTGTGGAAAGTCTCTTGATGCTTTCACCACTTGCATGGTCTTCATCTTCATACCTATGCGTTTCATCAAAGATCACATCTTTGCTAATGTGAATCTTGTTCATTACAGGATCAAAACACCTGTAAGCTTTCGTTCTTTCATCATAATCGACGAAGATACACTTGATTGCTTTGGCATTAAGTTTCTTTCGCTCCTCCTTTGGCACATGTACATAGGCCTTACATCCAATGACACAAAACTTGTCGATTTTTGGCTTTCTTCCAGTAAATGCTTCTTCAGGAGTCACATTTGGAACCGCAACTGTAGGGCTCCTGTTTTGCAAGAATGTTGCCGCACTGCACGCTTCTGACCAAAGTGAATTGGTCAAGCCCATTTGCTTCATCATGCAGCGTGCACTCTCCATAATAAGTTCTGTTTTTCCTTTCAGCTACACCATTACTATGCGGCGTGTGTGACTGTGTGAATTGTCTTTTAATGCCGTGTTCTTTGCAAAAGTCTTCAAAATCATTAGATTTGTATTCGCCCCCTCTATCAGATTTTAGCACTTTGATGCATGCATCTAGTTGGTTCTCTACCAAAGTTTTGAACTCCTTGAAACGAGCAAAAGCATCAGATTTCTTCTTCAAGAAATAAATCCATGTCCTCCTAGAGTAATCATCTATGAAAGTCATAAAATAATATGCTTTCCCCAACGACATGGTCTTCATTGGGCCACACAGGTTGCTGTGAATTAGTTCCAGCGGTTTCTTAGCTCTTTGCAGCTCCACCTTTCTTGAATGTCTCTCTGTGATGCTTTCCCATGATGCATCCTTCACATATTGCATAATGATCATCCTGCAATGCCGGTAACCCTATTACCATCTTCAGCTTCGCTGTCAATCTCAAGCTCCCATAGTTCAAATGACCAAGTCTTCTGTGCCACAACTCGGATTGAGATGCTGTTGAGATAGCCAAACCATATTCACTTGGTTTTGCAGCATCCAATTTATAAAAGCCACAGTTACTATCTCTATAACCCTTTGTCACCACTTTGTGGTTGTGGTTTGTATCCTTCATAAGGCATCCATCCTTGACAAATTCAACTTTAAAATGTTGATTTGCCATTACACCAACAGAAAGCAAACTCTTTCTGAGTCCAGGAACATAAAGTACATTAGGGATGTTTTTAATTTTGCCATCAGAAAACTGCACAGGTACATTGCCCACACCCTGTATCTGGAAATCCTCTCCATTGGCTTGAGTGACCTTATCCCCATCATGGATTGGTGAGAATTTTTCAAACCAATCATGTTCTTCGGTCATATGCCTTGTGGCACCTGAGTCTATGAACCATCTGGCACCATCATCAACTTGGGATGCCAATGCCGATGAGAAGACACTGGTCTCGTCATCTTCTCCATCATCTTCGACAATGTTTCCTTGTTGAGTCACTTTTCCCGCCTTTGTGTCTGTTTTTTTTTTATAACACTCGCGTGCCCAATGACCCGGTTTGTGGCAACAGTAACATTTGTCTTTCTTCTTCTTTTTCCCTTTTGATGACAACTCTCCTTTGTTATCATCATCCTTGGATTTCTTAGGAATCCTTTTCCATCCTTTCTACTTGCCTTTAGCAAGAAAGTTCTTGATCCTCCTGTGGGGTTTGTCTTGACTTCCCCACTTCGCGACGCTGCTCTTCTTGCAACATGATTCTGTGGAAGTCTTCAAAAGTAGGCAATCCCTCGAAGCAATGCCGCTCACAAACATTTGTAGCCCTTCCGAGACACCGCTCATTGTGGTATGTACCAATTCAATATCTCTGATTGGTTCTCCAATCGCCCCCTAGCCATCATGGCATCACTTATGTGAGTGATCACATGGTCTTTCACTGAAGGGATCGTAAAAGAAAGATGGCCCGATAGCTCTAGAACTAAGCACACGTGGTGTCATCGAAATAAGAAAGCACTGTATAAGTCGATCATTGCTATTTTAACTAGATAGGCATCGGGAAGAACTATGCAGAAGGACAAAGAAGCGCAAGAGAGACAAAGGCCTGAATACCCAACACACTAGAGCAGAAAAATGATGCTTCTCTCAGATCTAGGAGATGTTGTGACAAAAGAGCAATCAATTGCAATCAGCAAAATAAAAGACAAACAGGACCAATATATGTCACAATGTTTGCTTGGGAGAGAGCCCCCTGCCTATCCATTGCTGCCACACCCCTTTCTCTCGATCGCGCGCGCGCGCGCGAGAGAGAGAGAGAGAGAGAGAGAGAGAGAGAGAGAGAGAGAGAGAGAGAGAGAGAGAGAGAGAGAGAGAGAGAGAGAGAGAGAGAGAGAGAGAGAGAGAGAGAGAGAGAGAGAGAGAGAGAGAGAGAGAGAGAGAGAGAGAGAGAGAGAGAGAGAGAGAGAGAGAGAGAGAGAGAGGATGGAAGCTTGGGTACAACATTGATAGAAGAAAGAGGATTGAAGGCGATGGGGGCAAAATTTTTTTGGCATAGACCATTACATAAGTGCCCTTTACATTCCTAGTAAAATATTCTTCTTTTCCATTGGTGCGTTCTTCAAAATCACAATTCGTTAATAGAGGGTGGCCAATGGAACTATTTATATATGCAGCAATGTTTCCATGCAAATCTGGATGTCCATCAATGTATGTACGATTTGCCCTTGAGATGTTGCCTCCTTGCATGCGTTGCTCCTCTAAAGAATAAGCATTTGAATTCAAGTCATATGCTTGCATCCTCCATTGGTGATGACACAAAGCATGCCAATCATCCCAATTGTATTGAGGTCCTGCATATGGCATCAATGTCACAACACTATTTAGAGGGACCTCAATGCTACTCAATGCAAAAAGGCCCAAACCAGCCTCACAAAAGTGTTCACTAGGCATGATCATGTAAATTTGACCCCAATACGTAAATGGTGTTCCATTTAATGGTAATGGTGATTGGAGTGGCCAACACGAATATCTACTTCTAATGAAAGCTTTTACTAATGGTTGCAAGCTAGGTGGAAGAGGAAGGTCAGACAAATAACCTAGAATGTCTTTTGACACATCAACAATGCATAGTAATTTGAAATTATCTTTCAAACTAGTCATAATACGTCCAAGACGTGTTCTCTTTTTTAAGGGGGTGGTCAAGTTTGTGGAATCCACGTGGAGTATCATGGAGGACTCATGTGCAACATCTAGGATATGTGTGGTTGGGTGGTAAGAACGTTCTAGAGATTTGGAGACATTGATGAACTAATTACATCATGCAAGGGGTCATCATCAACAAGAGCATCATCTAAGGCCAATGATGATCCAAAATCAATATTCATGTGATTTATCCTATCAATAATATTCTCGACCTCTCTTGCAACTCTTTTCTTTGAAACCAACTTATGTTCCTTCTTCTGCAAAAGTTGAAAATGTTAGATGTGTCACTCTCTCTCTCTCTCTCTCTCTCTCTCTCTCTCTCTCTCTCTCTCTCTCTCTCTCTCTCTCTCTCTCTCTCTCTCTCTCTCTCTCTCTCTCTCTCTCTCTCTCTCTCTCTCTCTCTCTCTCTCTCAAGCATGAGACATAAATTAATATATAACAAACCGTAAACCAGTAGCATGAAACACACATACGCACACACACAAACACACGCACGCACATGCACATCCACCCACACCCACCCTAAACACACATGAAGAAAAAAACAGAGAAAACATTATAGAGTGCTAATCAAAACTCCCAAACCACACGATTAAATCCTACTCCAGAATGTCACCACATGCTCCCTCCCTGCGGCATTTGGGCTTTCTTGTGGAACTCATCTTCCAACAAAAAAACATTTGAACCATGTCTCTACGGAAGAAAACAAGGGCTACACACCTTCCTAGAATTGGGAGTGTTGGTTACCTTTCTCTCTCTCTCTCTCTCTCTCTCTCTCTCTCTCTCTCTCTCTCTCTCTCTCTCTCTCTCTCTCTCTCTCTCTCTCTCTCTCTCTCTCTCTCACACACACACACACACACACACACACACACACACACACACACACACACACGTGAATGAGTCTATTATGGGTGATTGGATATGGAAATCAAGATCAACTACATCTAATCATTCTATTTGGATTTTTTCTTTTAGAAGCAAGTGAGAGATTAACTTCATCTAATCATTCTATTTGGATTTTTTCTTTTAGAAGCATGTGAGAGATTAACTTCATCTAATTATTCTATTTGGACTTTTCCTTTCAGAAGAAAGTGAGAGATTAACTTCAAAGTATCGTGACACTCATCCTATCGCTCAATATTTATTGGCCAAACTATACTTGAAGTGTCATAAGCTTCATAGATTAAAGCATTTCCAAAAACTACTTTAAAGAGTTTACCTCTCGTACTCTTGGATTCTCTGTGTGCATTCCATTGGTCCAAATATGATCACTGACAATCCTCCTTGTTCGAATCCTAAGGCCTTTGCATTTGTGCATGTACATGGTATCCTCTCATCATATTCTGGTTGAAACTGGTCGAATAATCCAAGTGCAAATGGCACAAATTCTTTCAATGTCATTCAAGTGAAAATTGACAAATTCTAACATGTGACGAATTGTAGTATGTGACAAAAATTGACAAAATAGTCTTTGTACATTTAGTGCATTTGCAACCTTCATTTGTGATGGAGTGGTGTCTTGGATTTCCAAAGAACAATGTACTATATCACAATCCTCAACCAAATCGGAGTACATCACTATTACAAATAAAAAAATTATGAAATAAATCAATATACATACATGTGATGGATCAATAGGCGGTCTACGTCAACTGATGGAAGAGCTTGAAGATGAACCAGTCAATAGTTGTTCATTGTACTTTAGTCTTGCTTGCTCCTTTTTTATGTGATAGAGCTCAATTCTTTTTTCTTTTTTTCTAAATCACGTGGAGGTACGATAATTTCCCTAGAATTCATAATTCCAATCAAATGTCATTGTAAGAATCAATTTGCAAGAAAAATTATACACTCATATTCAAATAACAATTAAAGTGCAATTGATGTCAATATCAATAACAATATGTACCTGTTGTTGCGATCATGAGATGAATCGCTATCTGATGATGATGACATCATTGATGACATATACACACTATAGCCAGCTACTCTATACCACATCATAAGTAATCATTATGAGACCGTATGTACTGAACAAATATAAAAAATTTGTTAAAGACATGCCAACATCTGATCCATGTATATTCTAGTTATGCTTAATGAAAATCTAATATTCTAGTAACATCACTATCAAGAAAATTGCTTGGGTGGGGCAACACATGACGAGCAATCAAAATGACGTTCATACTGACAAATGTTAGACATCAGTAGATAGTGCGCGCAGGCCTATCTCAACTAATTTACAGACCACATAGCAGTCAATGTTCGAAGCTTTCAGTTTGAACTCTTGTCCAAGATGAGTGATGATCTCACTCAATCTTTCTTTTAAGATGGAATGATTAAAATCAAACAATCAGTCATATACTCAATTGATTCATTGCCCACTCAATCACTCATTTGGTTAATTAATACTTGGCTCATTAGGGATAAATCTCTTTGGATTGGCCTAGTGTGCCATGGTATCTCATGACGAGCAATATGCATTTGCCCTTTCTATCTATGGTTGCTTTGTATGCAAGATGATGTTCCTCGAATCGAAAAGAAAAGATGAGCAATTGGACAATGTCAATCAATCATATACTAGCTAGCACACCATTGATCAACATCTTTATTACAATGCTAAATGATATTTCAACTAATTACTATGATTTCATATAAGGTTATATAGGTCACACACCAACAATTAAAAAGATATATCATATAGGTCACATATCAATAAGGTCCTCAATATAACATAAATGCTTTTGATCATGAATTTAAATGACCCCATGCAACCATTTAAGGCCACATGACAAAAGCAAAAAATTTCTATTTGACCATATAATTATGTCATCAAACAAATCTATGACACCTAGATTATTAATAAACTAAATGTTTTATGACATCACCGATTTGACATAATATTATGTCATAAAATCCTAAAAAACTTGTCAAATTACTTGTTTAATAACAATATGTACTATTTTTTTATCTCATGATTTTGTCTTGTATGTCAAATCTCAAGAAAAATAAAATTTATAACAATATAAAACTAGTTTTAACAATTAAATACTACCATAATGATCTTTGAATTGATTTTTTAATGTTCCATCATATTAAAGTATATATTTTATGTAAGATTTTATGTCAAATCCTACACTAAAATATTCTCATATAATCTAGAAAAGATTATGACTTGCATGAATGACATTTAAAGCATGCAAGCCCATGTGGGGGACCCTCTTACGTGTGAAGAGACGAAAAAAAAACTGTGTGGAACATCCAAATATTGCGTGGATAACCTCTGCATGGATAATCCATGCGAAACTTGAATGCCAATAAAACCACATTTCCGTGAGCATTCTTGCTCCTGTTCTTTTGCTTTCAAGTTTTATAGGTTTTCCTAATCTAGTATTTAGTGCTCTTGCTTGCTATTGCTCTTCCAAGCTCTATAGATCTTGCTTTTGGTTGCTCTTCCTTGCTAGTGATCTTGCTCTTGCTATTGCTTGCAATCTCTTCCTAATCTATTGATCTTGCTTGTTCCTAATTGCTATTGATCTATTGCTTTCTTGTCATTGCTTACTCTTCTAATCTAACACTCTTCACTACTCTTTCACTCCCATTCTCCACTACTTTCTAACTTTTAAAGTTTTTCTTTGATACAATATCTTCAAGTGGTAGGTCAAGTGGAAGGTCAACAGTGGGAGACCATCTAGGAGAAGAGCTCGTGAGGAGCCCAAAGAATATAATCAAGAGTGGTTTGAGAATCTATCTCCTCAACAAAGAGACAGAATAAAAAATCTTTTGTTATCTTCTTTGGGTGAATCATCCGAGAGAAGAGCTTCCAAAGATGCCCCTTCCCAGGAATCGTGTAGTGTGTATTATGATCTTAATCCACATGGTTGAGCTCTAAAAAATACGCGTGGTAGTGTAGTTCATGTGAAAAATGCAAAAATAAGCTTGGTATAGGCCAGAAATCTTGTATGTAGGATAAACACACATGTGTGGAGCCTGTTCCCACGTGTGAAACTAGTGTACTTGTAATGTACCATAATCATATATGTTGTACATGTGATTTAATTCAAGTTCTAGTGGCTAAAATGGCCAAAAACTAGTTTTCTAGAGATATGACACATGGCACCAATCTATTGAGTAGGTGTCACATCCCATGTGTAGAGGACAGCTCACACGTGTGGAATTGGCTGAAGTAGGCGAGTTTTTACTTCTAAAAGATCTCCATATAGTAGGAAATTAGACCAAAAATACCCAAAATGGAAAGTTTTGATCCAAGTGTCAAATTGCATGATGATGACAAGGCATCCTCACACGTGTGAGATCTGATGCATGATCAATACCTCGAGCTCCAAGAAGTGTATATATAGAGGCTTATTTGGCCATAATCAATGTGAGACATCAATCTTGATTTTGAAAGCAATTTTGGGTGATTCTCTCCATTTGTCTACATTTGTTTTGATTGTTTTGAGGTTCTATCATAGTGTACTTGATTTTTAGGTTGGAGTTCGTACCTTGACAGTGTTTCACACGTGTGAAACCAGAAAGTACATCTACCTTCATTAATGATTGTTCTTGTTAGGATTTTATGTCTAGAATTGATCTAGATTGATCTTAATCTCAAGTAGATTGATAGATCAAGTAAATCTAACATCCAATCCCTCTTGAGGATCAGATTAGGATCCACTCTTGGTCCTTTTTGTACTTTTTGCACATGGTATCAGAGCCAAGTACAAGAGGTTTTGTTGAAATTGATAGGGTTGATCCAAATCAAAGCCAAAATTAGCAGTTTTTAAGAAACTAGTCAAATTTTGTGTAGCGAGTTGGATTTGATAGCTATCCTCAAAAATTTTGGTCTAGAACTTGTTGTGGGCTGTAGGAACTCTTTTCACACGTGTGAGGCCATACAGCTCTGGTTTTGACTAAGAAATTTCAAACATTTGTACAATTTGACTCACATACCCAATTTGAGTGACTTTTGGTGCAAAATCAAGCATTTTCTTTAATGAATCTAATCCCTTGATTAATTCTTGGATTAGATCAGCCAAAAAATTAAAATTAAAGCTTGAATTAGGTGCATTAATTTATCTTCTCTGATTTTTTGTGTGTATGTTGAAGCTAAAGAGAGAGATTGCTAAAAATCATAGATTAAGGAGTAATTTTGCAAGTTTGAGACTAGAATCTAAATTTCCATCATTCTAGATTGGTTCATGAGTGATAGGATTGTGTCTATAAGCTTTCTAATTGCTAGAAGACTTTAGGTTCAGATCTCTTAGAGAAACCATAAGAGTTTTTAGTGCTTTTTCACATTAAAAAAAATGGCATCTATGGGTGATTTTTTGCTTGAAGCTAGTGAAAGGCTTACATCCACTAATTATGCTACTTGGATAGTTTGAATGGAGTCTTTACTTGTACTTCATGATCTTTAGGACATTGTACTTGAGGTAGAAGTAGAACCTCAAGGAGGAGTTGAGTTGGCAAAGTACAAAAAGAGATGTAGAGTTGCATTACATTGCATAAAAATGAATGTAAGTAATGAACTTTTGAAAGAAATCTCATCTTGTACTACATCCAAAGAGGCATGAGATTCATTACACTTCAAGAATACTCATGCTTAGGAATCAAATCCTTCAAAGCATGAAAGGAAGTAGTGAAAGTGCCCAAAATTATGTCTTTAGGATCAAATCTTTGAATAAGGAGTTGTCTTCTATAGATGATAAAATCAAATATGATGAATTAGTTCAAATCATTTTGAATGGATTAGGAGATGATTATTCTAATCTTGTTCAAACCTTTGCTATTCAAGATTCACTTCCTAGTATTGAAAAACTTCAAAGTGTGCTTGTTAGTGAGGAGAGTAGAATGTTTCATATCAAAAGTAGGATGAGTTCCTTATCTTTGAATGATGGTGATGAAAAAGCTAACTTTTCTTTGAAAGGCAAGAAGAAGAAGTTTCCATCCAAGAAGACTCAAGACATGGAGATGGAAAACAAAGATGGAGCATCAAGTTCCAAAGGCAAGAGCAAGAAGGACAAGAAGAAGCTAAAGTGTTTCTTTTGTGGTAAAAAGGGACATTTTGCATCCGAGTGCTACAAGAAGAAGAATGCCCAAGGGAAGGACAATCAAGGCAATCTTGTGCTTGAGGAGGAAGAAGAAGGCAATCTTTATGTACCTTCAATTACAAAGAACTTGCTGAGTATAGGACAACTTATGGATAGTGGATTAGATGTACATTTCAAGCATGGAGCATGTTCTATCTTGAAACATGAAGGTTGTGCTGTTGCTGTTGTGGTTGCGAAGCTGTTGGATGTTCTGCCTTTGTCTTCTTGTCCTCGATGTCTTTCTTCTTCTTGGACTGCTGCTTGGTTGAGTGGAGTGTCATGGATTTGTTTCAGCAGTACTTGCTCATATGTCTGCGTTTATCGACTAGGTTAAGTGCACCAAATAGCCCTACCAACCATGAATACATAGTAGATCCATACAAGATTAAACACGCACATACAAGAATAATCTCACAATGACTCTGTACATAAACATATTCTTATTTGGCAAATTCCTCCAGAATTCACATATGTTACTCTTATATCTCACCGAGAATCTTGTAACTTAGCTACAAAAGAATTCTATTTCTCATGAGTAAAAACATATGGAATATCTTTAAGACTAGAAAATACATTCTCTCTCACAAGTTTCCAAACCACTTACAACTTTGTATTAGAATTTCGCCCATCAACCCCTCCCTGATTCTAGTACACCAACTAAGATTAGGTTGACTCAAAACAAATATTCCATAATCAAACTTACTTCTATTTCATTAACTGAGATTAGTAACTTATGATCTAACTCAGTACTACTTATAATGGTTTCCAATTTCAATCCCTACATTGCTCAGATGAGAAAGTAAAAGTGTAGCCCTCATCAGTTATCTTAGAGATTGGTAACAGGTCCTTTGATGACTAAGGAATGTGAAGGATGTTGGGAACACAAATAGAAAGATTGTTGTTGAATGTGATCTTGATTGTCCCTTTGCCTTCAATGCGTATGGTGCTTGAATCTCCGAGGTAGATGAATTGATCTCTATTGTAAGCTGCATACTCGGTAAACCATTCCTTGTGAGAGGTCATGTGTTGGGTAGCGCCGTTGTCTAGGTACCAACTATCGTGGTCTTCGTTGCCACTGTTGTAAGCCATTAACAGGTGTGTGTCTTGCTCCTTGAATTTTGTCGCATTGGAGGAATCTGGCTACTGCTGTTGTTGTTTCTTTGCCTCGTTGTAGATGCAGATACGACACTCTTTGATGTCGTGATTGGCTCTCTTGGCCTATTTTCTGGAACCACGTTTGTGCTATTAGCGGTCCCAAGTGATTGTTCAGATGGATCAACGTTAAGGGGTATTCAGGGGTGATTGCGACATGTCTGCATAGTGAGTGGATGTGGCGTCAATTAGTCTCCATGACCCATCTGGCCTAAGTTCGTATATGTCTAAATAACTATAATCTTCATGATGTTGTCTTCTGAATAAGATATCCCAGGGTTGCAGGTTGTGGTGAAACTCAGGTGTGTAGAAATGGTATCTTGGAATTCCTTGTGCAAATAGTTGGCACACGTCGCCATGTAAGGGTAGGAATTGGTATCCTAGGTTTGTCATATGAACCCTAATGCTTAGATCATTTCCCAAGTGCAAGTCAAAAATTAGATCTGTACATTCTCAAACTTGTACTGGTCTGGCTAGAACTTATACTTACTACATTCCCAGCTGTTACATTCTGAAAACATACTTGAGATCCAGGATCATCAAGTTTCATGCTATGTTCCCAGTCTCTAATAAGCTTAATTGAGGAGGGTGAACCAAACTCTCAAGGAATTAACCTATAAGAGGCATTTTCTCCATGTCACATTTTGACCTCTCTAGGCTTCATTTTTTAAGATCTAAGTTTTTCGCTTTGAGATTTAAAAGATCTGATATAGAACTTGCTTTTCCCAAGAGGAAAAAATAGAAATTCACAGACGAAGGCCCGTACCGGATCAAGAAAATCCTTAGCCATGGAGCCGTGAAACTTGAACATTTTGATGAGACACTGTTTGATACACCCATCAATGGTAGTCGATTGCATAAGTACTGGCCACCACAATAGCACAGATCAAGCTGATAATGACATGTAGATCGCTTACCATTAAGATCTTACACTACAAACAATCATTGTAGCAAGATCCAAGTAGAATCCAGTTCTAGATGGGATCAACAAGGTAACAAAACACCATTTGTCAACAAATACCCTTTGATTATACAGATCGTACTTGAAGATCTCAAACAAAAGCAGCAAAAACAGAGGTAAAAATCACTTAAATTGATAGATCAACTACCAAATTTTCATAAGAACTCTCATAGAACCCACCATAGTCAGATCTTACCCAGGCTCTACAGAAAGCTCTACGAGAGTTACTTGTAAAGCACATTACAGGAGTTCTTGAGTACAAAAGGGCCCTATAAGAAATGCCACGTAGGATGGACAAATTCGTCAAAATTAAAGATTATAATATAAGAAGTGTCTGCCTGAAGTAGTTCGAATACAAAACCGCTCTAGTTACAGTCATGGTCACAATCATGGTTAAGTAAGGTTTCTCTCAGGAAAAATCATGCCTCGGGAGAAATAAACTCTTGGGAGAAGAGAGAGTGGGTGCAAGAATTGAAAAATAGAGGAAAAATAGATGGATGTCGTTATAAAATTTGCATCGATTAGCAGTCACCATCTTTGAATGCTACATAAAATGCCTACATCTCTCGAGAGAAAAGAGAGATGGCAAGATTTGAAAAAAAAAAAAGTGGCAGCCAAAATACACGGATTGAGAAAACTCAAAACTCAAAAATAAAAAAATGAGCGGCATGACAACATTTGAATCAAAGATCAATCTCATTCTTCAAATGCTACGTGAAATGATAAACTGGTATGTGAAATGTATAGAGGCGCTGAGTATGTTTCATTTATTTATTTTTTGCTGAATTGATATTGGATTGTGATCTACTTTTTCTTCTTACAATGAAAAAAATTTTATCTCCATGTAGATCTTCCTGAAGAATATGGTCCTTTGGTTAAAAGAGGTGTCAAAGCATCTTGCTTATCATTGATGATTGTGTTTGCGCTATAGGGCTGACGGGATAGCAAATCTGGACCTCTAGGTAGACGGCGGGACATTATATCCTAAAGATCCATATTCCATGCAGCATCCCAAATTTTCTTCTACTAGTCAATTGACATATTTTTTCTATCATAGAAAGAATGGTTTGCTAGGTTATTATAAAAGATTAGAAGAATATGGTAACTCATTTTCAATGGAAAGAATCCATTGTTTAGAGGATGTAATTAGACGTATATCTTCAAATTGTACTCAAAAAACAATATTTTACGAATAAAATTGCTAGACAATGAGGTTCTCCAAAAAAAACGAAAATCTACGAAATAATAGTGAATTATTGCAAAAAATTATAGTGAGTACAAGAAAAGATATTAATCAAATGAAAATCGAATTGAATAATGGTCGTTCTGCATACTTACAACTATTAAAAAATGTTGACTTGATAGGTAAAAAGATAAAAATAAAAAAACGAAAGTGAGTGATCAACACAAATATTCATAGTTTGTCATCAACAGGAGGCTATCGGAAAAGGGGATTCAATGTGGAAGTTTTAAAACTTCAACTCTAAAGTTTAAGTCTTTGTGAGTTTGAAGTAATTTTAGACCTTCAACTTTGCACTTCTTTGAAGTTTAACTTTTTGTGAACTATGAAGTTTAAAAAAGATGTAAATGGACACTAGAATCTTTGTAATGTGAACCTTTAAGTAAAGGGACACAAGAATCTATGTAATTGTGAAAGTTTAAGTAAATGGACACATAATCTAAATAATCTAATTAAGTTGAAAGTATTAAAATTTTAGCTTTAAATTAGAGTCCTTTGTGAACTTTGAATTTTACAAACCATTTAAATGGACAAGGAATCTATGTAATCTCATAGAATCTAATTAATGTAAAAGCTATAAAACTTTAACTTTAAAGTAATTTTAAAACTTCCACTTTGAAGTTCTTTGGAGTTTAACTCTTTTGTGATATTTGAAAATTGAAGTTTAAAAGAAAGATGTAAATGGACAAGGAATCTATGTAATCTCATAGAATCTATTTGGAATCTATATAATCTCATAAAACCTAACTAATGCAAAAGTTTTAAAACTTCAACTTTGAAGTTTAAGTCTTTGTGAACTTTGAATTTTCAAACAGATGGAAAGTGAAATACTATAACTATGAACTTTCAACTTGAAGTTACTTGAGAATATTGTAACATGCATTACTTCATAATTAACCTTTAACTTAAGTATTCTTAAAACGTAGATGCATTGTGAAGTTTCATTACCTATTAATAATTAATTTTTTCAAAACAAAAGTTAAAACAACATTAACCACTATAGGTGGGTGAAGGGGGGGGGGGGGGGGGGGGGGAGAGAGAGAGAGAGAGAGAGAGAGAGAGAGAGAGAGAGAGAGAGAGAGAGAGAGAGAGAGAGAGAGAGAGAGAGAGAGAGAGAGAGAGAGAGAGAGGAGAGTTTGATGATAAATAAGAAAAAGTTAAAGAAAGATCTATTTCATACAAAAACATAAGAGGAGGGATTTTATGCAATAACAAATGAGTTTTTGTTGGTTTTATAACAAAAAGAGGAGAAGTTTTCTGAGGTGAGGCTTAATACCACAAAAAAGGGACTTATTAAATAACAAGGAGGGATTAAAAGAAAAAATTGGGTGGGGAGGTTTAAGAAAACAAGTTGGGGGTGTTTTGCCAAAGAAATAAGTGGGGGTTAAGGGGGCAAAAAAGACACAAAAGAGAGGACAGAAGAGAAACATGGATTTAGGTCAATCACAAATTTCTTTTCGATTTATTCATCTCTTTAAGTTATAAAAGCTTTCTTTGTTGTGAGGAGGATGTATCCTCACTACACGATAAGGATCATAGCACCTCTTTTTCAAGGTTATGCATGTTTGATGATCCGCTGTCCTAGGAATGGATCATATTTCAAATTTTGGTAATTTTTTGGTGATAAACTAATCCGCTGTCCTAGCAATGGATCATGCTCAAAAATGTGGCTCACTTTCAATGTAATGTAGTCTGCTGTCCAACGATGGATCAAATAAAATTTTTCGACTTTTAACATGTTAAAAACAGTCCACTGTCCAACGATGGCTAGTGCTTTCTTCCACGCATTTTTTATATAATGATGTCTGCTCAGATTATCCTTTTTACAAGATGGCTAAACGTAGAATCACAAGACTAGTTAACGCCAATCAACTAGTTAGTTAGTCTCTGTCGTTGCCATTCGTTTTAGTTGGGCGTGAAGTCTATGACTCCAAGCCCATTGAGCTGCCAACTGGCAACGCAAAATATTCCTCTTCATTTGTTTCGTAATCTCCCATTTGCTTTCATTCTTTTCGTCTCTTTCATGGTTTTTCATTTTGCACCCCTTCGCGGTTTGCGGTCCTGGAGGTGTGTTTACGATTCACGAATGATTCGTCAATCGTTCGTGCTTCGAGTCAAAGGCACGTTGACTATCGCAAATTATTCTCGTTCGACCTTCGTTTCTTGTTCGTGCTGCGACAAAGTTGCAGGTGTTCACCATTTCTAACACTCCATCTTGAACCTTGCAGCTTTGTACGTTTAATCCCATTGTCTTTCTTTGCTTGGCAAAGAGTGGTTTCGTGAGCAGATCTGCAATCATATGTTTTGATTTTATATCTTGGACCTGGAGCTCTCCTTTCGAGATCAAATCTTGAATGTGATGGTACTTTCAGATGTATGTGCTTTGTCTTTGAATGGAAGATAGGATCCTGGGACAGATAGATGGCACTTTGAGAGTCCATCATCATTGTGCTTGGCCCCTCTCGTGGTATCCCGATTGCCTCTAGCATCATCTGTAGCCACACTACCTCATTCGCGACCTTTAAAGTTGTGACATATTTAGCCTCGCAAGAGGATTGAGCCACCAAGGTTGATTGCAGCTCCGCACGCTATTGTACATCCTCCAGTAATGGACTTGGTAAACAGAGAAAGTCAGATCGGGTCTAGTACAAATTGTCTAGTACATCAGACTACCGATTAAGTGTTGGTAGGGTATACCTGCCATCCTCTATTCTTCTTCTTCCGTTTTTGGACAATCTTGCTTCGTGAGTTTGGCTCCAGCTATCATTGGTGTGGCCTTTTCTTTGCAGTCCATCATGTGGTACTGCTTTAGCACTTTTTTGACATATTCTGACTGACTCAAGGGCATTTTGCCCTTTGTTCGATCTCTTCTGATCTCCAGCCCTAGGCATTTCGTTTCTTCTCCGAGATCTGTGATTTTGTAGCTTTCAAAAATCTGACTTTTCATGTCTTTGATCAGCATCAAGGAATTTCCTATCATCAACGAATCATCCATGAAAATGGTCAGTATCAAAAAATCCTTTCTTACTCTTTTAATGTAGAGATTGTAGTCTGGTTGAGTAGGATTGAAGTCTAGAGACTTCAGAAGACCATCAAGCTTTTTAAACCAGGCTCGTGATGTCTGTTTTAGATCGTAGATGCATCTTTGCAATCGACAGACATATTGTCTGTTGTCGGCGTCTTCATAGCCTTCAGGTTGCTTCATGAAGATTTCCTCCTCTAGATCTCCATGGAGAAAGGCTGTTTTCATGTCAATCTGAGTTTCTAGATTGTATTGTGTGGCGTATGCAAAGAGTAGCCTTATGCTTGTCATCTTGACCATGGACGAATATGTGTCGAAATAATCGACACCATATCTCTGCGTGTAGCCCTTTGCGACAAGCCTGGCTTTGTAGCGACCAATGGTGCCATTTGATTTCATCTTTTTCTTATACACCCACTTCCAGTCGACTATCTTTCTGTTTTCTGGCAATGGCTCTAATGTCCATGCCTCGTTTTGCCTCATCGACTCAATTTCCTCTGGCATTGCCTGCTTCCAGAATTCTCCCTCTGGACTCTAGATAGCTTCTTGATATGTTGCTGGCTCTTTTCTAAAGCTGCAGTATTCAAATTGCATGTCTTCCCTCCATTGAAGATTGTCAGAGTAGCGGTCTAGAGGTCTTCTTTGTCTTGTTGACCTTCAAGGTTCGTTTCATCGCTGCTCAAATGTTTGTTGTTCGTGGGGTTGATCCTCTGCTTCCTACTGCTCTGGAGTCTACAACTCTGTATTCTGATTTGATGTATGTCCTCGATCTCCCTCTTGAATAGGCAACAGTGTGAAGATCTCATGGCCTCTTTCGTCTTTCAGTCCAGGGAATGTGGACTCATCGAACTTCACATCTCTTCTCGAAACAACCTTTTTTGTGGTTGGGTTGTAGAGCCTATACACATGTGTTCCGTTCGAGTAGCCGACCATGATTGTTTGTTCGGATTTGTCATCGAGCTTGTTTTTTTTTTTCTTTGAGAATGTGCTTGTATGCTGCACATCCAAACACACGTACGTATGACAGATCAAGCTTTCTGCCTGTCCACATTTCGTATGGTGTTTTATTTTCTAGCGTTGTCATTGTAGATCTGTTTTGCAGGTGTACAATTGTAGCTATTGCCTCAGCCCAGAATTGACTTGGCAATTGAGCCCGTGCCATCATGCATCTGGCTCCTTCAACTAGCGTTGTTTCTTCTTTCTGCCACACCGTTGTATTCAGGTGTGTATGCAGGAGTGAACTGGTGTTCTATCCCCTGTTCTTCATAGAATCTTGAGAATTTTGTGTTTTTGTATTCACCTCCATTGTCAAATCTAAGGATTTGTATCTTTTTCAAGGTGTGTTGCTCTGCAAATGCCACAAACTTCTTGAAGGAATCAAACACTTCAGATTTGTTCTTCAAGTAGTAGATCGTGGTCATCCAGTTGTAATAATCTATGAACGTCAGAAAGTATCTCAAACCTGAGAGCAAATCCATCTTCATCGGTCCACAGACATCGGAGTGGATGAGCTCAAGAACTTCCTTGACTCTTCTTCCCTCATGCGTGAATGGATTTCGATGTTGCTCGCCTTTCTGACAAGCTTCGCAGAACTCAGTTTTGGGCTTTGAGATCTTAAGAACTATGACAATGTCTTTTCTGCTCATGTCATACAGGCTCCGCATGTTCAGATGATACATTCTCCTATGCTAGAGCTGATCTTCATATTTTGATGCATTCAATATGCTATCAGAGTTGCTGACTATAATTGCCTGGTAGAGGTTTCCTTCTCTGCATCCGACCGTTAGCAACTTTTTTGTCGTATTCTTGATCATACGACAAGTGTTGTTGTCGAACAAAACTTGAATACCTAGATCTGCCATCTTGGAGACAGATAGCAGATCTCTTTTGAGTGAGGGCACATAAAGTGCTCCTGGTAGCTCCGCTTGGCATGACAATGTTCGCAGTTGTAGAGTGCCAATGCCTTTGACATCGTGTCTGCTCCCATCACCTAGAATCACTGCTCTGTTGTTTTCGAGTTCGTGAAAGTCGATCAAGACCTTCTTGTTGTAGGTTATGTGTGATGTTGCTCCTGAATTAATGACTAAATCGTAGTCGTGTTCAGAGTAGCTTGTTGAAGCTTCATCGAGTATCGTGAAAGCTTCGTCACCTCTTTCAACATCCTTTGATGACTCTGCAACGTTTGCCTTTTCAGCTTTGTTCTTTCTTTTTGAGTTGAATCTGCAATTGTATGCAGAATGCCCTTTCTTCTTGCAATGCATGCAAGGTATTGCTGGATTAAACCAACATTTGTTGGCTGTATGGCCTGGTTTGTGGCAGTGATCACAAGAAGAAGATTGCTGATTTGAGGACTTCGTCTTCTCGAATCTTGGCTTGCTTTTGTTTTTCTTCTTCCCTTTCATGAAGAGAGCTTTCTCTTGATCACTGCTTTTCTCTCCTTCGTCTCTCATCAGTCTCTCATCAGCGACAAGACTGACTGCTTTGTCGAATGTCATATCTGGTAGACTCAATATGAGCATTCTCAGCGGCTGATAGGATGTCGGTAGAGATTTCATGAAATACATCAGCTGCTATGGTGCTGGGACTTGGTGCTCCTGTCCTGATGCAGCGAGTTGAGCGAAGATCATTTTGATGTTCTCAATGTGCTAATCCAACTGGTTGCCATCCCACCGTATGGATTGCAGCTGATTGTTAAGGTGCATGACTGAAGCTGCAGTCCTCACTTCATACTTCTGCTTCAATATTTCCCATGCTGCATGGCTCTTTCGCAATCTTCAATCTGCATGAGTAGATCTTCATTTATGGATGAAACGATGATCGCCATTGTGTGCTCATCTTTTTTGATCCATTCAGCTCTCCTCGGGTCTCCCTCTGGAGGCTGCACCTATGATAGCTCAGTCACCGACCAGATGCCTTTGCCCTTCAGAACCGTTTTGATTTTGAATTTCCAGATTCTGTAATTTGTGCCATCGAGATCAACCTCAATATCGGAAATTTGTTGTGGACTAGGCTAGTAATGCCATTCAGCCACTAGCACGATACAAAAGCCATATCATATAGAGTCGAGAAAAGAACGCACACTCTGAATCACTCAATACCACCCGAGATAGAAAACGACAAACACCTGTAAATTGTCAGAATCACTAGAATACCTCCGAGAGTTGGTGAACAACATTAAGGTACACTAAATGATCAACAACTCTATGGGAATGAAAGGACAGGATGTCCTAGAATATGGAATATTCTTCAAGTACACTTTGAAGACATTAACAACGACTTTAATGTAGAAGGAATATCTAAGAAGGCACCTTCAAACCTAGATCCAAGCTCAATTAGGCATCAAGAGATGAAGTTGATTATCTTCTTGTCACATGGAGATTCGATCCCGTAGGAGATATAACATGGTTCATAATCAAGCACATGCTTATGAATCCACATCTACACTTTGATTAACACTTTAGTCATTAACACTACTCAAACAAAGGTAAAGCTTACTTCTCTCTCTCTCTCTCTCTCTCTCTCTCTCTCTCTCTCTCTCTCTCTCTCTCTCTCTCTCTCTCTCTCTCTCTCTCTCTCTCTCTCTCTCTCACACACACACACACACACACACACACACACACACACACACAGAGATGGAAACAATAATCAAATCCTAACAATTAGCAAACCTAAGAAATAGAAGTATCCAAATAAAACATGAGAGATGAAGAAAGAAAGAGGAAGAGCAAGGACATCCAATTTCAATTTGTAAGAGGTTCCACCTGCTTTATTGAAATGAACATGTAATATGAATCACAAAGCACCACTATATATAGTGGATCTTAGGGCTTTGGCCTCAAATCCTATTGGCCAGTTTCCACCTTTCTTATTATTTGAAATTTGAAATTTGGGGGGAGCCCTTTTTATTCACTAACTTGACTATTAGAATTTGCAACATTTAATTCTCGCAAAAAGGCCTAAAGTCCTTTTATTAACTTCTAACTAATCAAATAACCGCGCGATCTGTGAGAAATTCAACTAGTTTAGTTTATTTTGGTCATATTTGTATATTTGGCAATTGAGGTCAAATTTCATATTAGATTTAAAAGTTGACTTTTCAAAGTTATATGAGTCTAAAAATATTTGGATGAACATTTTTCAAAAGTGTGGAAATGTAGGAGTCGAGTTTGAGTAGATTCAAATTTGAGTGTTGGGTACATTGAATCTAGTCCCAAAAATAGTAGGTATAATGACCCTAAAGGACTGCCCCTAAGATGAGGATAGGAGAACACAATAAGAGAGACTATGGAGCCAAACCACCCAACCAATCCTAGATCAAAATTGGATTAGAACAACAATCTGGCCTCTATCAAATCGATAGAAAATGCGTTCTACAGGTGAGATGTTATCAGAGTAGTATAATAGTACTACACTCCGGCTGATTAAGGTGTCAACAGAGAATCGAGAAATGTTCGATGTACATGTACTTTGAAGTCCACCTTAGAGATTGAGTGGATGGAGTTCACAAATTCAGTACTAACTTCAGATAGGATAATGGAAGGATCCACTTTCAGATCACCCAACCTGCATTGATCCAAAAAGGACTGGATGGATGCCAGGCAGATTCTTGCGCATGCTTTCCAAATAAGAGTAGAGCTAGAGCTCGATCCAGAAGCCATTGCGTCGAATGATTGACGATAGCTCTGCAGTTCACAATAGAGTGTAAAAGATCGCTTTGATCACAAAGAGAGTGAGCGCAGAAAAACATGTAATCGTAGGAAAAAAATTTGAGGAAGAAAAATGGAAAATAACTATATTATGCAGTAGCGGTGTGGAAGGGATAATGATGTGGCATGGTGACATGACATCTGTCATTTCCATTTATTGAGGACATGCACGGCTCAGAGTTTTAAACTATGATTTGACAGATCGATCGTAATGACGAAAGATAGTTTGTGAAAAGAAAAGAAATAAATAAATAAGAAACAATATCCGTTTTGATATGTGGGCGGACACACGTGTGAATAGTGTTCACGTGGCCATCATCTTTAATGGAGGAATACAAAAAAGTAGGTGTAGAGATTCTCGAGAGATTCTCAAAAATATGCTAGAAAGATTCTAGAAAGTTTCGCGAAAGCTTCTCGTAGGATCCTAGAAAATGATACAGAAATTCACGAAAATTTTTCGAAAATTTTGGTAAGATACTAGAAAATTTCTCCAAAAAAATGGAGAAAATTGCTAGAAAAATTCTAGAAAAATTCTCAAAAACGGTCCGCAAAAATTAAAACACATTTTGATCTACAGATTAAATTTCTCGAAAACACTTTGAAAAATGTTGGAAGGTGGTAGAAATTACCATAAAATACCAGAAAATACTAGAAAAGAATAAGAATAAAAAAAAATTATGGTCAAATGTAGTATTTCTTCAGTCTAGACCTATTTATACGTGTAGGTAATAGTTCACCTTCAAGTGATTGAAGTTGTGTAGAAGCATTCTCAACACCTCTATGACTTTATAAGGTCCAAGCCATCTCATATGGAGGTTTCCGGGGAACTTTTGATGTCGACTGTCATATATCAGTGCAAAGTCATCAGCTTTAAGATTACATTTTCTGATACGACTATCATACTTCTTCCTCCTTTGCTCCTGGATTTCCTCCGTTAATTTGTGTGAATTCGCACGAGCTTCAACTAGTTCTTCAAAATTGGTCAACCTTTTGTTAATACAGTATTCATATGTTCGTTGAGCTTGAATACAAAAAGTTTTCACCTCAAATTCAATAGGCAAAAGTTTACACCCACACCATTATTAGCCTTTACTTTGTATTTTTTTTTTAGATCCCCCTTTTTTTATGCACCTTAAGAAGTTTTTAAGCTTAACCACAACATATGAATAGGAGCTAATGCTTCTCCATCAAGCCACAATGCCACCTTCCAAAAAGCTTCACGACAATTATTACTAGATGTTCAAATTGTAAATTTTGTTTCAAAGCAGAAAAGACAAGTAGATGAAAAAAAAATTACTCAAATAATGATGTGAGGCTTTGGTCACTCCATCTATATTTGGTTTGAAGATTTAATAGAAGTAGAGAAGTCACCAAACGAGATGTCTTTGCTCTAGGATACAATGCGATCTTTGATTCTTCTCACAATTTTTTTTCTTCTTTAGACAAAAGTGCCTTCTCATCTTGTTCATTGTGTCTAGCTACACTATTGTTCTCGTACATATCATCCAAATGTCTCTCATGACTTCAAATTCTTCATTCATTGGAAGCTCATTTTCATCGTTGGAACTTGTTTGCGAAGAAGTAGATCTAGATGAGCTAGATTCAGACGCATTAGTCTCTTGATTAATGCGCTCATCAATTTTCATCATCTCTTTTAAGCCTTGACGTAGACGATGAGGTAATTGCTTTATATGAGGATCGTTGTATTGCATTCGTTGTCTATGTCGACCATTACGAGGATTATTATCTCCAACGCCAAATGAGGATGAAGAATCCTATATACCAACAAGAAGTAGGTTGAAGCAATGCTTGATAAACATTTCCTCCCAATACTTGATAAAACTAAATGTTGCATATGAATATAAATTACCTCTTTGTTTAAAAAGTATGAACATACCAATGTATCTATTAGAACATTTTTCTTTTCAACTTGTTAACATTCAATGAATTCAAAGAATTGCACGCTTCTAAATATTTACATATTTATAAATTTCACATTCATTAGCTTTCACTTACTATCTTATGTAAACATCTAGGCAAATGACGAATAATACTTGATCAATAATGCTCCTAACATTTGACATATTTAATGACACAAACCAAATACAATCAAGATGCATGGATTATACATCTCTGCATATCAACAAAATTTAAATCTTCACATCTGACTTATTGTCTTTTGCAAACATTTGGGTAGAGGACGGTTGAAACTATACTTGATGAACAATTCCTCCCCAAACTTGATAAAATTGTGTGTGTGTGTGTGTGTGGGCGCGCGCGCGCCCAAAAAAAAACAAAAAAAAGACTTGTATGTGTGGTTTTTTACACACATTTTTTCTCAAATGTTTTTTTCTCTTTTCTTTGCAAATGAGTGATGTTTTTAGCGAGCACAACATGACATTTTCGGCGACACAGCATGATATTTTTGGCGGCAAAACACACATTCTCTCTCTAAAATAGTTTTATACTATATAGATATGTGTGTGTGTGTGTGTGTGTGTGTGTGTGTATGTGTTATCTATATAGAGATGTCATATTAGTATATTAAGTGTATGTTATATATATATATATATATATATATATATATATATATATATTACTTAAGAGCTTAAAAAATACTTAAATAAATCAAAAACATACTAACAAGTGTACTGAAGAGTTTACCTTTAAGCGCTCAACTGCATAAATTTTAAAAATGACTTGCATGAGCTTCTTGAGCTTCCAGAGGGCGGTTCTAAAAGAAACGAACCTCGAGGTGAACATCTTTTTATAGAGTTTTGATGGCCTTTGTCCAAGTCATCAATCCATGTGAAAACATTTTGTTTTGACTCCTTGGTGTTACAACTTAGCAATCCGTGTACACCCACCGCTGCGGGTGGGCTCCTCAGATTTTAGTAAATATATGTATATATGTATATATATATTTATATATACATTTAAACTTATGTATAATTTTGTGCATGCGTATGGGTGCACCCATGCATATCCTCCTCCCCTCACCCATGCATAAGCTTTTTTTAACTAAAAAACTTGGGAAGGAGGATGCATGTATGGGGAGTGTGCATATCCCCATACATTTGCACATTGTGTGCATTTAGAGGTGGACCCCAAAAAGATTCTCCGACTTACTAAATTCAGATACCTAAAATTTGAAGTTAAGGTTTTGTTTTTTTCACACACTTCAATGTGCTTTAAACTTTAGCCAATAATCTTTATTACTTGGATTTCTTATTTATTTTAAATTATCAAAGTTTTACCCATAAATCATGAACATAAAAATTTTCTTGACTACCTTAAACTGGTTTTTTTTGTTTTCAATCCTTCAAATTCTTATCTTGGCCCGTCATTTTTAGGAATGTTTAACCACAAGCCCAAACTCATTAGCTTTAACTCCTAAATCGTTACCCACAAGCTTTTATCCATAGGCCAAAAAATGCACAATTAAAAAAAAAGAGGGAGATGGGGTGAGGGGAGTAAAAGAGACAATAAAATTGAAAGGTGCTCTAGGGATTTTTTAAATTATTAGACTTTCCACGGGAAAGGTTAAAATAAAAATACATTTCTATAGAGATCGGCCTCCATTAGCCATCAACGATGGGTACTTTTTACTAATATCTATATATATATTTAAACTTATGTACACTTTTGCGCATGTGTATGGGTGCACCCATGCATTATCCTCCCCTCACCCATGCATGAGCTTTTTCTAACTAAAAAACTTGGGGAGGAGGATGCATGTATGAGGAAAAGGATGCATGGCCCTCCTCCCATGCATGCATCTAAGGGACCCATTCCAAATTCAAATTATCCTTTACCAACACACATACTATTTTGAAGTGCATATATATACTTTCATGATGAAAGGTGTTAAACAAATAAGACTTTCATTATCAAAAATTTGAAGAGTGCTTTAAGGAATTTTTTAAATTATCAAACTTTTCATGAAAAAGGTTAAAATAAAAATGCATTTTTATGAAGATGAGCCTCCATTATGTGTTTTGCCGCCAAAAATGTCACGCTGTGCCCGCAAAAAACGTCACTCATTTGCAAAAAAAAAATAAAAAAAACGCTTAAAAAAAATGCGTGCAAAAAACCACAACTAGAATCTTATTTTTGTTTTTATTTTTACCCACACACACATTTCCAATTTCCAATTCACTCTCTCTCTCAAGCCATCTATGGAGCCTTCAGTTATAGGGATAGAAGAAGGAGAAGGTAGCAGCAGTGGGGAGGCAAGTACGATGATGCCGATCTTCAAAAGCTGCGGAACGCAGGTGATGAGGAGCTTCCGCAGGTGATGAGGAGCTGGGACAGCCTCTCAAGGATCTGGCCAAAGCCTGCCAAGAGTGGGGGTTCATACGTATTTTCAACCATGGACTGAGTTCTGATCTGCTTCGCAGACTAGAAGAGCAGATGTGGCGGCTATTTTCGTTGCCAATTGAGGTCAAGAGAAATGCGCCTTGCCCTCCCAACCAGGAGATTGGGTTCTACTCTAGGGCAGACGCGCACATCCTTGCCAACTTGATTTGGCATGAAAGCTTTCAGCTGTTCTGCGATCCCACATGTATTGATGAGCACAGTGAGAGGTTGTGGTCTAACGAAGGTGGTGAGGATTTTAAGTAATTCACTATTTCTTCCTGGTATCTTAGCAGTTGAGAGAGAGAGAGAGGACATGCGGTGCAGCATTTGCATCTCACTTTTGAGCAAATCCGAAAGGAGTGCCTGGAGCACGAAGATGGGCTGGGCCCAGGGGAGGGCGAGGGCGAGGGGAAGAACAGATCTTAAAGTAGCATCTATCATGAAGGAAAGAGGGTTGTGGATGAAACAGCAGAAGGTGATAGGAGACGTAGCTGGCATGAATGTGGGGGATTGTTTCAATTTCAGAATACAGATGTATATTTTGGGTGTCCATAAGCAAATCAGAGCTGGCATTGATTACATACTAGCAAAGGATTCTGCCTTTGGTGTTTCTGTTGCAATTAGTGTTGTAATCAGCACAGATGAATATTACAGTGATGACATGGATATGGGCGAAACTGTGGTGTACACTGGACAAGGAGGCATGGTCACATCCCAAAGATGGAACGTTTTCTAAGGTCTTGCTCTGAAATGCCGTGCAAATGATGAATATAGCTGCACTGGATGGTTTGATCCATGGTGGCGGCTTCGCAAATGGATTCAATTTTTTACACGGAATGCACTATGCCAGTTCTCTACGACCAGCTATGCGACTTTGCTATTCGAAACTTCTCTAAATGCAAAACCTCTCTCAGTCTCTTATGTGTTTTTTATGGGATGAGACCTCTTGAATTCTGATGGATGGAAGGAATGTCTTTAATGGAGAGTGGAACAAATCAACAGTTCAGATGGTAAGACACTGACTGTTTCTGATTTTTATCATGTTCTCAGATATTTAGTCTATGTTTTATACTCGAGGCTCTCAGTGTAGATGCAATCACAGGCTTATCTAGAGGATCTTGATAAACCTTCTTGGATAAGCAGCTTCCGCAGGGAGCTGACCAAACAGCCAACCTTGGAGTTTTTAGAAATCGTACGATTCATAAATTATGATAATTTTAGAGTCCAAAGCCGTTGCGCTGATTCAAACATAGGTTGGTTGTTATAGAGGGTTTACTTCACACCTAAGATAAACTTTGATAAAGGAATTGATGTTTGTGATAACAAACACTGTTTTGATATAAACAGATATGGACTTAGTTGAAATGAAAAACCTTTTCAAAGGATGAAACGTTCACTTATTTAGATTTTAAATTTTAGGCACATTGTATTGTTTTCCCAATGGTTCATGGACAACTTATTAGAATTTATTCGTAGATGCAGGTAACAAATTCTCCCACATCACAGGAAGGATTGACATAGGAGAAATCTGTCTCTGTCCTTCATCGTTGACAGAGGAGTGCAACGTTCTGCCATCCATTGAGGCCGGCAAAGTACTGATGTTTGATTATGATCTTCCAAAACCAAGAGCATCAAAAGGTGGAGTCTATGAGCTGAAGGAAGGGTTTGTTGTTTTAGATTTTACTATGAAGTTTTTATGTGATGATGTCATTTCTTCATAGACCTCTCTCTCTCTCTCTCTCTCTCTCTCTCTCTCTCTCTCTCTCTCTCTCTCTCTTCAAACGCATTTTACTATTTCTCCAATTTATTGTTGATGAGAGAATGTCGCTAAATGCTTCATCATTCCTCATCAGGGCATCATAGGATGAGGCTACCAACTTATCATCTAATCTGAACGTTTTAAGCTGAAATTGGAGTTTTAACTGCATAATTTTATATTCAAAAATCTTTCTGCTTTCAACTGTAATAGCTGCTTTGGAGGCTGTGAAGTTAATGTCACATTGCAATATGAGTTCATCAACGGTACACCCTGGCTGTAAGGATATTCACTAATTACTGAAGTCTACATATTCTTTGGTGCTTTTTGCAGAAGTCTCTTCAGATGGATGGCTTGAACTTCTGATCTTGGAGATGGCAGTGAAGCTTCTCATCTTTGAGGCATGACTAAATATTTGAAACATTTTATGTGGATCTATAGCATCACATGTTTTACCTCGAAAGTATTGCCTTGGCATGGCTTTTCTGGTCTGAAAAGTTTGCAGGGCATTACCTCATATACAGCTTTGTGGGTTTGGCATTAGATCATATGCAACTTTTTGGGTTTTGCATCAAATCATATACAACAAAGCAGGTGTGAGTGTCAGTGCTAAGAATGTGTGTGTGTGTTTGTGTGGGGGGGCGGGGGGGGGGTTATGTCTTTTTGGGTTTGGGTGTAAGTTGAGGAGCTGCCTATCTATGTATGTATGTATTCTTTGCACTATGCAGAATTTTTTTGATTATGATAAAAAGATGAGAGATAGAGAGCTTTCTTTGTGTCAATTTGTGTTTTGTTTTGTATAATCCTTGTATTTTCATGTCGAGTGGACTCCAACTTGTGAGACATGTTCAAAGCTAGCATTTCCTCCAGCATCACAAGCTTTGCACTATTTAATGCTCTTCAACAACATACGATAATCTTTTGAGTTATTGCCTTTAAGTATTACTGAATGCGTTGGGTACACAATATTATGGAAGGTGCCTGGCACACGACATTATGCCAAATTTGGACTCCCAAAATTTGTCGTCTCTAATACATTACTAGGAATTGTAGAAGGTAAAAATTGTCTCAAGTCTTTTTAAGATATATTGACCTAGAGACCTCTTTGTTTGTTAAATGTTTTTTAAGAAAATTCCCAATACTCAAAATGGTGTACAAAAATATGTTGTCGCTGTAAATTCTATTTCATTAAGAATTACGGCAAAGCTAATGAGAAAATCCATTTGATTATTATATAATTTATATATACAAAAGAAAAATTAAAACAATCATGTCTTTTTGGGTTTGGGTGTAAGATGAGGGCGCTGCCCATCTATGTATGTATGTATCCTTTGCAATATGCAGAAATTTTTTTGATTATGATGAAAAGATGAGAGATAGAGAGCTTTCTTTGTGTCAATTTGTGTTTTGTTTTGTATAATCTTTGTATTTTCATGTCGAGTGGACTCCAACTTATGAGGCGTGTTCAAAGCTAGCATTTCCTCGGGCATCACAAGCTTTGCACTATTTAATGCTCTTCAACAACATACAATAATCTTTTGAGTTATTGCCTTTAAGTATTACTGAATGCGTTGGGTACACAATATTATGGAAGGTGTTTGGCACACTACATTATGCCAAATTTGGACTCCCAAAATTTGTCGTCTCTAATACATTACTAGGGATTGTAGAAGGTAAAAATTGTCTCAAGTCTTTTTAAGATATATTGACTTAGAGATCTCTTTGTTTGTTAAAATTTTTTAATGAAAATTGCCAATACTCAAAATTGTGTACAAAAATATGTTGTCGCTGTAAATTCTATTTCATTAAAAGTTATGGCAAAGCTAATGAGAAAATCCATTCGATTATTATATAATTTACTATACAAAAAAAAAATTAAACAATTATCAACTTAAGATTCTAAACAGTATTTAAATATTTGAATTCTATTTTCTAAAAGCAATTTTGATTTTTTAAACACACCACCTCCCTTAAACATAGACAACCATTTTTTTGGGCCCTCCAGATAAATGCGACACTGTGTCAAAATGCCTTAGAAAATATTTTTGGCTAACCTTCAGGTTTTCCCTTAAAATTGCAAAGGTGCCTTTAAGTGAAATGCGAAGGTCTCCCATGCATCAGCTGCTTGCTGCCCTCCCAAAAAATGTGACATTCCCCCTCTCGTAGAATGCGACAATGGGGGTAATGCGAAGTTTCGTCGCACAGTTCGCAATTTTTGGTCATGAAGAACATACAACACTAAGTCAAAAACACTTAGAAAATGCGACACTGTGTAAAAAATGCCTTAGAAAATATTTTTGACTAACCTTTAGGTTTTTCCTATCTCCAAATGCCTTGAAAACCATTTTTACACCTTCGGAAAAATGCAAAAAATGCAAAGGTTGTTGACCTTTGGTCTTTTTCCAACTTCTGAAAAAATGCGAAGGTGCCCTTACTAAAATGCGAAGGTTGTTGACCTTCGGCTTTTTTCCAACTTATGGAAAAATGCGAAGGTGGCCTTCAAAATGCGAAGGTACCTTTAAGATTGCGAAGATTTCTTTAAGTAAACTACGAAGGTCTCCCATGCACAAGCCGCTTTCTGCCCACCTGAAAAATGCGACACTCCCTTCGGCCACCCGTCAATGACCATCAACCACCCGTCAATGTCCATCGGTCACCCGTCAATGACCATTGGCCCTCCCCTTCGGCCGCCCGTCAATGACCATTGACTTTCCTCCTAAACCATCAACCGCTATCCAAATCATCGGCCGTCACCTAGATCGTCGGCCGCCCATCAACGACGGGCATACCACTAGATCATCGACCGCCACCTAGATCGGAAAATCATTTCCTATCAACAACATACTGAATTTTCAAATCATCGGCCGTCACCTAGATTGGCTGCCATTGCCCGTCAACGACGGGCACTCACAACTAGTATATATATATTTAAGCTTATATACACTTTTTTATGCATGGGTGGGACCCATGCATCCTCCTCCCCTCACACATGCATACACATTTTTTGAACTAAAATCTAAAAAAAGGATGCATGTATGGGGAGGAGGATGCATGGCCCTCCCCATTATTATCTATATATATAAAACTATTTATGGTTTTGGACACATGTATGTGCATGGGGAGTGAGGATGTATAGGGGGTGGGCACCCCATACATCCTCTTTTGACACATTTTTTAGTTATAACTTTTGTTTATGTATGGTTCAACTTCATCATGTGCCTTCATCCAAGTGCATAGGTGATATCTTAACCAAACCTTTGGCTAAAGATTCATTTTTCAAGTTAAGAGATGCTCTTGGAGTTGTACATATATGTACATTAGACTTGCCAAGTTAGAAGTGAGGAGGAGTGTTAAAATATCACTTCCAACTTGATGTACCTTGTAGATCTCAAGTTATTTGAGCTTCATAGGATCTCACGTGTGTGGAGTCTGTTCCCACGTGTGAAAGAATGTACATAAGTCATTTTTATAAAGTTAGATTGATTTTAGCTTGATCTACACTAGTGTGAAATTGACCTTTGAGGCATCTTCAGTGCATGACATTCTCTCTCTCCCTTACTCTCTCACAAAAAGCATAAGAAATAGCAATTCTAATGTTAATCAGATCCAACAATTAACAAACACAACAAAAGTATGAGAGATGGATGGAAAAGATAGAGAGCAAGGACATTCACAAATCCATTCCATAAGAGAACCAATATGGTTGTATTGAAATGAGGATATGAACATGTGTAGCAGACTCGAGTTTGCCCCTTTTTATAGTAGAGAAGAGGACTCTGGCCTCACAATCCTATTGGCCCATTTCTACCTCCCTAACTATTCATATTTAAAAAAGAGTAGGAACTCATTCAATTTTTGGAGGGAACCTATTTGAATTTGAATTTGAACCAATTTTGGTGGGAGTCCCAACTTTATTCACTAACTTGACATTAAACGTTCCGCAAAAAGGCCTAAAGTCCTTTTATTGACTTTATAATTATCAAATAACTATGTGATCATAATGCTATATCTTACATCAATTTCGAACGCAAAAAATTTATGGGAAGAATTGCAAACCAAAAATGAAACTCGATCTCGTAATCAGATCATGTTCTTGGAAGACCAATTAACTTACCTACAGTGGGACGACAAAGACCTAAACACATTCGTGTGAAAGATGAAAGATCTGTTTGTTTCCTTGCAGAATTTTGGTGCAGAAAATATAATTTCTAAGAAAAAGCAGCTTAGTTATTTTCTTTAAGCCTTACCTAGGGCATTCCACACAACTCGAACCTTATTGGCGAAAGATGCGACAATGACACTTCAAAAGGCAATAGACTGAGTGAAAGAAGAAGTAGAAGCTCGTGAACGCTATGACGACAATGGTGATTCAAAAAATGCTCTATTTACTCAGAAGAACAAATCTTCTAAGAAGTCTAAGTTTAAGAGGGTTATGTCTTTTTGGGTTTGGGTGTAAGTTGAGGGCGCTGCCCATCTATGTATGTATGTATTCTTTGCAATATGCAGAAATTTTTTGATTATGATAAAGATGAGAGATAGAGAGCTTTCTTTGTGTCAATTTGTGTTTTGTTTTGTATAATCCTTGTATTTTCATGTCGAGTGGACTCCAACTTGTGAGACATGTTCAAAGCTAGCATTTCCTCAGGCATCACAAGCTTTGCACTATTTAATGCTCTTCAACAACATACGATAATCTTTTGAGTTATTGCCTTTAAGTATTACTGAATGCGTTGGGTACACAATATTATGGAAGGTGCCTGGCACACAGCATTATGCCAAATTTGGACTCCCAAAATTTGTCGTCTCTAATACATTACTAGGAATTGTAGAAGGTAAAAATTGTCTCAAGTCTTTTTAAGATATATTGACCTAGAGACCTCTTTGTTTGTTAAATGTTTTTTAAGAAAATTGCCAATACTCAAAATGGTGTACAAAAATATGTTGCCGCTGTAAATTCTATTTCATTAAGAATTACGGCAAAGCTAATGAGAAAATCCATTTGATTATTATATAATTTATATATACAAAAGAAAAATTAAAACAATTATGTCTTTTTGGGTTTGGGTGTAAGATGAGGGTGCTGCCCATCTATGTATGTATGTATTCTTTGCAATATGCAGAAATTTTTTGATTATGATGAAAAGATGAGAGATAGAGAGCTTTCTTTGTGTTAATTTGTGTTTTGTTTTGTATAATCTTTGTATTTTCATGTCGAGTGGACTCCAACTTGTGAGGCGTGTTCAAAGCTAGCATTTCCTCAGGCATCACAAGCTTTGCACTATTTAATGCTCTTTAACAACATACGATAATCTTTTGAGTTATTGCCTTTAAGTATTACTGAATGCGTTGGGTACACAATATTATGGAAGGTGCCTGGCACACGACATTATGCCAAATTTGAACTCCCAAAATTTGTCGTCTCTAATACATTATTAGGGATTGTAGAAGGTAAAAATTGTCTCAAGTCTTTGTAAAAAATATTGACCTAGAGATCTCTTTGTTTGTTAAATTTTTTTTATGAAAATTGCCAATACTCAAAATGGTGTACAAAAATATGTTGTTGCTGTAAATTCTATTTCATTAAGAATTACGGCAAAGCTAATGAGAAAATCCATTTGATTATTATATAATTTATTATACAAAAAAAAATAAAACAATTATCAACTTAAGATTCTAAACAGTATTTATATATTTGAATTCTATTTTCTAAATGCAATTTTGATTTTTTAAACACACCACCTCCCTTAAACATAGACAACCTTTTTTTTGGCCCCTCCAGATAAATGCGACACTGTGTCAAAAATGCCTTAGAAAATATTTTGGCTAACCTTCAGGTTTTCCCTTAAAATTGCAAAGGTGCCTTTAAGTGAAATGCGAAGGTATCCCATGCATCAGCTGCTTGCTGCCCTCCCAAAAAATGTGACATTCCCCCTCTCGTAGAATGCAACAATGGGGGTAATGCGAAGTTTCGTCGCACAGTTCGCAATTTTTGGTCATGAAGAACATACAACACTAAGTCAAAAACACTTAGAAAATGCGACACTGTGTAATAAATCCTTAGAAAATATTTTTGAATAACCTTCGGGTTTTTCCTATCTCCAAATGCCTTGAAAACCATTTTTACACCTTCGGAAAAATGCAAAAAATGCGAAGGCTGTTGACCTTCGGTCTTTTTCCAACTTCTGAAAAAATACAAAGGTGCCCTTAGAAAAATGCGAAGGTTGTTGACCTTCGGCTTTTTCCCTACTTATGGAAAAATGTGAAGGTGCCCTTCAAAATGCGAAGGTACCTTTAAGATTGCGAAGGTTTCTTCAAGTAAACTGCGAAGGTCTCCCATGCACAAGCCGCTTTCTGCCCACCCGAAAAATGCGACACTCCCTTCGGCCACCCGTCAATGACCATCAACCACCCGTCAATGTCCATCGGCCACCTGTCAACGACCATTGACCCTCCCCTTCGGCCGCCCGTCAATGACCATTAGCCACTAGATCTCAAATGAAATGGTATGTACAACCCATATGACTCATCTATGAGATAAATGCATTTATTCCGCACGTGGGAACAGGCCCCACACATGTCTAATGATGATATGTACTAGTCATAATGGTATTTACAAGATTTGATCAAGTTAGCTTTTGCCAATTTTAGCAATCCTCTCGCAGATGGAGAATATGTTGTAGATCATGAAAAAAAATGTACTCTCTGCCATTGATGATGACTGGAGATAGGCTCCTGATTTGCAGCATTGTCTCATTTGCCTCACTGGTTTCTGGAGATGACTCAGAGAATTGCTGCAAGGAGAGTGCTCTTTCTTCTTCTTCATTTATTGGTTGCTCCTCATCAACCTCGTTTAGTTCATAGCATAAAATGGCCTCCTGTGAGTCAACAGGCATTGGAACAGTTGTATGTTCAGAAAGCAAGAATACAAAGACCATCTCACCTGAAATGATCTTTGAACCTATGTTCAACAAATTGTTCCTACGCTGCTCCTCAACAGTCAAAATTCTATAGTGATTTCTAGACAGATTATTCAAAAATCTATTGAGTCTAGCTACAAATGGTCTATCACTCTTCCATATGTATGTTATTGAGTTGTATGGAATCCATGCAATATCTGAATCAAAAACTTATATTATACGGAAAAAGTGTTGTATTCATACAATCCATGGCAAATGACACACTTTCTGCGTTAGCTTTGGCCCTAGCTAGTGTATCTATTGTGGCACAGAAGATGGGAAAGATCCTATCTATCTGATGTTCAAACTCTGTACCACATAGAAGTCTTGAAACCTCAATCCTAGCATTCTCCATGACGGTGTGGAATAGTAAACCTAGTAAAACGGTGGGCTAGAACTCGTAAGAAAAACAACTAAATCACATAAAGCGACTAATGCAAAAAAAATCTTGAACATAAAAAGGCAAAACTAGAGTTGTGAAAATGAGGAAGGTGTCTCATATTTATAGTTTTTTTTTAACAATAAATTTTTTGAACTTTATTATCGGAACAATGGTTTACATAAATACATACTCATATCGGTTGAGTGCGCATTTTGGCACAATGAGAGGCATGAATTAGTAGCGTAAGCACATATTCAATATTCGGACATGTGGCATGTGCCTATTAGTTGACAGTTCACTTAGTTCCTGACACGTGTCAGAATCCTAATGATGATGGTCACTAACATGTCAGAGGTCAAGGAATAATATGATGCCACTTGTCCATGCATTTAGTTTTACCAATAAAAATTGAACACGTGGATTTCAAGTTTGACTCCACACGTGTGGGCTAACATGTTTTGTATATAAATTTCATTGAACCCAATCGTGACACATTCTTTTTTTAGTTTTCGCATATATGATTAGTGCGCACCTATAGACGCCCATAAGGTATCTATTTACTATTTGTACATAAGTCCAATATCCATTTCATACACTTTAAATTTTTTAGCTTCATCACCATCTTTTTGAGCCTTTGTCAGATCCCTTGTTATGGCTAGAGCAAAGCAAACAACCAAGACTAATCAGCATCCCAATCCAGTTCAAGGTGAAGTTTTGAGCCTCAGGTCGCCTGGTTCTGATAAGAGAACATCGATGAGAAGAAGCCATTGGATGAGAGAGATAAAAAAGTATCAAAGGTCAACGGAGCTTATGATTCCAAAGGCTCCATTCTATTATTTGGTATGTAAAATCACCAAAGAGAATCTAGACAAGTACAATCGTTTTACAGTCTCAGCTATTATGGTTCTTCAAGAAGCCTATGAAGATTCTCAAGCTCAATTTTTTGAGGATTCCTTCCTGCTTGCCATCCATGCAAAGCATGTCACCATTATGCCCAAAGATTTTCAACTTTTATCTAGATTAGGAGATAGAAGTTCTGGTCTTCACAAGGTTGAGGCCTCTACGACTCGTCCACCTCCAATGGATAGAACAAACCTTCCCACACAGACGACTCGCAAGCAAGCAAAACCAAAGTGATCCCAAGACGTCGAGGAATTCACGAGAAAGGGAATACGTAGTAAAAGGGCAAAGAAACATAATACTAATAATAATGAAACTCTTAAATCTGATAGCGGGTCAAGTACAGATGTAGAGGAACGCAGTTTAGAAGATGTTTCAAAAAAGACTGTCGATACTATATTTTCACTAATTTCTAATCATGATGTATCACAATTGCTTGAGAATACCATAAATAAATTGAATGTTCTTGTACATACTCCTTATAATCCTACTCAAGAATTTTTTGAATCTGATTACTATAATGAATACAAGAAAATTATTAGTAAGAAAATTGATGGACTCAATGGTTACTTTTCTCTAACTATTGCAGAGGTTGATTATATATTACAATTTCATGATTTTGATTGTAACGTTCTTAAGAAAAAAAAGAGAATATGTAACAAATGTTATAATTGATGGTGGGCTGGTGTTACTGCAATACGCCATTAGTCAAGATTCAAGAAAAGAAGTTTTCATCATCATTGATCTTTGCGTGGAACAAAATCTAATGCACAACGATGAAGCATTGAAACTTTTGAAGAGGATTTTTATACAATGCAATCCAACTGCAAAACTATTCGTGGTTTCTTATGCATCCAAGTAAGTATAGTATTGAGAGTTATTTGTTGTACTGTTAGCTTTACTTTGGTAAGATGTCAAAAAACTGATTAATAAAAATGAAATTTGTTTTGCAGGCTGCATTGGAGTTTAAATATAATTTCCATGGCCGCTATTTTGGATGGGGTGGTAAAACCTGTATGCATTAAAATGAATTCTTGTGAAAATAGCCACAGAAGTTTTGATAAACAACTTCTTACGATTCTTCAAGTATTGCCAACTTCAGCCACATCTATGGCTAAACCAAAAATAAATCAATCAAGGTACCAACATTTTTGCAGACTCCCCAACAACAAGATGCATTTAGTTGCAGCTGGTTTACGCTCTATAATGCAAAGATATTTTTGAGTGGTATAATTTTCAATAAGACACGGTCGATATCGAGCAAGTGAGCATCATGATCTTACTTGTTTTTTACTTTATGTATTTTTCATTATGAATGCGGCTGTATTTCTCAACTCAATTTTGTGTGTATTTGCAGTTCTCGCTTGGTGTATACACATTTAATGATGTGTATAAATTTAGACAAGATTTAATCAAACTCTTCCTTACAAAGGCAGTAATATGTGATCCTAAAAATGATAAGGCTGATTTAGAAGCAAGGTCAAAATTAGGAGCCTTTTTTCCTAATGTCACTATTATGGATCACAAAGGTGTTGCATTTTATAATGAGATAAACAACCAACTAAGATCCTACCTGCCTGTCACGTCAGTTATGAATCACAATAGGAACTTCATGACAACAACACAGTGCTATACAGTTTTCACTATCTGTAACGTTTGTTTATTTCCTTGTTTCTCTTCACCTATTTTGTGTGACTGATTTTTGCATGAAGAATAGCTACTGCACGAGAGTCTTCTAGAAATCCATGACAAGTTAGAGTTGATTCCTGCACCTCATTGCCATATTATTCTTTGAGTCAACTACAGCAAGATCGAAACAAATTTAGTTAAAATTTGTTCAATCTTTAGTCCAGTCACATGTTCAACGAGTTTCAACTACGTGTTCCACACGCCGATCCAATCCTGAGCATGAACAGTCACCAGCAACAACATTCCCACCAACAGATTTGGGGTTATGGTTTTTCTGATGTTTCTGAAAATCTACTGGAAAGGATTGTTTGCCCTTCAAACTGAAGATTTTGTGATCAAAATCGAAGGTGTCTGCAACTCGGCAAAGGTTTCCTAAAAGAGGGCAAAAAGTTATCAGCTCTGATGACGATTTTTGCTTCTTGTTGACCAAAATCTGGCAGATTTGACCAATTTTTGTTGCTTTTTCTGATATCTCAAATCCAAATGGATCTTAAGATTGGTGATCTGAATAGCTTTCTCTGTTTCACAATCATATTAGATTTTAAACAAGGAAATCCACTCAAATCAAGCGAAATCACTCCAAAACTAACCCTAAATGCAGATCTAACACTATTCATGCCACAACAAGATACCTAATGCAAGTTAACCATCCAACAAACATGCTGCAAACTGAAAAATTGGCGTAGCTCCCCGACAATGGCGCCAAAATTGTAGTGGGTTTCTTTCCTTGCCTAACCGTCCAAGATCTAATCAATCTAGCATCAAGAGATGAAGTTAGTTGTCACGCATAGATTCGTTCCCATGATAGCGATAGCATAGTTCAGATTTGAGCGTGAATGGAAGATCCAAATCTAACTCTAACATCCATTAATCCTAAGCATTAACACTACATCCACTAACACTAGATCCACAACAAAGATAGCTTACTCTTTCTCTCTCTCTCCCTTTCTCTCTCATAAAAAGTATAATAACATGCAATCCCAATAACAATCAGATCCAACAATCAGTAAAATTCAAAGAAAGCATGAGAGATGGAGGAAAAATGATAGAAGCAAGGACATTCATCAATCCATTTCACAAGATAACCAATCTGCTTTATTGAATAGAAGAAATGAACATGTGTAGGAACTCGAATTGGTCTCTTTTTATAGTAGAGAAGAGGACCCTGGCCTCTGAATCCTATTGGTCCATTTATGCCTCCCTTATTATTCAAATTTTTAAAAAAATGGGAACCATCCAAATTGGAGAGAAATCCAACTTTATTCACTAACTTGACATTTAGGCCCTACGACATTAAAAGTCCCGCAAAAAGGCCTAAAGTCCTTTTATTGACTTCCTTATTAATCAAATAACTATGTGATCATTGGGTTGGACTTACACATGCAGGGTGCCAAATCTCTTTCACTTATTAACTAGGGTTAGGGTTGCCTTGGGATCCGCAAACCTCCAACAGACTGCATTATGCTTATTATATATGTAAAGTAGCATGGAAACCATCTTCTGTACTTTCTTAATTAGTGACGGTCTAAATGACTACAAGAAATATTGATATAGGTTTTGGTTAGCATACTATATAGTGTACTGTAATGCTTGCTAGTGTGAAAAATACAGATCCAAAACACAATAGATGGATCTTAGATCTTGGGCCAATTTGGTGTGCACATCTAGATTTAGTTACAAGATAGAATTCATCAAGATTAGCATGCTAGAATTGCATAAATCACTAAAGTATAATCATAAACATGAAAATATAGTATGGTATTGTCCGTGTCCATACAACAACAACAACAGGCTATTCTTCACACATGTGGAACCTATATCAACCATAAAATCAACATTCTACACATAGAAAATCAAGATATCAAGAGATAAACACGTGAGATGGACATAGAAACTCAAGAGATGAATTCTCCATATAAAATGAGAATACAATGATATGTTCTCCATGCTGGTACTGCTATTTATAGCTTCCAAAATCTCATTTGGCCAGTTTCCCTAAACTTGTCCTAAATGGTACTTTCTTGGTAACTCACCTATACCCTAGAGATTCTAGTCTAGATGCAATGTATCAAATTTAGCCAATTAGAATGGGTCCAAACTCGGCCTCATCCACTTATCTACTTGCCAAAAATAGTACAAACACTATTTAGGCCCTCATTGACAAATATGAAACTATCTCTAAGTTGAGATTTCAAGTTGGCCTCCAAAAATGTCAATAATCCAACAAATGAGTTGACAATTTTTCACACTCCCTCTTCAACTAGTTTTAGCATAGATCTAGATATAACTCCAAGTGAGATTCTATGCTTCATGACTAAGTCTTTTCCCAATGCTTTGGTGAAGATATCAGCCACACACTCCCTTGAAGAAACATGTTGAAGCTCCACCTCCTTTGCCATGACTTGTTCTCTCACAAAATGATAACCAATTTCAATATGCTTGCTCCTTGCATGAAAAATAGGATTGCTTGCCAATATTTGGGCTGAAAGGTTACCACAAAAGATGATTGACAAGTGAAAATCCATTACCATCCTTTTGATCCATAGCATCTCCTTTGTACAAGATGTAAGAGCTTTGTACTCGGCCTAACTAGATGACAATGAAATAGTAGCTTCTTCTTTTTTGACATCTAAGAGATAGCTCCATCACCTATGAAAATAGCATCTGCACTTATGTATTTCCTATCCATTTGATCTCCAACAAAGTCCAAATCTGAAAATTCATACAAGTTAGGTGATGGTCCTCCATAAACAATGCCAAAATCACTAGTTCCCAAGATGTATCTGAATACCCTCTTGCCTAGTTTCCAATGTTCCACACTTGGATCATGCATTAATTGGCTTAATCGACCAACACAATAGCTTATATCAGGTCTTGTGATGGTGCTTCCTATAGAGAGTAATGTCCTCAAAGGACCTTTCATTACCTCTTATAGTGAGCTTTACATTTGACTTCATTGGTGTATCACAAGACTTTGAAGGCTCAACTTTACACATGTAAAGCTCATGGAAATTATTACCCCTTACCTTACGACAATAAATTTTTGAGATTTAAAGGGGGGGGGGGGGGGGGGGGGAGAATGTCACCCTCTGAGGCCGTTCCGCTAGGGAAGGGCTTTTTGCCAAGACCGGGAGGCAAAAGACTCTTCCAGCGATGAAACGCTAGAGGAGGCGGACCTTCCCTGACGTGAAAACATTTGTTATCCTTTTTTTAAACATTTTTTTGTCATAAGTTTTTTTTTACATGCATGTTTTGGATAAAAGGTGCATGTACAAAAAGAAAATTTGTCTCGGAATGTACATTAAAAAGGAAAAAAAATGAAAATAATGGTGACCTAGATTTTGCTTAGGGAGGCACCTCCTTTCTTAACAACACAAAATTTGACTATGGGAGGCGAGGACACCTTCCAAGTTTAGTCGAAGGGCTGCTCGAGGGCGTAGGCTCTTCCCTGGGTGAAACAGCCCGAGGAAGCGACCTTCTGCCACGTAAATTTTTTTCTTTTTTTTGCTGTAAAATTTTTTTCTTCACACACTTTTCGAGCGAAAGGCATGTAATAATTATGTGCACCTTTCGGCAACCGGATTGCTAGAATGTGCATGTAAAAAAATTTGCCATAATCCAGTCCCTATGTCAATTTTGTGGAAAGTCAAACACCATCAACTCAACAACAGTGGATTAGTATTCATGGAAGTCTCGATATCGATCTACCTTCCACGGAGGCAAATCAATATCAGCAAAGCACCAATGGACAAGTGAATGAAGACCAATTTGAAAATCCAGATCAAATCTTGTTCGATAGCTGTAATGATCAGGTCAAAGGTCAACATAAAGAGGTATATTATGAGCAGAACGAATTTCTACAGTTGCAGCTAACAAATCATGGAGTACAATTCGATTGTCAGGAATTGCATTCCACTCCACAAGTCAGTGGTTATGATTGTATTACTGACAATGATCTATTTGGATTAATTTCTGAATATGAATCAACTGAGTGATATAACACTGATACAAAATTCAAATACCAATACAGCAACGGGCTTTTCGATGATGAAATTGGTATTAGTATTGCTTCCAAGAAGTCAATAATAATAGATACATCCCAAGGTCTGGAGCAGATTCACATTGAGCTACCAACAAACGAGTCTAATGTGATATCAACGACGGGATTTGGTGCAAAATCGTCCAATATTCTTGCGTTAGAGGATGGCATCGATCCTATCAACAAGAAAAACAGATTGACATGGGAATGGAATTCAAGACGATCAAACTCCTTGCGTATAGATAACCAAAACAATCCCCTCACTACATGGGACTTGATGAATTCAAATGTGGAATGCTTGCATTTATTGGATGCATTGGAACTTCAAAATGAGATCAAGATCATTCATTATGAAGTGGTACACAAGGCAATGACAACACCAGATGCAGGGACAAAAATAGACGCATCTGGAATTGGATAGCCTATCCAATCAAGAGAGATACTGGGGAAGAAGAGTATTGAATGTCCTGTTGCTTGGATTCCGTCAATTCATGCAGAACTAATGCAACTTGAGGCTTTCCTGTGTTTCATCAATCTCTTCTTCAGTGATCTTATCAAATCAATGAGATCAGTTGTAGATCAAAGATTCTTCATGAAGAATTCTCATTACAATCTTATTCTACGACAATAAGCAGAGGCATCAAAATTTGATGAACGGTAGATGGCTACTGACAAGAATAATATAAGAAAAGATGTTTCTTATTCAAGGTGGCCAAATATGATTCGACTATCGCCAAAGGATTCGTGAAACATGGCACTCAACAAAGAGCTACATGGTCTTCATTTTTTAGGGCAAAAATGCTTAAAGTAGGGGGAGTGTCATGTGCTTCATGTAATTAGCCCATGAGCTTACTAATGAATTGCCAAATATGGCCTGGGAGCTAAAGTATACTAGAATTAGTCATTAGGACAGTTAATAAGGTGGCTCGAACAACCTCACTATATTTGTGAATAGCGATTTTGTAATAATGGTTGTAAGGCCTGAATTAGCCAAATAAGGCCCCAAACTTATAGTAGAGGCACAAATGACCACTATAAATAGCTGAGATCGTGCTAAATTTGGGGGTTATTGTTCATTTTGTAATTTTGAGTTTTAAGAGATCTTGGAGCTTCTCTTTGAGAGCTTTCTTGATGAAAAAAGTGGTTCATGTGCCTAAAATCACATGAGAGCTATGATCATGCTCTAGAATCAGGCCCCTATCTTGTGAATGATCAATAACCATGAATAAAGATACCTTACTTTGCATAAATTGGTGAAGTTTTGCTACTTTTAGCTATCTTCTTGATTTTGGACTAGTTTCTTGATTTCTTGCATTTCCATTATAATTTGATGTTAATGAATGGATTAGATGTTTGAATGCTAAGGTTGGCACAAATAAGGCCCCAAACTTATAGTAGAGGCACAAATGACCACTATAAATAGTTGAGGCCATGCTAAATTTGGGGGCTATTGTTCATTTTGTAATTTTGAGTTTTAAGAGATCTTGGAGCTTCTCTTTGAGAGCTTTCTTGATGAAAAAAGTGGTTCATGTGCCTAAAATCACATGAGATCTATGATCATGCTCTAGAATCAAGCCCCTATCTTGTGAATGATCAATAATCATGAATAAAGATACCTTACTTTGCCTAATTTGGTGAAGTTTTGCTACTTTTAGCTATCTTCTTGATTTTTGACTAGTTTCTTGATTTCTTGTATTTCCACTGTAATTTGATGTTTAATGAATGGATTAGATGTTTGAATGCTAAGGTTGGCACATGACAATTTTGGTATCAGAGCATTAGATCCTTTCCCCATCAGATTTGGTGGATTTTGTTAAATTTGGTAGAGTTTCTTGTTCTAGCTTTTTTAATTTTTCAATTTCCAACAATTTTTTATTCAGTTTTTGACTATCCAATTCTCATTTGTGTGTGTGTGTGTGTGTGTGTGTGTGTGTGTGTGTGTGTGTTTTCTTGTTGTAGATCAATAGATCTCTCTTTTAGCTTTGTGGAGGTACTAAGATTTTTTGATTTGGAGCTATAATGACCAAGTTATGGCCATTTAAATGTTTTCTTTCCAATTTTAGTTAGTGATAATTTTTGCCATTTCTTTGGATGTCCATCCTGCTTTCAAGGGCTTCTGAACTACCCCTCTTGAATCCTACTTGATCATATCAGCAACTATTTGGCATGTTAAATCCAGCAAACTTTTGATATTTAGATAATTTGCAGCCAAAATGAGATCAACAGAGTCGCTTGATCGACTTTGACAAAATTCGCATCCCAGGCCTTGACGTCCTCTTCCGGAATCGCCTTTTCATCACCAGATTTGTGCAGGTCCACATGATACTTACAATATTAGATAACCTTGGTGAGTATCTTGCTTGTGACATTAGGAAGAGGGACGACACTGTCTTTGCCGGTATCCTCGATCATATTCTTCACGGTCTGAGATTCGAAGGTGACTGCTTCATCCACTTCAAACATATGACCATCAGAGCTCCTCAGCTCTACTTTCGAAGACATATCTGCTCTGCCTGTCTTCCTTTTCTGCTTTGATCCGACCAGCGACCTACCATCATGATCAGCAGATTGACAGTCTACGCATTTCTTGGGTCTGAATTCGGGTCTGAATTCAGCCAGAGCATTTCTTCAGATCTAAACTGATATTGATTTTCACATCAGAAAACGTATAACTAACCACGGAAACTCCATTTGTGCTTACAGTAGCTTCATCTACAGTAATAATTCTAATGTTAGTGTCTGTAGAGTTGGACTCCAAGTCAATAGATAGTGTGAATTCCGCATCAGACAGATCCTCGACATTCTTCCTAACATCCTCTAATTTGTGAACTCCTCAACCGTCTCACACATGTTTCTCTTCTGTGCTTCATCCGTGTTGGTTGAGATTTTCTGCTTCATTCGTGTCAGTTGAGATTTTCTCTGATGAATGCTTCATTAGTGTCGGTTGAGATTTTCTCTCTCTTCTACGCTTCTCTGTCTCTCTAAGTCGTGGTTACCTATTTTCTCTCTCTTCTGCGCCTCTCTCTCTCTCTCTCTCTCTCTCTCTCGTCCCTCTGCCTATGCCCCACGCGCCTGTGCCCCTCTGCCCACGCTGACAGAATATTCCGCAAAGAATATTCTTTGCAAATTCCCCTCTTTCCTTTTGCGTGCCCGATTAAATTTTTTTTTCCGTTTATTCCTATTTCTTTAACGGTTTAATATTTTTCTTTCGCCCAAGTAATCAAGAAAAAAATATTTGCCGTCATTTCTAAGAATTTTACGATTTTCTTTCTTCAACGATCCACTGCTCCAAAGAAACCAAACTTTTCCATAAAGGTCCCTTTCTAAGTTTGTAATTTCCCTGTCTTCGTGTAGCCTTAACTTTTGTGTTTAACGTCAAAATTCAGTGCATTAAGAACAAAAATTGCTCAGTTCACTGCGCTGAGTACAGTGGTCATCATTTCGTCATCATTATGTACTTCTTATTTCTAATTTTATTTTAGGACCCTTTGTCCTAAGTTGTTTACACTTTATATTTTATTCATTTAATTGACCATATCTCATCCATTTGAGCTCGGATTTCAGTGCCGTAGAAAGCTAATTTCATTAGCTCAACAAGATTGTCAGTGTAGAAGTCTTATTTGGATCAAAATTTGACCTTTTCAAAAGTCCTTTTTATTTGCTCTAATCGAAAAACTCATGCCTATTGTCACTGCTTAATTGCACCTTGTTAAAACTGGTTTCCATTACATTTCTAAATTCTTCCCAAAATTGCAATCCACAGTTTCAAGATTTAGTTATTCCACATCGACTCTAATGGATTGGCATTATGAACCAGAGGATGACGATCAGTCATACTGTGATGACGATTGTGACAATGATGTGGGGGAATATTGGGATCAAGGTGATGATTACATCAAAGATTATGACCAAGGTGACGACATCGCTGATAATAATCAGTATCAAGACCAAAACGATGATTTGGCTAATGATGATCAGTATCAGGACTACAACGACACTTTTGAACTTGACCATTACTTTGAAGATTTCAACAACGATCAGCAGAGCGAGGAACAACACGAAGCAGTCATTGAAGATGGCTCTATAGATAAAGTACTTGAAACCTTCGATGATCAAGATGAACTGGACTTCAATGATGATGATTATCAAGGTCAAGATCAATTCCAATTTACTATTGTGAGGATCAGTTTGCAGCGATAAGCGTGAATGAGCAACAACACGTGCATTGTGGAGCAGAAGACCAGTATGAGCCCATGGATCAATTCTATGATCTTGAAGAACTCAAAAGACGACGTCACCATGGTGCAGAACAACATTTTGATCATAATGAAGATGATAATATTGATTATGAGATCTATGAAGATGCCTATGAAAGTGAAAAAATTGACAACAATGAAGGGTGTTCTCTCTATGCCACTACAGGTATGACTAGTCCTTCTTTGATGGGAACATCATTTGCCGATGCAAATGATTCTAAGGAGGGAAGGAATATTACTGTGGCAAGTGGAGCGTTATTTTCTCTCACAAATTTTGCTCTGAGAGCCATTACCATTTTATTCATGAAAAAGTAAAAAATGAAATGAAGACTTTAAAAAATACCCAAACTAAACATCAATATTTTTAGTTTTTAAGAAATCTACAAATATTTTGCTGGTAAGATTAATGAAAAGATTTGTATGAATAATATTAGTTTTACTGTTTAAATTAAGAAAAGAAAAGTGACTCTCTTCCCTTTTTTTTTTTTGAAATTTTTTTGACATGCACTTTTCGAACATGTGAAAAGATTTTACTTTTTTTTTTACGCGCATCTTTCATGTGAAAGGTGCATAAAAAAAAATTACGAAACAAAATATATTAAAAAAAATAAAAATAAAATTACGGTAGGGAAAGACGCCTTCTCAAGGCATTATGTCTGAGGAAGGACTTTTGCCCTTGAGCAAGTCACCATTCCTAAGGAAATGCTCTCTGAGGGCGACCTTACTTCCCCCGCTCCCCCCCCCAAAGAAAAAGAAATACGTTTTTGCCACGCAAAAATGGCTTACATGTGTCCAGGCGCGTAATTAGGGTATGGCGTGACGTTGAGTTTGAGATTTATTATTGATTGGTTGGCCCTTGAGCCCCGCTTAGTGCTCTCGCAGGAGGAAAGGTTTATTGGATGATGTAAGAGATGATCGCGGAGAGGCGAGAGCGCCGCAGCAGCAGAGGAGGAGGAGGAGGAAGCTGTGCGGAGTAGAGAGAGCGAGTGGGCGAGGGTGAGTGGCAATGGAGCAGAGAGCTGAATTTTGAGCTCCAGTTTAGTGTTAATCATGAAGGTAAGCGGTTTCGGTAATTCCCTTTCCTTGTGTACGTTACCTCTCCTGATGATGCTCTTCCTGCTGCTGTACAAGGTGCGCTCGCAGTCTGGTGGTGGAGACGACAAGGCATGCCTTTCGGGACTCAAAACGGCGCTGCAGGATAGTCGTGGGGTTCTGGTTTCTTGGAATGCCAACAATCTGCTCACTCCCTGCTTCAATCAGACACTCACCCAGCTCACTGGCATCAACTGTAATGAGAACAGGATCGTCTCCATCCTTCTGAGCAGCAGGGGACTTGGGGGTACCGTATCTTCCGCCCTGGCAAACTGTAGCTTTTTAAACATGGTGGATTTTTCTGACAATCAGATGACAGGGGTCATTCCTACGGAGCTGGGAGGTCTTCAGCTCCTGGCCACGCTAAACCTTTCCGTGAATGGACTGACAGGCTCCATTCCCGAGGATTTGAGCAACTGCACTTATCTCAACGTGTTGGATCTACATAGGAATAGCTTGACGGGGGTCATTCCCCAAAGCCTTGGATACCTAGAAAGGCTCAAGGTCTTCGATGTATCGGATAATGATCTGTCTGGTCCCATTCCTGTATCTCTTGCTAATCTTTCATCTGGAGCTCCCCGATTCAACATCTCTTCGTTTAGGGGAAACAAGCACTTATATGGCTTTCCTCTACCGCTCCCTAAGAACCGCAACCTCTCTGTACTGGCTATTGTGGGCATAGGGCTCGGAAGTGGGTTGATTAGCTTGTTTATAAGCTTCACTGCTGTCTGCATCTGGCTTAGGGTTTCAGAACAGCGACTTGCTGCAGACGAAGGCAAGATTTCGCAGCTGATGCCCGAGTAAGGTGCCCTAGCTAGCTAGGATCAGGGCCCGTGAGAAAAAATATTGATGAAAGTGTTAGTGCAGCTAATTCTCCTGTTTGGCTGTCTGATCACAAAATGGTTTTCCTTTCACAGTTTTGGATGCATGGTTCTACACCTGGGCTAGGAGACCCCAAGACTATAGCTCGCTCACATGCTGAAAAAGGTTCAGCTTTTTGAGCTGGCAGTAGATTGCCATTTGTTTACAAAAACCGATGGATGAAGGCTCGGGGCTATTTTATGGAACTGTTGGAATGAGAAGCAGACACAGATGAGACTCCGTTGCTGTTACTGTTAGACATTAGACGCAGGATACATTGAAATGGACTCTGCATATCAGCGTGAATTGTAGATTTTTTTAAAACATTTCAGGTTATTATTAATTTATGCTGCCTGTGGAGACTTGGGTCAACTTCAAGGAAGCTTATACACACTAAAAAATTTATGGTATGCCTCTATTGTTCGGTTTTATACATAACTATTTCAATACTCCAAAGAAAGGTCATTGAAGCAATACTGTTCTCTGAAATATCTTGTGGGAATCAAGAGGAAGCTTATACTTCTAGTGACTTCTGGTCCATCCAGGAAGCAGCATTCTGGACCTGGTTTCTCTTCCTGTCAAATTCTTTTTTAGTGGGAAGCTTTTTGGAGACACGTTTTTCCGTGTTATTGCAGTTTTCACAGTTCATTCAACATTAGCATCTATGTTGAGAATGTTTGATAAACTATTGACAGAAGCTCGATCCTGGTTCATCTTCACATCCAGCACACATAAACAGTTCAAAAATTACCACTATTTTGGCACTTTTTAATGTGATGCAGCAATTTTGTGAATTTGATTAGACTACTCTTGGTTTTTGTATGGGTATTTGTCTACTCTTGGTTTTTGTATGGGTATTTGTTATGAACTCAATGACGGATACTGGCATTAAATAAAGGAACAAGCGCAGCAATTACCATTCACAAAGCATTTTCCAACTAATAAAAGTTAATGAAAGACAATGGCTGCTAATAGCGCATGTGGATTTCTAATTAAGATCTTTGGAAAATAGAACTCTGCCACAAAGAGCTCTAGACGCCAAACTCAATACACCCAATCCAATAAAATCAAAAAAACTGGCATTTTTGGCCCTATTTATACCAAAAGTAAGCATCCTGAAGGTTCCAGAGGGTGCAATTAGGGCTCTTCAAACCTGAGATCTCATAAGGGCAAAAAAGAGGCCCAAAAACAATAAAATGGCACTAAAATAGTTGTGAGTCCCCAAAGTAAGTGCACACTTCTTATTTATTGAGCTGTGTTCATAACAATACTCTTTAGCAATGTAAAAGGTTTATCACAACAGGGTTAATGTAGGGGTTACATGGTAACTCATGCATTTTCTCCTATAGTGCATGAATGCACAGATTAGGTTTTTGTGTTTCTGTTTATATGAAAGTTAACAGTGATGTAATAATGCGAGTTTGTCTTGTTAGATTAAGATGAGCAAAAGAGGCTTTTCTCGGCATTGGTGCTTTGATGTAGCAAAGCTTAACTTAGATTAAGATGTTGCTTTGCATCCATGAATCAGTTTGAGTTGATTATGTTTGGACTAAATTGCCCTACTTCTTGTTTGGCGTATGTAACAACAATGAAACACCGAAATTTAGAGCAAGTAGTTTTGCTCATGAAGTTTCATTTTCTCTCTTTTAAGAAAGCAAGATGATCTGAATTGGGTCGTAAGCATTGTGCTTTGGGTGTACATATGCTCCTCTCAAAGAAAACAATAGCGATGTGGTATTATACCACAAAGGCCTTGCAATGTCGTAATGTCATATTTTTACTTTATGTGAAAGGCATTTGGACATAATATGACAATAATAAGTTGAAATTTTCATCAAGGTATTGTCGACTTTTGTCATGTATGATGTGCAGTAGCTTCTTGTTGCATAAGGATCTAGGATGTATTGGATGTCAATGTTTGCATATCACAAGTAGCTAATTTGACAATTGAAAGGTTTGTGTATATATCTTTTTGATGCCTTTTTAGAAATATTGTTGGTTTTTTATTGCTTTTGTTGTTCATCGAGTCCAATGGATGCTATCCATGTAGTGGCATCTATCTCTCTGTCTACAATTATTTCTTAAATTTTTAGTATTGTTATTCTTATTGCACGTTTTTGTATGTCTGTGGGTTTGTATTGTTTTACAATCATGTTTTAGCATGTTGTTTGTACATATGTATTCGTCCCAAAAGTGTTCTATTTCGTGGTCTTGATTTTGTCCAAAAATTGGTGCATTTGAAGTCCATATTACACCATGATCGTGTTGGCTACCGCAATTTTGAAACTCGTTCACAAAGTAGTCATTGACTTTATGGAGAATGGAATTTTTTGTTGTTAAGAAGTTTTTTGAGAGCTTGAATATTGGAATTGTAGTATCGTGCGCAAGTTACTGCATCAATTCTTACAAGTTATTTGAAGTAGGTGAATTTTGTTTCAAATTTTTCACGCTTGACAATATTTTTGTTCAAGCTTTCAAAGGTTTTCATTAATGTTGGCCAACGAGCTTTTGAGCATGAAAGTGTGATTAAAAAAAACGTTGGAGGGCCGAGTTGATGAGGCATTGCAAATACATTTCGTTTAAGGTGTTGTTTGTAATTTGGAGAGGTTCGAATGTTTGGATAGTCCTGATTGTTGGAGTTAATATTCCTTCACCCTCTAATCCATTTAAATAGCTACAAGTTTTATTTCCTACTACTCTGTTTTTTTTGTCAACTGCATATGCAATTCTGCAGAAAAACACTAAATTCTACACAGGTAGAAAAGCCGAAATCTGTGACACTACAGATTTCCTCACAATTCTGTGATAGTTCAGCTACCTGTAGATTTACACGAAGTTTTACAACAGGCAAAAAATGCAAAGTATCAAAGATACACACAGATCTCGTCATTTTGGCCTTTTCGACACTTGCAGAAATACATTGTAATTCTTGCATATATCAAAAGGTGATAACAAAAGTATGCTCACGATCAACTTCTCCAACATTTTACAAACTGTCATGAACTGTAATAAGGCTTTGTTAGTCATAATCACTACCATCTATTATAAGATCTATTAATTGTACAGTTAATATGAAGATTACAAGATGGTTAGTTGGTCAATAAATAGTGACTAAATGCCAACATCAAAGTGGTATGTGAAAATTGTCAAAATCTATCTTGGTTGTTTTGTGTCTTTTAGTTTGATAGAAAAGGATCACATGTGTGGATCATGTTTCCACATGTAGAAAAAGTCAAAAATAGTTTATGATGTTCACTTTAGGGGTATCACAAAGTTTTTATATGAAGCACCTTGGTGTAGAATTGTGATAGGGCCAAAATTTGGCATAGATGGCAAATTGGTCAAATCCACATGTAATGCCACTATTGAGCCAAAAGTCATTCATCTACAAATTGAACTCAAAAGAGAGTGCAAAATCTCTTGATGTTGCTTATGTATCCAAGTCTTCAAAGGAGGATGATCACACAAGATGCACATTTCTTCTTTCTTCAAGAGTTATGGTGCATGATTATTTCCTATTATTCAAAGCGTATGTTGAGATGGAATTAGCTTTGAGGAGTGGTGGAGCTCTTGGAGGAAATACACCATATGAAGTATTATTATTGAAGCCTAAGGTTGAATACCTTAGTTTCTTTGGAGGTTCTTGCTTTGCACATAATCCATTGGAAACAAGGAGGATGGATGATCCAAGCTCATGGATCATGGTTGGATGCTTATCCACCAAGGAGGCCTATAAAGCCATTATACTCTCTATTTCAAAAGTGATTGAGAGTGAAGAGGTCATACTCTATGAAGATCTACATTCAACCTTGGAAGGGGCCGAGATCAAGGCATCTCAAGATGCATCTCAAATCATATCTATTGAGGATTATCAAGATGTGAAGAGGTCGAGGTTTGAGGAGGAACATATGATTTCAAGGGGATCTTCGAGATGCAAGACCAAGTTCTTGTGGTTCTTTTTTCATGATAAAGAGAGGCAAATTCCAGGTGGTATCAATTCCAATTTCCTCAAACTTGCTTCTCTTACATTATTTGATGCACTATCTTGCTTTGTGGAAATTCTTATATCTCAAAGTTCAGGAGAGGCAAACTAGTTTTGTATGATGCCTATTATATGGACATATTTCTTGTCATGATTCACAAACTCGTTGATCTTAACAAGCTAGTTTTTTAGGAGAGTGAAAATTGTCAAAATCTATCTTGGTGGTTTTGTGTCTTTTAGTTTGTGAGAAAACGATCACATGTGTGGAGCATGTTCTCACATGTAGAAAAATTCAAAAATAGTTTATGATGTTCACTTTAGGGGTATCGCAAAGTTTTTATATGAAGCACCTGTAAAAATTACAGCAAATAAGGATCCTAAAACACTTGAAATGATGAGGGAAACAATAGATTATGATTTCATAAGATTAGCACAAGTTGAACCATCAAAATTCATCAAAAATCTATGCTTGAACCTCACTAAATGGCCCAAATCCTTGAAGAAGGCTTCACACGTGTGAAAGTACGGCCTCCCACAGTCTGAGTACTGTACACCAGACCTACATTCACTCCTATAATCATTAGTAATCACAAGTACTCAAACAATTATGAACATAGAGAGCAATTGCACCATTATGAGAGAAAAAACATGAAATTGCTTGATTGATTTTGGTGAGATATCATCACCTATATATACATGATCCATCACGGTTTTGGGCAGGTATGAGTAGCCCTAAACCTATCCCTAATGCTAATTTTGGTGGATCTTTCATCCCTACCAAGTTAGGGTTGGAATCTTGGAGATCCCTCAACAATGCAAAAATTACCAAAAATAGCTCCTATTTTTTCTCCCTTGTATCTAAGCATAATTTGGACTCATTCCAAAGGTTCTAACACTTAGGTCTACTTGAGAACATCCTTATGAATGGAATCCTATGCTATTTGGCACGTGTGACAAGCCACATCATGACCATCTAACTATTTACAAGTCATATGACCAAAACTAGTCAAGCTAGAATTGTGAATTTTTAACAGCACCTTGGTGTAGAATTGTGATAGGGCCAAAATTCGGCATAGATGGCAAATTGGTCAAATCCACATGTAATGCCACTATTGAGCCAAAAGTCATTTGTGAACTCGAGCTATGTAGGCTAGTAAATAGAATTGTGACACTTGTATTAATGTAGTTTGATGAGTGATGAAGTCAAAGTGTTGGCTTTGGTCAAGGGGTCCAATGGGAATTGAGAAATCTTGAAGAAGGGTCCAACAGAATTGTAGGATGGATGCATCACTCATTCAATAGCATTAGAGAGGCTAGGATTAGGGGTCCAATAGCATGCAAGGAGGATTCTCCACGAGTTTTATATGTACTTCATTTGTGAATCATAATGCATGTTGAGTTTTGAGTCAAACATTGAGTTTGGTGAGATTTGCATGTTTCCTATTCTCTCTCTACCCGAATCTAAAATAGCTCTATTCTCTCTCTACCCAAGGAGAGGAGCTTAATTTTACTTACTTTTTTCAAGGATCAATTTTTTGAAGTGTATGTACTTTGGTTATCAACATATGCATCCATCTTTGCCTCTATGCCTTAGTTTTTTTATCTAGATCTTGGAATTCAATCTAACATCCATCAACAAGTGCATAAGCTTGCTTAGGAGATCATTCACACAAGTTACAGTATTTTCACATGTGTGAAAATTTCACAATGGTGTAGAGATGAAGAGATCGATCATTGAGAACTGATCGCAAGAGAGTTTTACAAGATACATTATTGTGTTTCTTGATTGGTTTGATACTTGATGATATTCGTTTGTTCTTATGTACTTTCTCTAAGCAATGAATGTTGTTGTTTGATACTTGTCGACTCTTGATGGAGTTGTTTAAACTTGTCAACAATCGACATTTGTGGCAAGTAGTGAAATTGATTGATTAGTGAGTGTAGATTTTGTTTCATTGTTTCCATCCATATGTATCGCTTTCATTATTTGTGACAAGATATGTACTTCTATAATGATTGTTGGCTCTTTCCGAGGATATACTTCAACTTTGTCAATAATATTCGTTTGTATAATGATCATTTCCATTGTTTGAATTGGATTGACACATGTCACAAATTTTTTTGAATTCTTGTTTTTGAATCAATGTCACATGATATACTACTAACTTGTAATTCATGAGTTTTGAAAACCAAAACAAACAAAAGCTATCACATTGTATTGGAGATTGACTGTCATTGTTGTTAAGAAATTTTATGTATGTATCAAATGATGTGATTTGGTCGTATTGGGTTTTAAAAATTGGATCGTTGTAGTGTTCTTGCCGAATCATAACATCATGATTATTCTCTCTTAAACCAAAACTTGTTCGGTGCAATGTGATGATTTAATAGAAATGAAAAGACATTGAAAATGTCATAGTTGACTTGATAAATAAAATACAATTTTGGATCCATATAGTCTCAGTGAAAATTCGCTTAAAACACAGATCATGAAACACATTAACATCCGCACATATAACACTCTCCCACACCAAGCTCACATAACAACTGTATTTTCAAAAAAAAAAAAAGTGCACTATCATATAGTTTCTTCTTTGGCAACCCATGCATGGCCCAAGTCGTCGTTGACGAGACACGTGTCCCATCGACTTGCCTCATGGTGAGGCCAACTGGTCCTAATCCATTGATTGGACTGGTCGACTTCCCCACCTTCAAGAGAGTTATCGACAACAAGTGAATCTTCAAAAAGAAGATCAACTCTGATGGTTCCATTGGTAATTGGAAAGCACGGCTGGTGGCCAGGGGGGGATAGTGTTCGAAGTCGCCGTTTCAGTGCCATGGATGTCGTTAGGTATTGAGGTGAACGAGGGTCAGAAGGTGAGTTATACTGGTGATGGCGAGTAATGGGGCCGATGAGTAATAGACAGATGGTGAGTTATAATAGATGGCGAGTTATGATGGGTGGCGAGTAATCGGATGATGGCGAGTAATAATAGGCGAGTAATCGGCGAGTTATCGACAGCGAGTAATAAGATACACTTTTGTATAACTCACCCATACATATATATATAGGGTGATTATAATTCGCCTATTGTTATTTTTGAAAATAAGTCCAATCTATGCCAAATCATCAATGTTGCACTATGCATAGTTTGTTTTTTGATTGGTTGCCAGATTTACGAGATTTTCTAATCAGAACCTCCCATTGTCTACTAAAAAATGACAATTTTGTCAAAAATTGAGCCTAACTTGCATTTGGGCTTGAATTTTTTTGGACAGATTTGGTCATGCATTTATTTGCAACAGTCTAAGAAAATTCCCTCTGGACATCTCGAATCATATTCCTTGAACCACAGAATAATAATTTCCACGGGTTAATATCTCCTTCTCCTCGGCAACGATGCCAAAATTTGGCTTATGTTGTAGCTTACCAAATTACGTTTTAAGATTTTTAATGCAGTATTAAGAACATTATACTCATGAAAATCGCCATTCTGCATAAAAGATAAGTAATTGGTTATCAAAAGATATTTGTGTCAGGCAGCCAATACCGCCCTTTCAATATAAAACAATGATTTCACCAATTTCTGATAGATCATTGGTACTCGTTCTCTCCCATGCAATAGCTATGCATGACCATTGTTGGTTTGAGTGACCAAATAGTCAACCACACACATAGCCTGACTAAGTCACAGAATTCTCATCATGTAATCTGCATTTATGGCTCGACAGTTAAGCATACCCTGCAAAATGACTCAGAGAATCTGCATCCCCTCTCATTCTGTCTCTCACAAATACCCAATTTCGCAATGATAATAAGGTAAGTTAATCATCTGAATGTTTCAACAAGGTTCGGACTCGAATTGTGTCACTATCAATCTGTCTTTACAAAACATTCATCATTTATTTAAAACAGCTATATAAACCATGTATACTCTGGAAAAATAGTGAGCAGCAAATACATTCATTCTCTTATAGAGTAAATATCCACAATTCACTCACAAACATATGCACCAAAGTATTAACGAAACTATTCTTATTAAAATTTGTATGTACAACGGCTCTTTATAGTCTCACGACTGTACATAACCGCTTAACTTCCATTACTGCTATAAGTGTTATGCTCGAGTTCCGGCTAATTTTCTGAACGTATTTGAACCAAGTTCAGATCGGTTCGGTTCTAATAATTTTTCATCAATCCTTGTGAAATCATCTTGTTTTGACTCCTTGGTGTTACAACTCAGAATGTTTATAAATCTGACTCTGAGTACAAATCCGATCAAGTCCAAAACTCGACCCAGATCGATTTTACACTTAAAACTTTCAAAATAGTACATTACTTCAGAAAATCAACTATACAAAACTAAAGTTCTACAGAAATAAAAACTTAAAAACTATCATGTGACTAAAATGGGTCGTCACATAACCATGGTGTGGTACTGGGCCATATCATTTCTCAAAATGGTATAGCCACTGATCTCGAAAATATCAGAGTGATTCCGGAAACACAGTGAAAGAAATTTATGTTTTTCAAGGCCACACAGGCTACTATCGAATTTTTATACTACACTATGCCGATAAGGCAAGGTTAGTTTACAAATTCGTCGCATGTCTGATTACAACAAGGAGTTCCATGTGCATATGGATGCTAGTAAGTATGCCATTGGCGTTATTTTAATGCAACCCGGAGAATCCAAAAAAGGATTTCCTAAGCCGTCAGCTGGTCCCAACTGAAGTTAAGTATTCCACAACTGACAAAGAAGCACTAGCAATGGTCTATACGGTTCAATAATTTCGTCATTATTTGCCAGACCAGCTCTTTGTTTTTTGTACCGACCATCACGTTCTCCTCTATCTACTAAATAAACCATGAAAAACAAGACAAATTGCACGATGGCTGCTAATTCTTCTAGAATTCAACTCTAGAGTTGTTGTCTGAAAAGGATCACAACATTTCTTGGTTGATCATCTTTCAAGATTACCCAATGCTAAAGCATCCAATGAGCCAATTAATGATGAGTTACTAGATGCGTGTCTATCTTATATAGATGCGACGCCTTTATGGGCCGATGATATCACCAGATATCTAGCCACTGGGAAAATGGATCCTCAGTTAACAAAACCACAAAAGATAACACTCATTATGAAATCTTTCCCTTATCATCTTATTGCGGGACAACTATAAAAGTTAGGAGTCGATGGTATGATAAGGCATTGTGCACATGAATCTGAAGTCAAACATATCATTGCCTTGACACACGAAGGTATTAAAGGCGGATATTTCTCCTCCGATGCTACTGCTAGGGCAATCCTTCTAGCAGGATTTTGGTGGCCAACGCTATTCAAAGACACCCATAGTTATGTAAAAGTCTGTGACATTTGTCAACAGGCAAAGAATATTCAAAAAGCTGACCACAATCTCTTTACTCCAATATTTGAAAGTGAAGCGTTCCACAAGTGGAGTATTGATTTTGTTGGCCCTATTAGTCCAGCAACACGTGGCACACAATCATGATACATCCTGATTGCCACAGATTATGCAACAAAATGGATAGAGGCTAGAGCAACACGAAATGCCAACGCTAAGACTGTAGCACACTTCCTCTATGAAAACATTATCATTCGATTTGGCTGCCCAATCGAACTTGTAAGTGATCATGGGTCTGATTCCTTAATGAAGTAATCAACAGTTCATTAACTCATTACTTCATTTTTCATCGAAAGAGTACCCCGTACTATCCTAGGTGCAATGGGCAAGCTGAATCCACAAACAAAATGATATGCAAGGTTCTAACCAGGATAGTAGAAACAAGTAGAACAAACTGGGAAACGAAGTTATTCTCTACTATCTGGGATTATAGAACAACCCCAAAATGAGCCACTGGTTGGAAAACATCATTTGAACTGGTGTATGGCCAAGAGGTTGTTATGCTAGTGGAATTTTTAATTCGTTCCCTACGTGTCACTTTGGCATATGCTACTAACTTGTGTGACGATATCAATTATCAACACCAAGGACAAAATAGACTCTTTACATCAACCAGATTGTGTGAAACACAACTCATATCTTATCACGCACTCGGTGATAAAGTCCTTCTTTAGACATCATCAAAATTCTACCCTGGAAAGTTGAAATTCTGTAGCCAAGGACCTTACATAGTAAAGAAAATATTTACAAATGATGCAGTACAATTGGAGACATTAGAGGGCATACCCCTAGATACTCTAGTGAATGATAGCTGCTTACAGAAGTACCATGAGGATACCTTTACGGTAAGTCCTGTATAAACACACACTTCTAAGTTATTTTTTTTCTTTTTTCTTTTATTTGTATTTTCCATTTCTACTTACTCCATCCTACTATACATCATTTTCTTTTATTTTTTAAATTACTCTTGATTAAATTGTTTTTTCTACATCCGACAGTAAGTACCCATGTACATCTGCCGTTGCATCTACTAATACACCCGATGGCCATATCCGACAACATATCCGATAGTATAACTGACAGTATTAAATTTGAAGGATTTACATCCGACACCCTATCTTTAAATCCGATGAAGTTATCCATGATGACCTACATCCGATGTTCAAAACCAACAATCAGAACCGACGACTGCATCCGACGATCTAGATCCCACGAGTTTACATTCTCAGTCACCCACAAGGTCATTGCAACAAACGTCATCACCTTCTCATGTGCAACAAGCAATTGTACTTGTGCTCACACTTCATCAGCAACCACAATCAAAAATTTCAGGAAAAGGAGAAAGAGAGATGGCCGACAACACACAAGCTGAGGACACACTTGTAGTTGACTTGAAGCAGAGAACAATTTTGAAGAGGCACATGCCCCAAAAGTTATTCAAGCATATCAAGGGGAGAGCCCTGAAGAAACCTAAAGTTTCTAAGTGTCAAAGCTTTTGTATTTTTCCTTGTATTTTTTAACTAAGTTTCGCACATTCTTCATTTTTTAACCGTGTTTCGCACAGTTCGCATTTCTTACATTTTTTGCACTTTTTCAAAAACCTGACACTAAGCCAGAATATGACTTGGAAGATTTTCCACGGACCTTCTGCATTTTTGCATTTCTGAAAATATGTGACACACAGCCAAAATGACTTAGAACATGTTTTCATCGACCTTCGACTTTTTTCGCATTTTCGGAATCTTTTACTTATTCGACCACCTCCACCTCTAACACCATGACTACCACATCTTCTTTTAAGTCTCATGACAATTTTTTGAAACGATTTATTTCACCAACAGTCGCGTATAACCTCATCACTAACCCACCACCCACCACTTGTCAACTAACTTCACCACCTTTACCACTTGAGTTCGATTTTCCAAATCAAGCCCTACCACTTGACGAGAATGTGCAGCTTTCAAAAGGACTTTCCTCACCACTTTTAGGGAGCAAGAGTGACTCTTTTGCTGGACCAATGCCTGAAGAATCAACTCTATATCTGGGGCGTAAAGCTAAGTTCCCAGATACCAAGAGTGCTACTACTCTAGATGACTATTTGACAAGGCCTTCAAGGAAGTTGTCCGAGAAATCCAAAGAGAAGATCCAGAGACAATCTGATGATCGAAGAGAGTTCCAAGATTTTTGGAGGACATATAAGAAAGGAGACCAAGGAGGTTCAAAGAAAGTGACTATTGAAGATAACTCCAAACTCAACAGCTTAGTGAATGCTTTACGACCACAGCCCTCTTGGAGAATCGTGATGTTGTTAAACAATGATGAACAACTCCAAGAGTATCTAAGGGCACCAAGTTGGAAGATGGTTGATCTCTAGTATGTGCTGCGATCCGAAGAAGAGACCCTTGGGAAAGAAAGAAGCCAGCAGAGAAGCAAGTCAACTGGCTAGTAATTCCAGGATTTGGACCCAATACTTCATTTGAGGAGTATCAAGCAACACTATTGAAGTTTGAACATAACTACAAAGGTAGTGCTGATACAATAGTATGATAAAGCGCATCTCATTGCATATCCATTGCCTTTCTCGTGTCATTGGGGTGCTGGGATAAAGGATTGCCACCAATATGGCTAAATGTCAACTAGCCACTACAAACTGAAGACGAACATCTTATAATGGCAAGACTCTTCTACCGAGCAACATTCTCCTCAAGACAATATGTGCAGATGATTGAGAGATAGTATATGAACAAGTTTATACCAAGGATTAGGTGTTATTTGGGACCTATTCCGTTGGGCATAAAAATGAGATTCAGCGCATTTGAAACCATCAGAAGAAAGGTAGGCTATGAGAAGTCTCTTGACAGGAAGAAGGCTACAAGAGATATGCAAGAGGCACTCAGCTATGCAGGGCTATCCTAACAAGACCCTTGTATAATTTGGAGCTATTACAATGAAACATGATGCTAGCGACGAATAAGTTCTTGGTTTTACAAAGGCAAAAGTTGATCCATGCCTTTCTATGAACCCAAGCGCATCATATTGTGTTTAGATCTATTGTGATCAAGAAATCAAGATTCTAGGTGCTAGGATTTGCTAGAAGAGAGAAAAGGAGAGGCTAGAGTGGTTCCATTTCTTTGTGATTTCTTCTTGAGTTTCATTTGTTGATTTTCAAGAGAGTGCTAAGTGCGTTGGAAGAGGTTCAAAGAAGATCAAATCATTGCAACATGGCAACCTCAAGTGGCTTCATGTTGGAAGGCAATGATAGGCTTACCTCAATCAACTATTCTACTTAGAAGGTGAGGATTGAGTCCTTATTGGAGATGAATGATTTGATGGAAATTGTTGCAGGTGTGGAGGATAGACCTTTGACACCTCAAGATCAATTGAGGTATGATAAGAGATCTAAAAAAAATCTACACATCATCAAGATGAATGTGACTAATGAACTTCTCAAGGAAGTTGGTAAGTGCACAACATCAAAGGAGGCTAGGAATTCTTTAAAGAAGCTTTATGAATCTAAGTCTACATCTAGAGTTCTAACTCTAAGAAGTGGATCCTAATCCGATCCTCAAGAGGGATTGGTTGTCAGATTACTTGATCTATCAATCTACTTGAGATTAAAATCAATCTAGATCAATTCTAGACACAAAATCCTAACAAGAACAATCATTAATTGAAGATAAGTGTACTTTCTGGTTTCACACGTGTGAAACATCCTCAATCCTTGGCACATTTGAACCTTGAGATGACTCCTTAAGATCCTCTTCATGGTGCTCCTTTTTTATGGAAATCCGAGACTTCCATGTCTCATAATGATCACAACAAGTATGATCATTCAATATGCCCTTCCTATGATTATCAAGATTACTTATGCTAGAACCATAAGTCCAAAAATCACCACAACTTGGCATGATTTTTCCAATATTGAAATCAAAAGGTATTTCCATCTCAATAAGGCTAACTACTTGCTTATGGATATAAGTGTCCACCTTGGATGCTTCACTTATTCTCATAAGAAGTTTACGACTTGCCTTTAAGATTAAAAACTTACAATCTTCATCTTTATGAATGAACACATCATTCATGATCTTATTGAAACCAAAAGAATTTACATTATGAAGACATTTCCATTTTCTTGACTTAATAACTAATGTAAGCTTACAAGGAAAACATGCTTTGTTATACTTTAAGGCATCACACTCAACTAGTATTGCCTTAATCCACCTTTGAGATACAAAAATCCCTTCAAAGCAAAATAGATCTTCATAAGTTGACATGAGAGCATAAATGAAACTATTTTCATTTTGTGACTGATGCTCCTTATTCTTGATTGATTTCTCTTGGATCATAACAATAAGTTTGAGCTTATCTAAAGTTCCAAGCAAAATACTTTCCAAGGACATAAAATAAATCCAAGTTACTTTCATGAAAGTGACATCTATCTTTGCATCTTGAACCAAACAATGCACTTCCAAATGAAAAATTTCAAAAGATTTGACATGTGTTGTGATGGACTCTTGAAGACAAATCTTGCAAGTCCTTATGAGACTCCAAGCCTCATTCGCCTTTCCACAAAGGAAACACCTTTTCTTGGACTTGTCCTTCTTGTATTTGCATTTCGAACCTGAAGCTCCATCCTTCACCTCGGCCCCCTTGCCTTTGGTTCTCCTTGGATGGATTGGTCTTCTTTTTGTAGCATCTTGAAAAAATATATCCTCCCTTGCCACAAAGGTTGCACTTAGGATCCTTTCTTTCCTTCAATAGGATGCCACCTATTGATGCCATGTGAATAAAAACATGTGATATGATTCTACAAATGTAATTTGTGACTTTTTGAACATCTTCAACAATCTAGAAAGATCTACAAAAGATCTAGCTCACAAACCTAAGAATCAATCTCACACTAATGACTAGTCACTTGGAAACTTTGCTTTGATCACTAAGACAAAAGCACACAATATTTGAATCAAATCACAAAAGAAATTAGATCCAATCTCCTATTTGACTTATCAAATACCAATGACTCTTTTTTTTTAAAGTTGAAATGGATATGAAAAGATTTGGCACCTAGATTTTCCTTTTCACTTGACTAGTTCTCTCAAGATTCTTGAACAAAAGATGGGTTATGTTTCAAACACATGAAAATCAAACTTAATCACTTCTTTTGGACTCACTCTTGACCCAAATAATCTCACTCTTGAGATTTAGAATGAATTTGATTTGATTTGAAAACAAACTATACCACCAATTTTTCACATAGCTTAAAAATTAGACAACTAGAGATTCATAAAGATCTCACCCATGCATGAATACTCAAATATGGACTCCTCCTCATTCTAGAAATCCAACGGGATCATAACTTGACCCTCACACTCTCACAAAGAAAGTTGAATAGAACTAATTTGAGTTTCATACATACTATGTCAATTTTTGCTCAACAAATTGAATTCAATCACTCCTATTGGATTCCACCAATTACTCTACCTTTTAAGACTTGGAATGAGATTCAAAATCAAAAGTTGTGATTTTTCTCACTAAGATATTGTGCTTCAAAGAGCTAATTCCACTTAGAAAGATTTGATCACTTAGGAGAATACAAACTCTCCACCAATAACAACACAAAATGAGCTTCTAGATCTTGCCCTCTACAAAGGAAAGAACTCTTAGAAAATTGGATCTCTCTCTACACATTTGTCATAGACACCTTAATGACTCTTTTCAAACCTTACAATCACTCAAACAAATTGAGTAGGGTTGAACAATGTGACTTGGATCTCAATCTCTTTTCTAGAACTCTCAATTTAAGCCAATCTATGTCAAATTCTACAAAGGATTTGCATAGATGCTCTATATGCACTAGAAACTCTCAAAGGTTTCACTTTGGAGGACAGATCAAAGGATGTTTTCTAGCAAATTGATGCTTCTAAACTTGACCCTATCACTCTTGAACAAATCTAGAGTGATGGTACAATGGATTTCAACCTCTCACCTTGCATATCACTCCTTAATCTATGATTTTTAGCAAAATCTCTCTTAACTTCAATATACACTCAAAAAATCAGAGAAGATCAATTAATGCACCTTTTTCAAGCTTCAATTTTAATTTTTTTGGCTGATCTAATCCAAGAACTAATCAAGGGATTAGATTCACTATAGAAAATGCTTGATTTTGCACCAAAAATCACTCAAATTGGGTATGTGAGTCAAATTCTACAAATTTTTGAAATTTCTCAGTCAAAACTGGAGATGTATGGCCTCACACGTGTGAAAATGGTTCCTACAGCCCACAACAAGATCTGGACCAAAAATTTTGAGGATAGCTATCAAATCCAACTCGCTACACAAAATTTGACTAGTTTCCAAAAAAACTGCTAATTTTGGCTTTGATTTGGATTAACCCTATCAATTTCAACAAAAAATCTTGTACTTGGCTCTGATACCATGTGGAAAAAGTACAAAAAGGACCAAGAGTGGATCCTAATCTGATCCTCCAGAGGGATTGGTTGTCAGATTACTTGATCTATCAATCTACTTGGGATTAAGATCAATCTAGATCAATCCTAGACACAAAATCCTAACAAGAACAATCATTAATTGAAGATAAGTGTACTTTCTGGTTTCACACGTGTGAAACACTGTCGGAGTATGGACTCCAACCTGAAAATCAAGTACACATTGATAGAACCTCAAAACAATCAAAACAAATGTAGACAAATGGAGAGAATCACTCAAAATTGCTTCCAAAACCAAGATTGGTGTCTCACTTGATTATGGCCAAATGTGGCTCTATATATAAAATAAGTGGGAGCTCGTGGTACTGATCATCCCTTTGATCCCACATGTGTGAAGGTGCTTTGTCATATGATGATTCATCATGCAAAACTGACACTTGGACAAAACCTTCTATTTTGAGCACTTTTGGTCCATTTTCCTTCTATATGGAGATCTACTTGAAAATCTTCTAGAAGTCAAAATTCGTCTACTTCAGCTTATTCCACACATGTGAGCTGTCCTCTACACATGGGATGTGACACCTAACCAAAGGATGTGGCTCATGCAATCAATCGATTGATGCCATGTGTCATATGTCTAGAAAACTAGTTTTTGGCCTTTTTAGCCACTAGAACTTGAATTAAATCATATGTACATCCTATATGATTATGGTAGATGACAAGTACACTAGTTTCACACGTGGGAAAAGTCTCCACACATGTGTTTTTATCTATATACAAGATTTTTGGCCTCTACCAAGCTTATTTTTGCATTTTTCACAAATGTAACTCATGGGAAGAGAAAATACTCTCTCTCTCTCTCTCTCTCTCTCTCTCTCTCTCTCTCTCTCTCTCTCTCTCTCTCTCTCTCTCTCTCTCTCTCTCTCTCTCTCTCTCTCTCTCTCATTCATGCTTATACATGATTCTCTTGGGTTCTACTATCTATTGGTGCACTATACTTGTGATATCTTGCAATTTTCTGTGTAGAATGCTTATTAATTGTTATTTTCAAATCCACATGTGTGAAATACAGTAGCTTATTGTTATTGTATGGAAAGAAACATTATTCTATGTTTTGATTCATGTTTGATCAAGATCTATTAGAGTTTGCATCTCAATCATAGTGTAGATGCTGATTTTTCTACGTTGGCAAGATTGGTGATTTGCTTGTCTATCTAACCAAAGATCAAGGGACATTTTGGATCTTAATGATATGAAATTATTCACATGGTATCAGAGTTCTTATGTTTTAGGTTATGAAGAAATTATTCACAATCAATCAATGATTTGGAGGAGATATCAATGCTAGAGATCTTAGATTGGATTCTGCACCAAAATCAAGTTTCTTGCATATGTAGATTGGATCTTTTGAATAAGTCATTGTGAAAAGTGAGGATGGAGTCACTCCTTGAAATGAACGATGTTTTGGATATTGTTGTAGGTTTAGAGGACAGGACAGCAACACAACAAGATCAAGTGAGGTATGACAAGAAGGCCAAGAAGGCTCTACACATGATAAAGATGAATGCTACCAATGAACTTCTCAAGGAAGTTGGTAAGAGTACTTCATCAAGTTGGGCTTGGGAAGCTTTGAAGAAGCTTGAGTCCAAGTCTACTTCTAGAGTGTTGACTCTAAGAAGACAAATCTTTTCTTGTTCGCAAAAGAGTGAAGAAATCCAAATACTTTTATTTTGAGAGTGAAAGCATTGAATGATGAGTTAGCCTGCATTGATGAGAGCATTAAGAAAGGAGAGCTTGTTCAAGTTATTCTTAATGGATTGTTGGATGATCATGCTAACAGTGTTCAAAGTCTTGCTATACAAAAGACTTTGCCAAGTTTGATTGATCTTCAAGAGATCTTGATCAATGAAGAATATAGGCTTCAAGCAAGAGGTGGATCTTCATCAACATCTCAAGTTGGAGAGGAGGCTATATTCATCAAGAGCAAATTTGAGGGAAAAAACAAAAGTAAGTGGTCTAAAATGCAAGATCAAGGGGAAGCTCCTTGAAATGTCAAAAAGATAGATAGATCAAAGCTCAAGTGCTTCTATTGTGGCATCAAAGGACACTTTGCAAGTGAGTGCTACAAGAAGAAGAGAGATCAAGGAGACAAGCAAGATAATCTTACCCTTGATGAGGATGGTTTGGATGTTCAAGATACAAATGATGATGCTTTTGTGGTGTCTTCATGTATGCTTGCTAATGATGGAGATCTAGATCCACGGTGGATTGATAGTGGAGCAAGTTCACACATGACTTTTCAAACAGAGTACTTCACTTCTTTGTTGGCATATGGAGATGATCTACACGGCCAATGATGGTGATTGTGCAATCAAAGGGATTGGCACAATTCCTATTTCTCTCTCTACAAATAGGAGTGTTCATTTGGAGGATGTTTTGTTCATTCCATCTATTACCAAGAATTTTCTTAGTGTGAGTCAATTGCTAAGTAAAGGCCTCAAAGTTGAGTTTGATGGAGATGCTTGTATGATCAAAAGGAACAATATACTGATTGCAAAATGTAAAAGGCAAGGGAAGTTTCAAACTAGATGCTTGTGTTATTGCTAACCAGGTTGGATGTGTTGCAAGAGAGCAAATACCTATTCAAGGGGTTTGGCATAAAAGGATGGGACACCTCAACTTCAAGTCATTGGAGGTAATGGCTAGAAAGAAGGTTGTGATAGGTCTTCCAAGTTCCTTAAGTAGCATCAATCATGTTTGTGAGTCTTGTGCTTTGTCAAAGTCACATAGAATACCTTATACTAGATCAACATCTAGATCTACAAAGCCTTTTCAAGTTGTACATTCGGATGTTCATGGACTTACTACAATTAGCAATAGTGGAGCTAAGATGTATGTAAATTTCATTGATGATTTTAGTGGATTTTGTTGGATCTATCGACTAAAGAGCAAAGATGAAGTGTATGATGTCTTTGTTAAGTTCAAGAATGCAAGGGAGAACCAAGTTTCCACAAGGATCAAGTGCTTAAGGCAAGGACCCCACAACAAAATGGAGTGGCCGAGAGGAAGAATAGGACTTTATGTGAAAGTGCCAAAGCCGTGAGGTTAAGTGCTTTTCTTGGTAAGCCATTTTAAGATCAAGCTTTGTTGTGTGCTACTTTCTTGTGCAATAGGTGGTCGAGTGCTATTTTGGATGGAAGGACACCTTTTGAGATGCTATTCAAGAGGAGGCCAAGTGTCAACTTTTTTAGAACTTTGGATGCACATGCTATGTCAACATGACACTTGATGATAGGAAAAAGGAGGATCCATCTTCAAGAAAAAGTATATTTGTTGGATATAGTGAGTGAGTAAAGCCTACAAGGTTTAAAGTCCTTCTACTAACAAGGTGATTGTTGGTAGAGATGTCATTTTTTATGAGGGAAACATTCCTAAAGTGTCTTCAACCATTATTGATGGTGATGTGGATGTATCTAACATTCTTGATATCGGTGTAAAGGATTCTACTTTGGATGGTGATGATGAAGGACTATCATAAAGTCAAAAGCCAAGGAGAACATCAAGAGAAAGACAAATGCCTTCAAGGCTCACATATGATGAAAAGGGTAAGCAAGTAGTTTCTAGAAATTATGTTGCTTTCCTAACCTCTTTTGATGAACCTACAGGTGTAGATGAAGCAAGGAACAAAGAGGAGTGGATCCAAGCAATGGATTATATGACCTTATAAAGCAAGCATAAGAAGTTGGTATGCTAAGCTTAACACTTTTTTACTCTCTCAAGGCTTTGTTATGAGTGAGTATGATCATTCAATTTATTATAGGTTTGCTAGAAATGATCTTACCATCCTGCTAATCTATGTGGATGATATCATCTTGAGTGGTGGAAACAATCAAGATGTGGAGGATATCAAGAGTGCTCTTAAGAAGGAATTTGAGGTGCATGATCTTGGTAATTTGCATTACAATTTAGGAACAAAAGTGATTAGATCTTCTCAATCCACTTTCATTTGTCAAGAGAAGTATGCTAATTCTATTCTAGAAAGATTTCATATGGTAGATTCAAAAGCTTGTGATACACCTATGTACATCATTGGAACTTGGCATATTGTATGAGGGATCATCGCCTAACTTGTTTGGATTTTCAGATTCGGGCTATGCTGGAGATATAATTGATAGAAAATCCATTAGTTCTCATTGTATTTTCATAGGTGATGAAGTTGTATCATGGATGTCGAAGAAACAAACCACTATCTCATTGTCATCTAGTGAGGCCGAGTACAAAGCTCTTACACATTGCACAAAGGAGATGGTATGGATCAAGAGGATGATCAAGGATCTTCACTTGCTGGATTTTTCAGAGAGCCCAATCATCTTTTGTGACAATCTATCAGCCCAAAGGTTGGCAACCAATCCTATCTCTCATGCTAGGAGCAAGCATATTGAGGTGGCATATCACTTTGTGAGGGAGCAAGTCATGGTAAAGGAGGTGGAGCTTCAACATGTGTCCTCAAGGGAATGTGTAGCTGATATATTAACCAAAAAATTGGTAAAGGATTTGTTCAGGAATAATGGGACTTCACTTGGAGTGTTTTCAAAGTCTATGCGTAAACTAGTTGAAGAGGGAGTGTGAGATTTCAACTAGCTTTGTTATTTTGGTCATATTTATATATTTGGCAATTGAGGCCAATTTTCATATTGGCCTTAGAGTTTGACTTTTCAAAGTTATATTAGTCTAAAATCATTTGAATAAACACTTTTGGAAAGTGTGGGAAATTATAGAACACGAGTTTTGGAGGGATTCAATTTGAGTAGTAGATATATTGAATCTAGTCACAAATATAGTAGGGTTTTCATTATGGAGGGAGAACCAAAGTTTTAATTTAGGTTTGGACCTGCTATAAAAGAATGTAACTTGTGGACAGAGAAGAGATTCTCTCTGTCTTATCTCATTCATGCTTATACATGGTTCTCTTGGGTTCTATTATCCATTGGTGCACTATACTTGTGATATCTTGCAATTTTGTGTGCAGAATGCTTATTAATAATTATTTTCAGATCCACACGTGTGAAATACAGTAGCTTACTGTTATTGTATGGAAATCAACATTATTTTATGTTTTGGCTCATGTTTGATCAACATCTATTAGAGTTTTCATCTCAATCATAGTGTAGATGCTGATTTTTCTAGATTGGTAATTTGCTTGTCTATCTAACCAAAGATCAAAGGGACATTTTGGATCTTAATGATTGAAATTATTGACATCTACTAGAGAGCAAAGATGAGGTTTTTGATGTCTTTGTCAAGTTCAAGATTGCAAGGGAGGTTCAATTTCTATAGAGATCAAGTGCTTGAGGAGTGACAATGGTGGTGAGTATATTTCTACCAAGTTCAGGGCTTTTTGTGATGATCATGGGATCAAGAGGGAGTACACAAGCCCAAGGACACCACAACAAAATGGAGTGGCCAAGAGAAAGAATAGAACTTTGTGTGAAGGTGCCAAAGACATGGGGTTAGGTGCTAATCTTCTTTGGGATCAAGCCTTGTTGTGTGCTAATTTTCTATGCAATAGGCATACATCCAAAAGTTTTGAAAAAAATTTCAAAACATTTGGATGTATTTGCTATATCAACATCACTTTTGATGATAGAACCAAGGAGGATCCATCTTCAAAGAAATGTGTGTTTGTTGGCTATAGTGAGGTAGACAAGGCTTGCAAAGTTTACATTCCTTCAACAAGGAAAGTGTTCATTAGAAGAGATGTCATTTTTTATAAAAGAAGTTTTCCGAAAGCTTTTTCAAGTGGTGGTGTGGACATTGGATCTAACATTCTTGATGTTGATGATGAAATATATAATACTTTGGATGTTGATGTTGAAGAGCCTATTTCAAATAAAAAATACAAGGAGGACATCAAGGCAAAGGCAACAACCTTTGAGACTCACTTATAATGAGAAGGGTAAGCAAGTGGAAGCTACTCATTTTGCATTTCTCACATATTTTGGTGAATCTTCTTGTGTAGATGATGCTATGCTAGTGGATGGTGTTTTTCATGGAGTTGATGCAACTAATGGATCTGTGAATAAGGTCTTAGTCAAGGAATTTGATGGTCAAGTGGAAGATCAAAATGTTGATCTTAAAGGGCTTCATCGATACAAAAGGAAGGTTGGCAAGTTGGAGCTAGTCAAGAGCATCAAAGGAGAGTCAAGTGGCAAAGATGTTTTGGATCTGTTTTTGTAGGTTATTGAAGAGTAAAGTAAGGTCAAAGGAGCAGAAAGGAAGTGTGGTTCAAGTATACTTTACTTTTTCTATTTTATGTTTGAGCAATCTCAAGTGAATATGTGCAAATTGTCAAGATATGGTAAAACTAGCTACATTGTTTTGCATCATTTTGATGATGGAATTGTACTAGCATTCTTGGATGGTTTTGCTGATGGAAATGAAACTATTGTAGGCTCATTATATCCCTCATTTATGATCAAGTCATCAAGGGTTGATGATATCTTATGGCAAGATGGAGATGGAGGCCCATTCATGGATTTTCTTGGTGGACACATATCAAGAAAGGACAAAGATGGAGGATACAAGCAAGCATTGGTTGATTACTCACATTTATTGTTTGTTTGCTGTAATTTTCTAGGGTTAAAAATTGGAAGCATGGAGGAATCATTGCATTTACATTTTGTTTGGTTCTTCCGAGTTCTGGTTACATCTTGATGTGTAAAATTGATGTAATAAATAGTGAAGCATCCAATTTTGACACTATTCTCTATATCAATTATGGGAGTTACTATAGAAACATAGAAAGAAGTTTTCTAATTAGGATGGAGATCATTCTTAAAATGGATTAAATTAGTGGTGTCAAATCTATGCTAAAACTAGTTGAAGAGGGAGTGTGAAAAATTGTCAACTAGTTTTGTTGGTTTATTGGCATTTTTGGAGGCCAAAATGAAATCTCAACTTAGAGATAGTTTCATATTTGTCAATAAGGGCCTAAGTAGTGTTTGTACTACTTCTGGCAAGTAGATAAGTGGATGAGGTCATGTTTGGACCCATTTTAATTGGCTAATTTTGGTACATTGCATTTGGACTAGTATTTCTAGGTTTTTGGTTAAGTACCTAGAAGTTGCCATTTCAAGGCATACTTACGGAAAGTGGATAAATGACTGTACCTTCATGGAGAACATATCATTGTATTCTCATTTGATGTGGAGAATTCATCTTTGTTGATTCTATGTCCATCTCTTGTGGATTTTTCATGATATCTTGAGTTTCTATGTGTAGAATGTTAATTTTCTTGTTGGTCTAGCTTTCACGCGTGTGGAGTACTATATTGTACTGCTGCTATACGAACAGGGACAGTACTAAGTCAGATCTAAGTGGTGATGATCAAATCTTGATGCATTTCTAAATTCTAGCATGCATAAAGTAGTGATTTCTATGTTGTTGATTATTCTAGATGTGTGATCCAACTTGGCTAAAGATCATTGATGAACTAATAGTGTTTTGATATCTAATTTCTCACAATCGTCCTCTCTGTTTCATTTTCGACCGTTGCCTTGAAGCTCTTGAAGGTGGCAAAAGCATATGATTTTTTCTTTAGAAAGTAGATCCACGTTTTGCGAGACATATCATCTATGAAAGTGATAAAAAAATACACCCCTCCTATGGACATATCATCCTCATAGGCTAGCATAAATTTGTGTGGATCAAATCCAGGATGTTCTTCGCCCTCGCAACACCACCACGCTTGAACTTCTTTCGATGTTGCTTCCCATACACACATAACTCGCACATTGTCTTCGAGTGGTCCTCCATCATAGATGTGAAAGATTTCAAATCAATAAAGATCTAAATCAGTAAAATGTTCTTGGGTTAGAAAGACAACAAATCACCAATCTTGCCAATGTAGAAAAATCAGCATCTACTCTAAAATGAGATGCAAACTCTAATAGATCTTGATCAAACATGAACCAAAACATAAAATAATGTTTTTTTCCATAAAATTACAGTAAGGTACTGTATTTCACACGTGTGGATCTGAAAATAGCAACTAATGATCATTCTACACATAGAATTGCAAGATATCACAAGTATAGTGCACCAATGGATAGTAGAACTCAAGAGAACCATGTATAAGCATGAGAGAGAGAGAGAGAGAGAGAGAGAGAGAGAGAGAGAGAGAGAGAGAGAGAGAGAGAGAGAGAGAGAGAGAGAGAGAATCCTCTCTTCCCACAAGTTACATCCCTCCAAAACCTAAATTACCACTTGGTTTCCCTCCAATATAAAAAACCCCACTATTTTTAGGACTAGATTCAATGTACCCAGCATTCAAATTTGAATCTATTCAAACTCGACTTCTAAACTTTCTCACGCTTTCCAAAAGTGTTTACTCAAATGCTTTTAGACTAATATAACTTTGAAAAGTCACACTCTAAGTCTAATATGAAATTGGCCTCAAATGTGTATATGGCACTTTCTCAACTATGACCAACATTGACTAAACCAATTGAAATCTCTCAAATTCCCTCTCAACTAGTTTTAGCTTAACCATAAAACTTTGATCCAAATTTAATGATCTCCATCCTAGTTAAGACCTCCTTTCTAATGTTCTAAAGAAGCTTTTACAATTGATATAGAGAATAGTGTTCACTTGGGATGCTTCACTATTTCTTACATCAATTTTACATGTCAAGATGTAACTAGAACATGAAGAACCAAATAGAATGTAAATGAGATGATTCCTCCATGCTATCAACTTTAAACTCTCTGAAAAAATACAGCAAACAAACAATAAATGTGAGTGATCAACATTTGTTTGCATGTCTCCACCTTCTTTGTCCTTTGTTGCCATGTATCTACCATGACACTCCATGAATGAGCCTCCATCTCCATCTTGTCACAAGAAACCATCAAACCTTGGAAATCCATGAGTTAGTGAGTACATAAATGATACTAATCTAGCACACATGACTCCATAAACCAAGTAAGTTTCACTAGTCCATCTTCAAGATTTACTTGACACAAGAAAATGACCATGAATTCACCAAAAATTGACAATCTCCAAACATTGGCACTAAGTAGCTCAACACTTGAGAAATTAGCCATGGATGAGTCATATAATGAGTCTCCAATAGATTCATTTCCATCAACAAAACCAGCCAAGAATGCTAGTATAAATCCAACATCAAAATGATGCTCACCAACGTAGCTAGTTTTACCATATTTTGACAATTTGCACACATCCACATGAAATTGCTCAAATATGAGATAGAACAAGTAAAGTAAACTTGAACAACACTTCTTGCTGCTCCTTTGACCTTACTTGAGTCTCCAATAACCTGCAAAAATAGGTCCATAACATCTTTGCCAATTGACTCTCCTTTGATGCTCTTGACTAGCTCCAAATTGCCAACTTCCCTTTTGACTAGTTGAAGCCCTTTGAGATCAACCTCTTGATCATCAACTTGACCATCAAAGTCATTGAACAAAATACTACACAAGAAGATTCACCAAAATATGTGAGAAATACAAGATGAGTCACTTTCACTTGCTTACCTTTCTCATCATATGTGAGCCTTGAAGGCATTTGTCTTTCCCTTGATGTTCTCTTTGGCTTTTGACTTGATGAAGGTTCATCATCATCACCATCTAAAGTAGGATCCTTTACATCAACATCAAGAATGCTAGATCCATCCACACCATCATCAATAATGATTGAAAACACTTTTGGAATGTTTCCCTCATAAAAAATGACATCTCTACCAACAATCACTTTCTTGGAGACAAACCATCAGAACTGTTAATGGCTTTCAACAAGTAGCCATCAAGACTACAACAACTGGTACCTGGAGAATAGCACTACCCAACACTTAACTCCTCGAAGCTGAATGTATAGCTTTAGCTACTACTTCTCATGATTTGATGGATTGTATTTCCCTCTTTCATTAGATAGGAAATATCTATTATGCGAATCTTATATTTATCACTAAAAGCAGATTTCCCATAACACATTCCATCAAGACAAAACATGTATTATATCTTGTACATATCTTTGCTATCCAAACTACTTGGCAGAACAACTCAGCCAGATCTATGCTACATCAAGCACATTAACCTTCAAAGTTTTGGGCAAAAGCTACTGCCACAGTCTATTATGAACAGATTAGATCCATCACTAGAGCCGTCAACAACAAAAAAACTTCTTATGAAGTATGGCATGGACACGTTTTGTTCACGGTTCTAAGTAGCTTAGACCAGATGTAAAATAAATGCTTGTTCATTGGCTATCCTGATGAACATAAGGCTTATAAAATTTATGATCCATCCACCAATGTAGCATTTGTTTCTAAGGACATAATCTTCAAGGAACATACATTCTATGATTTTCAACAACCATCGATAAATGATGTTGTGTCAGTTCATCCTATTTCTCGCAACATTGAATCTTCCAATCATGATGTTTCTTCTACATAACCTGCAACTACAGCTACAGAAGTCGAGCAACCGAGAACACTTGTCAAATGACCAGATCAAGCTAGCTCGAGCAAGTTTGGAGAAATTTAAGAAGAAGCACCATCACACTCTGGTCAACCAAATGTAAAAGGAAAGATATTTTTGTTAGATATAGCGAGGTGAGTAAAGCTTACAAGGTTTATATTCCTACTAAAGTTAGAACCATTGAACTTGTCAATGATTCTAGCCTCGTTGGATGACGACGACGAAGAGTTACCAATATGAGACATGTCAACAGTAATACAAATAGAATAAACTCTCGATTTATTGAGCTACGCTCTGATACCAATCTGATAGGGCGGTAGAACACGAACATAGAAGAGAGAAGGAAATAGTTGTGGAACAACTCTCCCGTTATTATGGGCTGCTACATGCAAAAACAATCTAATGAATGTAAAGGCTAAGTTATAATCGCTGCTCAAGCTCTCTACCCAACAGGATCTTAATAAATCAATTCATACTCAAAAACAATTGGTCATATGAGTACAGTCCACCGAAGAGATTAGAAATGGTGTGAGGTATTACTGGAAATCAGATTTAATGAGAAGTTCAGTTCTGAAAACTTAGATGGATTATTGTCAGTGTTTCTTCCTCCATTGTGAGCATTGTTGTGTGTATTGTCTTCAAGCTCTTGTGTATGATCTTAGGTGCTTTCCAAAAGTGGTAGGCTGCTGTTGTAGGGCTGATATGCTACTGTTTTTGGCCGCCCTCAATACCTTTGAATAGTTTCTTGAGTTCTTAGAATGTGTGTTCAAGTTCTTGTGCATCAAAGGTAGCATTAGGATGCTTTGCCATTTCTAGCTTTTGTAGCTTGTTGTGCAAAGATCTTAGCCAGAAAATTTGGGATCTTGCAAGATCCACTTTTTTCACATATGATGTTTTGCAACAATCACTTGACTTTTGAAAATGGGAGTGGAAGGGTGTGCAAGCCAAAGAAAGCCCTTCGTGAACTACAACAATCTTTTCAAGTGTAGTACCTAAAGATAGATTTTTTTTAATAGCAAAATGGTTCAAAGAGGCATTCCTTTGATTCCATATTATATGCGTGATGGGCAAAAAATATATTCTTAGTCGTAGGAGCTTATGTTCATGGCATTGTAATTGTAAGCAATGATAAAATCAAATTGAATGAATGAGATGTGTCCTCCTCAAATAACGAAAGGTAACGCATAACAAGTAAAGCCTATAGAAACATCATGCTGATTTTTACAAAGCATATTATGGGGATAGCAATAACAAAACTAAACTAGTCCTTAATCTATCCAATGCAATAAGATTGGGCAACTACAAAGTTTTGAAATATCCAAAGGAGACATCAAACTTCACACCTATGCTCAAGGCTACAAATGAACCTCCAACAAATTTTGTGGACCTGATTAGATTGATTGGAAATTTGGTTGATTGTTAGTTTAGATGTGGATACATATTTTTAATTATACGGTCATATTTTTCAACGAAAGTAGAATACATGAGCATCTTGTCATCCCACCAAAGAATGTGTGGATGCAAAATAGATGTTTCTTTTTTGATAAAGGTCATGATTTTCATAAACGCATTGAAATTTTGAAGAGGGTAATTGATATTAGAATAATCACAATGGGGGGATCACAAATACCATGAGTGAAGTTTACCAAAAAAATGATTTATTCACTAAAAAGAATTGAAGGGAGCTGTGTGAAATTATTCGAGTGTTAGAGAGCCTTAAACAAATAAAATAAAAAATGTGAATAGAGAGCGCTTATGAGTTCCTTGTAAGATACCCCATGATAATTCTTGAACTTGTTGATGTATACTAGCTCTTTGATATGAATGATGAGAACGAATTGTATTTCTTTTTGCTTATTTTGTCATTGTTGGATAAGTGTTTATGCTTACATAGAATAGTATTTTTATCATAAATAGACAGGTCAGGGGTACCTTCTTGTACCATGATATAGACAAAAGCGGCAAAAAGTTCAGCATAGAGAGGGAGAAGGGATGAGGATATTTTGCACCACCGCACTGATGTCCTACAATCTAAGATGGGGAATGATACCACCGTTTTCTTAAGAGATGGTGGTATCATCCCATCCCCCATTGCTGCCGAAGTCGCTTATTGGCACGGGAAGGGGGGTAATGCCCACTCCAGTGCCTATGCGACACGCAGAGTGGGCTGCCCGACCCATTTTTTCTCGGTCCAGCGGGCTCAGAGTGCTTGTTGAAAACGAATTTCGGCGAGCACACTGCAGTGGCGCCGGGCAGGCGGGCCGGGGTGGCGCCGGGCAGTTTCGGGCCCTGGCGCCGGGCAGTTTCGGGCCCTGGCGCCGGGCAGGCATAGGCGCTGGTGGGCGCTGGGCAGCCGCAGGTGGTGCCGGGCAGGCATGGGCAGGAGGCGCTGGCGCCGGGCAGCGGGTGCGGTGGCGCCGGGTACCAGCACGCACAGGTATACACATGCATAAGTTTGGGAAACATTGGGTATATATGGCCTTTGAAAAATCCCATAAGAAAACTTATGGGATAAATTTTGGTTGCCCGGCCGCGAGACGCCCGGGCAACCAAAATTTAAAAAAAAAATCGGGCAGGAGCGGATTACGCCTGGGACACGTGGGGATCAATGCACAGTGCCGGGCGTAATCCCCTCCGTCCCAGTAAAAGACGAGGCATTGCTGCACCATCACTATCAGTGCAGTGTGGTGCAGAATACGTTGATCTTAAAGGGAAGGGGTAAATTACTTGTTCCATACATCACGTTATTGTTGCCAAGCAAGTAGCAAGGGAGCTTGTTTGGAATGCTAGAAGATGGGTCATGATAGAACACATGAAAAATTGAAAAGCTTGTTGAGGTTGAAAAGTCCAAACTCTACGTGCTGGTGGTGCAGAATACGTTGATCTTAAAGGGAAGGGGTAAATTACTTGTTCCATACATCACGTTATTGTTGCCAAGCAAGTAGCAAGGGAGCTTGGAATGCTAGAAGATGGTTCATGATAGACACATGAAAAATTGAAGAGCTTGCTGAGGTTGAAAAGTCCAGACTCTACCTGCTGGTGTAAGCATTCGGCACTCGGTTTGCAAGCACAATGAATGGGTAGAACAGAAGCAGCTGGAAAAATAGCAGGCGGGGAACCAAGTTTTGTGGTCAGTAAGAAGAGATAGTAGCAAGTTTGTAGTAGCTTTTACGAATGAAAATTTGCTCAAGAGAAAAGAACCATACTTTTGTATGCTTTAAATATAAGGGGTTGTTAAGTTTTAAATCATGTTCGAACATGGTGATAATGGAAGTTTCAAGTTTTGATTAAGATCAACAAGGTGATTTGAAAAATCAGGAGGAGCTTTGATGTGCACATTGAAAACAATTCTGATTTGTGATTTTTCTAATTATAAAAAACAAAGAATTTTCATCTTAAAAATTCATCAGTCTTCTCTAAAAGAAACCTGAACTTTGAAAATCTCAATCTTCATGATAACTTAGGCTTACCCCTATCAGAGAATCCTCCTAATAGCTTGAGGTTGATCCTGGCCAAGAGCCTAAAAAAGAATTCTCAATCACCTAAACTTCACACTTAATTTCATTCTCTATGAGACAAACATACAAGGATTTCTAAAACTCTCTTCCATCCAAGTTAGTGTCTATGAGCTACCACCAGCAGCCATTTCTTGTAAAAATAGGCGGTTCACAACAGGTGAATTCACCGAGATTTATCAAACTTGTCATCGATTCCCATAAGTAAATCAGTATCTGATATCTTCACAAGGATGACAGTATATGCGCCAGTGGCTAGAATAAGCAATCTGATCACAGTATTGGGCATCGGAGTTCAAAAGCTTAAGAGCGTTTGATGCTCAAAAGCGTTTGTCAATGCCGAAAGTCCAGTATTCCTCACCGTTGAAGCTTCAATGACTATGTACAGTGGATTACTTTTGCTAAAAGGAAATCCTTGGAAATGCCCTGTTCGCACTAAACAAGAGCAGGTTGTCTGGACGGCCTTACATCCTTAGAGGAGGTTAAACTCTGATAGTACTCAACCAGTACTTTCCATCCTCCTGGACACATGAAACCCTGGGGAGGGTTCTCTCCGTTTTTGGCGAAACTGCGCATCTGCAAAAATGCAAATCAATTAGACAAAGAGCCTACAAGTTCCTTGCTGAAAAACTTCTAAACGGTTGTGCAATTTTTACCTTGGTTCCGGAGATAAACAAGAAATCCTCAGCCCTTTTAGGATCAAAAAATGCCATCTCATTCTTAGTCCTATCATAAGCAGCTACCTGCAGTAACGGCCTTCAATTAGAATTCCCAAATGGAGTTGGTAATTTAAGATCATCTAGGCTTCAACAAGTTAGAGAGTACATATTGCATTTTCGCAACCAATCTTAGATCGAATGTACACAAAAGGTAGGCACGATGTTTGAAAATGGGCGATGCTTCACAACAGATGGTCGGGCATGGGCATACTCTGAAAGGTAAGATATTTAGTCGATCTAGCCCAGGAGCCATACTCAGGACCATCTTGCCATGATCTGGATCGTACAAGTCACGCTTTTCTATAGGATGACCCATACCAGCAGGGTCTCGACCCACAATGTAAAAGTCCGCTCCGGCGTTCATTCGGGCTTTAGCATGCCACTGGACTTCTGTTGGCCCAGCGTAGTACATGGGTGAAGGAAAGATTGACAGTACTGTTGTTTCTGGATCCAAAACACCTTCTTGAAGAACCTGTTTAGAAGAATCAAGTCAGCAACCATTCATTAATTTGACATATACAAGTCCATTTGCATTTGCACTAGCAAACCCATAGTAGAATCACTACGCGATTGGTTTCCATAAAAAGACTTAGCATCTAGTAAAAAATGTTCGCAAACCTTGTCATGTTGTTTCATTCTCCAGTCTAAGGGAACATCATCTGCCTTGGTGAATCCACCCAAAGGATGAAGCAACAATACCGGATTCCTATGACCCATTGCTAAAAGGCGTCGACGTGTGTCTGTCATTAGTAATGCATGGCCATTGTGTACAGGATTCCGAAGCTGAAAAGCAAATACTGCATCAGCCTTTCGCCGCTCAAATTCAGCTCTCAGTTCTCTAGGAGAGAGCCTGTAGTGATCCAGACCATCGTTGTACTTAATCCTTTGCAGCACCTCTAAATCTCCTCCAATCAGCCAATTTCCAGAATTGGTTATTGCTTCTTCAACATATGGCAAGCCCGGAGCAGTGCTTCCCCATGTTCTCGCAATTCTTTCCTCTTTATTGTGTTTGAAGATTTCAAAACTGCGCAACATAGCATTATCCTGAGAGGTTGAGTTCTAAAATCACAAACTTCAAAGTTCGCAGCCTACCTAATAAAGATTAAAGAAAAGCAGATTTTATTAAAAACAAAGCTTGATGATAAAATATTGACGCTCTGCGTAACAGAATTAGGCAAGAGTCCGTCTTATAACCCTCTTTGCCCCAGTAAAAGAACAAAAAAACAAAAAGAAGCTCCAGATCTACATCAATCCAGTAACAAATTAGTTGAAACTATGGAATCTCTATATGCTTTCTTCCAATCTTCAGGCAAAAGACAAGCTTTTATGCCTAGCTTTTACCTGTTGTTGACATGAAACGCAATTCTGTCCGAGTTCCTGGCCTGAAGACAATAAAAACAGGAGTACAATATGACGGGTAACAGAATCTTACTTGCGAAGAATGGCGACGATGTTTTGATCAGGAGCCACAAGCGCCACAGCACCGGAACCCTCTACGAGCTCCTTTTGAACGTCAGTTATTGGCAGAACAATAGGAATGGACATGTTCACGATCGACCCATCTTTGGTTGGGAATGTGTTGAAATGTAGAGCTTGCAGATACTCCGCTTGTCGCATGAACCCCCGCAGAGGACTAGCCCATCCCTCGCTCAGCACATGCACCCACTCTAAATCAATCCGTGAAATGTTGATCCGAGGTAGACCTCTTGCCTCCGCATGCTTCCAAGCTCGGTCTTTCTCTGGAACAATCAGATCCACCAGATCACCTCCATCAGGCGGCATCAACACAGATTTGGGGGAAGCAACTCGCTGCTCAAATCGCCTGCGCATCCTGCTCAACCCCCCCTTACACCCCACCCTCAACTGGACCACCTCCCCACCAAAAAACGTCCCTCTGTGATTGCTAACACAGGCAAAGCTGGGGGCAGCAACTTCCTTGCTGGGCACACTACAACTAGCTTTAGAAGCAGAGGCCAACAAACTACCATCAGCCAGAGCTGCAACAGCTATCGTTGCCATCTCCAAGGAAATCAACGTCCTCTTCGCACCGGATTCCTTATCACCCACCAAATGCACACAAACAATAGCACTATCTGCTGCTGCCGCTGCCAAAACACCTGCTATGCCAATGCACACTAAAGGAGCTCCTCAAACTGTTTCATCATAAGAAAAAATAGAGGACAAAACTTTGCCTTTCCTCCTGGCTTTCGCTATCCCTTGCCCTCACCCAAATTGTTACCTTACCCAAATTCTTTCCGTACCCAAATGCAATCTCTCTCTCAAACGCAGAGAAATTTTTGCAGTCCTATCAGCACCCCAATTGTAAGGTCGATCATTCACACCATATATGTATGAGTGAGAGAGAGAGAGAGAAAGAGAGAGAGAGAGAGAGAAAGTAGGAGAGAGCCGGGTTGGGTAGAAAATGACCAGGTGAAATGAATCTGCTGTGTTTTACTCAGAACTTTCCAGTCCCCCCGAATGAACACCTTCTCGATTCCCAGGTGAGACGGGTCCCGTCGTTATGATCTCGTGGATATGGTAGGGTAGGGGCATGGGGAAGTCCCTTGTTTGCACCACTGCATTCCACATCATCACTAGCTGCCAATGATTGTGCAAATACCATTCAAGATTGTGCAAACACCATTCAAGGGTGTTGGTGGGTGGTTCACCTCGCACCAACTCCCCTTTTGTTTCCCATCTCTCTTTGTCTTTCCATCGTTGGATTGAAGGGCCCACTGTGCAGAATAGGCTGCTCCTCCCTTATTGACATGAATGACAAGTTTAAGCCCTGTAGCAACGTCCATCTGCCATGTATCACACACATCTGCACGCTTTAGGGCTAGCCTTGCAAACCTAACACAGCAACCATCTTCAACAGTAAACTATGAGCCTAAACCCACACCTGCACCCTTGTAAGACACTCACATAGTGTTCGTATATATATTATGTGAAAAAAATTCAAGTAATAGTCATGGGACAAATGTTCCTTCAATAATACATGGAATGTTGTGAAAGCTTAGAGTTCCTATGCACATGTGTCGACGAGTGTATGACGTCAGGCATTATCTGCCCCCGTACTAGTAAGAGACGAGTGGGGCATGGAGTGCTCAGGAAAATGGGCAAATTTGGCAAAGTATAGGAATGGAAGAGCCATTATTTCTCAAAAATTGGTGTTATGAAATGTTTGACGATTTTTTACACAAGCATATATACCCTTTTACGAGTGGTAGTCTTAAAAAATAAAAGTTTTTTAGGATAAAAAATAAAGCTTTTTGAGATTTGACATCACGTGTGCTACTGGAAATACAAGGTTGATCAGAGGTTTGGCTTATTATGTCAATAGGCGCCACCTCAACCTTGATGTGTGTGACATAATATATTATTGGATGGTTTTAGTGAAATTTTCACCTAGAATTCATGATTTTGGCTTGAAATTGATCATAAGTACTGATGTAGTATGTTTTCCAGATTGTACTTACTGTTTTATAGTCATTAATGATTGGATCTAATGATTGCAGGATGTTTGAATAGTCAAAAGGATGATTAGATAATAGTGATTTTGGACCAAAAATTATAAAATCCATATTTGACTAAAATAAGAACTTTTAGTGCTTGCATGTAATGGATTTACAGGGATTATAATCAAATTGCACTTATTTGTGGATTTATCCCACAAATTTTGGTCAAAATTGGTCAAAAAACATGGTTTTTTTGGTGATTTTTAAACTAAATTTGTGGTAGATCTCAAAATTATTAGCCAATAGTTGGTAAGCATGTTTCCAAAGGTGTAATGAAGCTGTCCTAAAGTTTTCATGAATTTTGATTAGGATTGGACACCATTAGGGGGCCCAAAACATAAAAAATTAGTGTATTTTTGGTGATTTTTGGGCATGAAAACCTATCAAATGGGGGTCTGAACCTGTTGGTTCTCATTACAAGCTTAAATATATGATGGTTTGCCTCTTATTTGAGCCATCATGCATCCAAATTGGATAGGTGAGCATTAGACACCATCATGTTGAACTTTTGCTTGTTGAAGGAGGCCAAAAATGCATTTTTTGCATGATCTGAGCCTATGATTGCTTGATGGGCCTGTTAGAAGCTTCTATGCCTCTCTAATGAACCTTAGTAGAGTTCTTGTAACCTCTGATTGGATGCTTATTGGGCTAGAGTTGAAGTTTTGATGATACCACCTTCCAAAAGTGCGCCCTACTACCTGAATTTTGGCCATTTACTGCTTGCACATGTGAATCCTAGGTGGTAGGGTGATGTGGAAAGTGTATTGTAGACCCACTCTCTCTCCATACTGTGCTTTACAACGACCAATTTGGTGTTTTGTAGAGAAAGTTATGGTCGTCTGAAGTTTGGCAATTTTTGAACTAAAATTTGCAAAATTTTGGAAAAGTTTTGATGCATGCATGCTTGTAATTCAGTGCAGTGCTTGTCTGTTGATGGAAATGTATGGATAGACTTGTATGCATGCTTGGATGCATGTTGCATGCACAATTAGTGGATTGATCAGTAGATTTCTTGCATGAAGCTCTTTTTGGGAATTCTAGATCAAAAAGCAAATTTCTTAGTAACTAGGCTAATTACTAAAAGTTTTTCATTTTTTTTTTAAAAGTCAGTGCATGTCAAGTTAGATGCATGCAGGATGTTTCAAAATGATTTCGATTTGTGACAGTGCCTGTGAATATGATAAATTGATCTTCTTAATCGATTTTCACAATTGGTCCATTTCGAACGGATTTAAAAAATCCCAGTTTTTTGTAATTTTTTAGTTTTGATCCTAAAAGTTGTTGTTGTTTAAATCAGTCTGATATTGATTGTGCGAAAGTTAGCTTAAATGAGTGAAAGACCTTGTTGAGTAATATCGGTCAGTTACAAAGGTTTTGAACTTTTCACTTATTAGTTGATGATTGGATCTTGACTAATTAAGCTAATTTTGCGTGTCAAGAAATCAATATGGAAGATGATAATGCAAATGTAGCTCTCCATGGTCAGGTACCAATGCCTACCTATCTGCAAATTTGTTAGTCAATAAGCCAAGCGCTTGATGAAATAAACAACATGAATACTTTAAGGGATCCAACAAATGGAAGTACCGTTGAATCACGTGAAAACTTTATCCGCACCAAATTTGGGCTTTCAACCTGAACCTTTTTCGAAGGAGAAGAAAGAGAAAAACCCGAAGTTGTAGATGACCGGTTAACCAAGTGGACCGGTTATTTTAATCTACATGGATGAAAAAAAAAAAATTGAGAGTGTTATTTTGTTCTTCCGTGGGAAAGCTTCGTCTTGGTGGCGTGATTTGCAACCTAAACCTACCACATGGGATGAGTTTATGGAAGTGTTCAAAAAGTCGTTTGTGGTTGTAGACGGCTCGGATTTTTACCAAAGTTTTGTAAATTGCAAAATGGGTACTCAGAGTTTGGACTTGTACCTGCAAGATTTTATGGATTTATGGAATAAAGTTCTCTCATTTGATGCAAAATTGGCACTATGGCAGTTAATCCTAGGTCTATCTGTAGATTATCAGAATGAGTGCAAGCGTAATGTGCTTCAAACTTTTGATGACGTCGTACGAGTCGCGAAAGTGTATGATTCCATAGTGGTGGCATCTAGGAAGCAATTACAAGCTAATCCATCTGGATCATCCGGACTCAACCAGAATAAAGAAAAGAAAAGAGTTCGTGGGAATAAAAAATCCAAGTATTTTGACGATTTGGATTAAGCTATATCTGAGTTTAGACAAAAGAAACATTTGTCCCAAAAAAAAGCTAGAAGGACCAATGTATGTTTCCATTGTAGTAAGCTTGGACACGTTACGAAATTTTGCCCAGAACGAAAGAAAGGCGTAGCTCAAGTGATTGAGATGCCAGGTAAAAAAAATCTTAAGTTGGAAATTAATAAGGTTAATCGTGAGTGTGATTGTTCTTTTAGCACTACTTCATTCTTGCCAAATGATTTATTTTGTTTGAGAGGCACTGTTAATGGACATGAAGTTAGTATTTTAGTGGACAATGGATCTACTCATGATTTCATTAACTCTGGTCTTGTGCAGAAACTCGACCTGAAAATTGAAGCCAATAATCATAGATATCGAGTATATCTAGCTTCAGGTGTGGAGTTGGAGACATGGGATGTTAAAGTTCCAAGACTCTCAGTTTGGATCCAAGATTAGAGAGAGTTAATAGATTTCCATGTTTTAGATTTAGCTCGTATGAATATAATTCTAGGATACAAGTGGTTTTTTAGTAAGCATCCCGAGATAGGTTTTGGGAAGCATGTTCTCTCTTTTCAGGAGGGTAAAGAAATAGTTACATTGTTTGGAGACAAATATGTACATCCATCTAGGATGAATTCATTTGCTAATGTAATGGAAATTTTTGATTCGCAGTATGAAGCTTATTCTTTATTTGCTAAGCCAATTTTGGATTTATTTAAAATGCATCTAAATAGTTGTGAATTGTCAAAGATTCTTAACTCTATAGACTTAGATCAGGAGCAAATTGAGAAAAATAAGATATTGTTTGAGTTTAAAGATGTATTTCCAGAAGAATTATCTCATGGAATACTGCCGTCCACATCGGTAGACCATAAGATAGAGTTAATTCCATGTAGTCACCCTATCTCTAGACAACCTTACAGGTTCTCTCAGAAAGAAGAGATAGAGATTACTAAGCAAATTGAAAATTACTTAAAGATGGGTCATATTCAGCCAAGTAAGTCACCTTTGGGTGTTCCCGTTCTTCTTAAATCGAAGAAAGAGGCTTCAGGTTGTGTATGGACTACAAGGGGTTGAATAAGATAACTATTAGAAATAAATATCCTTTGCCTCGATGGATGATCTGGTAGATCGATTAGGTGGAGCCAAATACTTCACAAAGATAGATCTCAGAATCAAATATCATCAGATTAGGATTCATCCGAATGATGTGCAAAAGACTGGTTTTCGGACGAGATTCAATCATTATGAATTTCTTGTGTTTCCTTTTGGGTTGACAAATGCAACAACTACATTCCAACAGATAATGAACGATCTTTTTCATCCATATCTAGGGAAATGTGTGGTTGTATTCTTAGATGACATTATCATCTACAATAGGACCTCTAAGGAGCATTTGAGTCATCTTAAGACTGTCTTAGATATTCTCAAACGAGAGAAACTTTATGCTAAGGAATCTAAATGTGAGTTCTTTAAGTATGAGTTATTGTACCTCGATCATAAGATCACCCGTAGTGAGTTGGAGATTGATGAGAGTAAGGTCAAGACAATGCTTGAGTGGCCGATATTGAAGACGGTTAGAGAAGTTAAATCTTTTCTCGGTTTTACAGTTTTCTTTCGTGAGTCAATTGAAGATTATGCAAAAGTGGTAGCACCTTTAAATAATTTGACTAAAGGTAGAGTTAATAAAAAGAAAAAGAGATGTCAACCTAGAGTCGAATGATGAATTGAACCAATGCTTTGAGAAACTCAAGCAAATGGTTGCTTCAGCTCCTATTTTATAGATCGTGAATCCTGATATACCTTACGCCGTGTGAACTGACACGCGTGATTCGACGATAGGGGCAGTTCTTCTACATGAGGATAGGCCGATAACGTTTGAAAGCAAGAAACTCATGGGGCCTCAGTTGCATTATACAACTCAGGAGAAGGAGTTATTTGCTATGATACATGCACTTAAAACTTGGAGGCATTACCTTTATGGTAGTTAGTTTATAGTGTATACAAATCACCAACCTCTAAAGTACTTTTGTAAAGCTGGGGCTGAGCTTATGCGGGAATTGATCATGAGATCCGATATGTCAAGGGCAGCTCTCCAAGTTGCGGATCTGCTTAGTCGGATTGGTGAACTAAATGAACTTTCATTCACCCAGATTTTCACTGATCTATATCTTTCTCTGAGAGGGAGGTGTGAATCGGATTCTCATTTTGGTCCCACATCTGGAAGATGGTGGAGACATGAAAAAATGAGAATGGAATAGAGAACTACTCACAGGGGTCTCAGGTTCCTAGGAAATATAAGATGATAGCGGAACAGTTCTCTATCCAAGGTGGGTTACTATTTCAAAATGAGAACATTTGTGTACCAGTGGATGATGAGATAAAGAAGAGGATTCTTTATGAGTGTCATGAAGTTCTCTATGCAGGTCATCCGGGTATACACATGACTTTAGACTTGTTCATAAGAGAGTTTTATTGGCCAAAACTCAAGTCATTTGTCAAGTCTTATGTGGTTAAATGTGACCTTGTCAGCTAGCCAAAGCTAAATGCTTGAAGACTGGAGGGTTGTTACATCCCCTAGATATTCCTCAGAAACAATGGGAAAGTATATCTATGGATTTTGTGGTTGAACTTCTAAACACCCAATGCCAAAATGATTCTATTTGGGTTGTGGTGGACAGGTTGACAAAGTTAGCTACTTTTATACCAATCAAGTCAACTGCTAAGGCTTCAGATTTAGCCCAAATCTTTGTGGAAATATTATTTAGGCTTTATGGACTGCCAAGTGATATAGTTAGTGATAGAGATCCTAAATTTACAGGTCACTTTTGGTCAATTGTATTCCATAAGCTAGAAACCTCGCTTAGATTTGGTTCCTCTGATCATCTTAAATCAGATGGCCAGAATGAGAGAACTAATCAGAATATGGAGGATATGTTGAGGACATATGTGTCTCATAGGCAATCTCAATGGGAAGATTATGTTCCTTTGATTGAGTTTGCTTATAACAGTAGGAAACATTCTGCTACTGTTATAGTTCGTTTATGTTGATGTACGGTTTTCAACCTAGATCTCCGGTAAATGTGGAGATGAAGTCTGTTAAGATCTAGAAAGTTGCGAATTTCTTGCATGATATGCATGAAATTTTTCAAGTGGCCCGTGATTGTATTCGGAGTGCTCAGGATAGATCTAAGCACTATGCCAATCTTAAGAGGTCTCCCAGAGATTTTAAAGTTAATGACTGGGTATATTTTAGAATACCTAAGGACTTTAAGACTATGCGTACGGGGAAGCATTATATATTGTCTACCAGATATTGTGGACCGTTTCGGATTATAAAGAAAATTGGTTCTTTTGCTTACGAACTAGATCTTCAGAACTAGTCTACAGCTCACCCTGTGTTTCATGTAAGCCGTTTAAAAGTAAGTTTACATGAAGGTGACGTAGTTGGTTCAGAGGAAGATCTTGCCCATTTGGAGGACTTATCGCTTAGTGTTCCTTTGGAACTTGAAAAGATAGAAAAGATACTCAGAACTAGAGATAAACAATTGAGAAATCATTCTATCTCTAAGTGATTGATTAGGTGGAAGGACGGACTGAGGATGATGATTCATGGGAGTGGGTGTCGAAAGCATAAAGAAGAACTTCCCTAGATTTTATTTCTAGAGATAGAAGTGGTTCAAGGAGGGGACGAATGTTATGTCCATGTCATGTATAAGGAAATCAGAATAATTCCTGACGTGGATTGCCGGTCACTCCAGTTGTATGTGGTTATTAGTTATGCTACGTCATTTTGGACGTGGTTGTATCAAGTAATTAATAATCATATGAGGGCCCAGACCTATAGTTGGATATAGGAGCACTTGCATGGTGAATGACTGCTTTAATGCAATAATAGGAGGTCAATAGCTTAATATAGGTTGCATGGGGATCCTAAAGGGAGTATTCTCTCCTCTTGGAGAGAACACATACCATGGAAACTCGCCCATCTCCCTATTGGAATTTCAGATTCTTGAGCTAGGTTTTCTCTCCTCTCTTGTATTCATTCACTGTGGCTTGGGGGTGAAGGGTTAGGGTATTGACTAGCCTCTTCATGTTGGTTGGGTGGTTTATGCTCCACAGGTGTCCTTTTGGTTTGCATGTGACAGGATTCTTGAAGATCTTCACTTGGCGATCGTTATAATAACGGAGGTAAAATTTGGCCAATAGCCATTGAGGCCAGGTGACCATTCTCCACTGTAAATAGTAGCACCATGTACTTCATTTTTATGTTCAATAAAAAAAAGGTGGAACCTCTCATATTTTGACAATTGGATTTCCTTGCTTCTCCTTCTCTTCCATCTCTCTCATGCTTTTTGCTGTTATCATATTTGTTGGATTCAAATGTCATTCCCATTTTTGTGAGAGAAAAGAGAGAAAAACGTAAGCTTGATCATGGAGATTTAGAATTAACAAATGTTATAGGGTTGGATTTTCATCATTGCATGCATTACACTTGGGAATTAAGCCTTTGCTCTCATGGGATCTAACTACCATGTGACATGAAAAAATAATCCACTTCATCTCTTATTTGCCTTAACTTTGCTTGGAAATATATATTCAAGGAGGGTGAGGAAAAATCCCTTATCTCTCAGCCAATTACTCCATAAAGCGATTGATTTATTTATGTAATTTCCAAATTGATTGAATTCAGCAAGGATCGAAGGTAATTCTCTCTCTCTCTCTCTCTCTCTCTCTCTCTCTCTCTCTCTCTCTCTCTCTCTCTCTCTCTCTCTCTCAATATCTAGTTTCTAGCCCCTCTTTGCGTTTACCTCAAAGTGTGTTGTAAACTTTATTTCTTCAATTTTGAACATATGCATGCACGTCAACTAGTAGAAGTAACATGCCTGCACCTCAATTATAAGAACGCAACAAATTGTCAAGAAAAACCAAAGACATTTGTTTAATTTGGCATTGCAAATTGGTGCCCAAAATGGCATCTATAGAAGAATGTGAACACGATTTTGTGAGAAAATAGTGCGAACAAACACAATGCAATGGCCTTTATGTAAGATAGTGAGTGTTTTCCCTTGTCTTTCCACTAAAGCGGGTGAGCAAGGGGGCGCTCCACTCTACAATGTGTCGTATGCAGGTGGGGACTACTACCTTATATATTAAAGCCAAGGACATAAGGAATATGGTTGTTTACCATGAGGGTAGGGCTACAAACATGTATATGCAAACTACATTGAAAATATGACTTTGAACCAATGCCATAATGCGGGTTTTGCGAAAGAGAGCTCCACTTCACAACACGTATTGTGTGGGGTGGGGACTACTACTTTATACATATAAGGTAGTGGCCCACCCTATATCTTGTGTGCTTAGGGTGTCAACCCTTGGGTTGGCAGGGAGCTCTACCCTAGAGCTAGATAAATGTGTGTGTGTGTGTGTGTGTGTGTGTGTGTGTGTGTGTGTGTGTGTGTGTGTGTGTGAGAGAGAGAGAGAGAGAGAGAGAGAGAGAGAGAGAGAGAGAGAGAGAGAGAGAGAGAGAGAGAGTTGTTCCAATAACACAGAACAAACAAAGAACAACAATGTAGATTTAAGGGTGCAATACATTGGGTATGTGGCAAAATGACATTGGCAAGGCATAGCACACTTGTTTCTTTCATGTTTGTGACCTTGGCCACATGACAGGTCATTGGCCTAGGGCTTAAATCCATGGCCTTTGCATAAAATACTCTCAAGGCAAGGCATTGTGCTTATATACTTTGACCACTATTTACATAAGTTAAAGTTCTTTTGCATGTGTTGTATGCCCCTTCTATGCCCCTTCGAGCAAGGGCCTCAAGGGTGTAAGCCCCCCATAACAAAGCACATATTGTGGGTTGGAGCTAAAGGCTGCTCTAAGTTGTGTGTCAAAGGGAGATACAAGTTTAAACACCCAACTCTTCATCCCCCTATGTAAAATGTGAGCGTGAGTGTGCTTGTAGGAGGCTACATTAGTCAACCCAACATACACTTAGCTCAATTTGATGCGCACATTCACCTTAATGTCATGTATTCAATAGGGTGTGGTAGGCCACCAGCTAGCAACTGTACTAGACATTTTAGTTAGTAGATCCATCCACATTTGGGTTCAGTTGGTTAGCTTGGGAAGCTTGGGATCCAATGTTTCTTTGGTCCCAAGATTCAAGGCCCCCCGTTGGAAACCAAGATGCATTTTGTGCATATGCTACGTGGCCTATGATTTCCATCAAAATTCATGGAGCAAATCCACAATTATGATCTTTAGTTTGAAATTACACCAAGGATCTGAGAAGACACCTACATGGAAATGAATTCCACCACCTGGAAGAATAAGCAAAGAGATACACCAAAAGAACTGCAAAAATCCAAGATCCTCAAGCCCCACCTCCTGGTTGATGTGATCCAAGCTTGATACCACTATAACGATCGCCAAGTGAAGATCTTCAAGAATCCTGTCACATGCAAACCAAAAGGACACTTGTGGAGCATAAACCACCCAACCAACATGAAGAGGCTAGTCAATACTCTAACCTTTATCCCCAAGCCACAATGAGTGAATACAAGAGAGGAGAGGAAACATGGCTCAAGAATCTAAAATTCCAGTAGGGAGATGGGCGAGTTTCCATGGTATGTATTCTCTCCAAGAGGAGAGAATATTTTCCTTAGGATCTCCATACAACACCCCCCATATTAAGCTATTGACCTCCTATTCTTGCATTAAAGCAATCATTCACCATGCAAGTGCTCCTATGTCCAATTATAGGTTTGGGCCCTCATATGATTATTAATTACTTGATATGACCACATCCGGAATGATGCAGCATAACTAATAACCACATACAACTAGAGTGACCAGCTATCCAGGTTAGGAATTATTTTGATTCCCTTATACATGACATGGACATAACACTTATTATATTAGAGCACTTTCCTTCGCACCACTTTTTTCAGATTTAGTAGAGGTTGTCCAACTAACCCATCACTTTCATCGATTTTTTCATCAGATTTCATTTTTTCAGATTTGGTAAAGGATGGCCACCGCCCTACTACCCTATCACTTTTGTCGATTTTCTCCACCGATTTGCTACCCATTTCGTGGACTTCAACAGTTTTCTCCATTTTTTTTAGGTGTGTGGCGGGTCTATCGTGCTGATCTTGATTGGAAAGGGCTCCATATGGGACCTACCTTTTGTCGTGACCTTCATCATGCTATGATTGATCCTCGGTGGCTCAACCGCCAGCGTGATACATTCCTTAGTCTCACTTAGACCAATGATCTTTCTTTCTATACGTGAGTTTTCTTATCTTTTCACAGATCTATAGCCCACTGAGCTTATTTCTCGTTATATTGTTGGGCTTCGTGGTGCCCTACGTTATGATGTTTCTTCATTCCGTCCTCCCACACTTGTTGAGGCGATGTCTCTTGCCAGTACTTTACAACATACATACTCTGACATCCTTCCTTCCCACTTCTCCCGACCATGTCCTTCTGCTTCATCCTTTCCCGCTACCACCTCTACACCTTCCCCTTTTGTTCCGACTCCTTCCATTGTCCTTTCATCTCCTCATCCTACGACCCCTCGTCCTACTTCTGTCCCAACGTTACACGTCTGTAGAGTTCACTGACCTTCAGCAGAACCATCTTTGCTTTCGTCGTAAGAGTCCTGACCATTTTGCCCGTGATTGTCATTAGCCCCTCCCTACTACTACTACTGTTTTTTACCATGAGGGCACTACTCCAAATGATTTTAATATCTACATTCATATTTCTGATGAGCTTGACCTATCTCATGAGTCTTATGTTGATTTACTTCCTGCTACTTGCCATGCTCAGCTTGCCTATGCTCTTTGGACAGGGCATCCTGGTCCTCGCTCCATTCGATTACGTGTATGCATTACTGGTCGTAAGTATATTGCTTTCGTTGATGCCGGCGGCACAACTTGAGCTCCAGATTACTACCTTGTTCAATCGGGGTCACATTGTTCCTAGTCACAGCCCTTTTGGTGCCCGTGTTCTCCTTGTTAGTAAGAAATATGGTAACAAACGTCTTTGTATTGATTACCATGTTTTAAATAAGTTGACTATTTGTAATCAGTACCCTATTCCACACATAGATGACCTCTTTGACCAGTTCGGTACCTCTAAGATCTTTTCTAAGATAGATCTCCATTCTGGATATTAGCAGATTAGGATGCACCCTTCTGACGAATATAAGACTGCTTTTCGTACTCATCTTGGTTTATATGAATTTTGTGTGTTTCCTTTTGGTGTTAATAATGGCCCTCCTACATTCCAGAATGTGATGAATAATATCATGCGTCCAATTATTGGCCGTTATGTCTTGGTTTATTTTGATGATATTCTTATTTTTAGCCAATCTCTTGCTGAACATGTTTCCCACCTTTTCTCTATTTTTCAGTTACTTGTACATCACCAGTTATCTACTAAGTTGTCTAATTGTTTTTTTGTTGTTGCTAAGATCGAGTTTCTTGGTTTTTTTGTTTGTGATGGCACATTCATCTGGACCCTCATAAGGTTCAGGCCATCCAAAATTGGCCTATTTCGACTGATGTTCATCATGTTCGTATGTTCCTTGGATTAGCCACTCACCTTCGTCGTCTTGTTCCTCATTTTGCCACTATTGCAACTCCTCTTCATGCACTTTTGAAGAAGTCTTGTACTTTTCTTTGGACTTCTGATTGTCAGTCAGCGTTTGATACTCTTCATCGTGCTGTTGTTGATGCTGTCGTTATGTGTTTATTCCAGTTTGATCATAAGTTTATTGTTGAGATTGATGCTAGTAATGTTGGTTTGGGTGCTTTTGCTTCATCAGACACATTGCATTATTGCTTCTGAGTTGCATCGTCTTCGCTCTTATGAGCAACGATATTTTGTTCATGAGAAAGAGCTTCTTGCTATAATCTATGCTCTTAAGAAGTGGCGCCATTATCTTTATCGAGTTCTGTTTGACGTTATTACTGATCACCGGTCTTTACATTATCTCTTTTCTCAGCGTGATCTTAGTGATTATTAGTTTCGTTGGTTGTAGTTTTTACAGTCTTTTGATTTTTCTATATTGTATCGTTCTGGTCATGCTAACTCTGTTGTTAATGCATTGTCTCATCTTCCAGCTTTGTTGAATACACTTGTTGCTACTATTACTACATGGTTTGATGATCTACCTACCGCATACCTTACATGTTCTGATTTTTGTGATGTTTATAGTTCTGCCCCACATGTTTCATCCCATCCTCATCAAGTTTACTCCATTGTCAACCATCGTCTTTATCGTTATGGTTCTCTTTGTATTCCTAGTTCCTTGGGTATCCATTCCCAATCGTTGTCGGATCCCTATCAGCAGGTCTACCATGTCATCCTCGATTTTGAAGATCCGAGGATCTACCCTATAGTGCCCCACCCGTATTCTCTCAAGCTAGCTCCAAGCTATTCCTATAAATGATTTCAAATCACTCCTTAAGAATACACTGAGATGTGAACTCCAAAGCCACCATCAAGTCCCTCACATGACGTGACATGCCCATATTCCTCCAAGTGAATTTGTGAGATCTTCCATGGCCCGAACCAAATGATCTGCGCCCTCTCATCACCAGAATCTGCATCTTGGATGCAATACTGATATGGCAAATTGACTTGACTTACCCATAATAGGCTATTGAAGTGTATCTCCTTGATGACAAACCTTATATATTGTTCCAAAGCTACAATAACTTGATCTTATATGACTTACCGACTGCAAAACCACAAAATCATCACACTTACCACTCACCAAGAGTCTCCAAAGTGTGATTACTAACCCATTCTTCATCTTCCGCGTGTCCCACACAGAGTTCGTCCAATGCAAGACCGCTATCCTGCCCAATGGCTTCCAACTGGTACCACCTCACACTTTCATCACCCATGACCGCCAAAATGTGTGTACCTCCAAGCTAGTCCATATTTCCCTCCGAAAGAAAAATTTTCAAGCTACAGATGCGTGTGTCAATGCAGCTATCACCTGACTCGACAATGCCACTGTTGATCATGCATGTGAGAGCATTCCTCCAAAACGCCACTTGATGTAGGTTGGTTCTAACTCCAAAAGTTGAACCTGATCACAGAATTTTTCACTTGTAACCGGCATACCATGCCTGCTTCTCACCTATGATTGCTTGCCCTCTCAAAATTGTCGCCAATGATGAGTAGTCAAGCCGCCAAACTACACTTTTGTCACCAATACTAGCTTTTTCCACACAAATCCGCTATCATTCGTCCCCATACCGCATTTACAGCTTCTAAACACCATGTTACCCTGTCAGAAGTATGTAATAATGATTCTAAAGCAATAATGTCTCATTGTACAGCCCTGTAGCAGGTCTAACCAGCCAAAAATAGCCCCAAATTTGGCCCTACGGTACCCAAATGGTGACTGTAGCCCATCACCAGGTCACCTGCACTCCACATGATGGAATGGTGATGAAAACCCCCCAGAATGTGTTCCTCCCTATTCAATGACATCGCTCTATCCGCTGGCTCTGAGCAGCCATTTTTGGGGGCCATTTTGGCCCAAGGATGGCCAATATAGGTGCCTTCTAGCCAAAGATAGGCCCTTCCAAAGGAATTGCTTGCATTTTGAACTACAACTTCACTTTGAAATTTTTTTTTTGTAATTATGAACTTAAATGTCGGGTCCCTTCAATGGATTTCACATTGAAAGTTTTAATGAAGCTGCCATGCATATGGCCCCTCTTCAAATGCATCCAATGGCCTGCCTACAATCCGATGGCCTTAGCTCTTAAATCTTCCACCATCGATCATGAGTACTCTGATCCGATGGTCCTCAAGCTCTATGTGTGCCAACCTGGACTCATTGGTCTGCTGAGGCCCTCCAGCAGCTAACTGACTAGCCGCATTGGATGTGCGCATTGTCGCGGCCTTCCTCTCTCGGCAATCTTCCTTCTTCCTCCCTCGACTATGGAAGCTATGGTTTTGGCCGCCCTCTTCAACACAATTGTTGAGGGTATGACGATGTAAATAGATATATTAGCTAAAAATAGTTGCGAGGGTCGTGGCATCCTGCGTGCATAAGCCCATGGCCCAATGAGCACTTGTAAATAAATAATTATGGACATAGACTTGACTTTGGGCCATGTAATTAAAAATAATATTAGAAGGCCAAAGTTAAGCTTAAGTTAAGTCACTAAGTTTTTTGGGATTAGTCAAAAGTCAAATGGTCGTAGGTGGGGTGTGTTTCTTCCTACACCATAGATTCATTTGTGTTTCTTGTGGGTGGTGTGGATTACAATCCCATCTTTTGCAAGTAGCCAATAGGAAGCAAGGGGCAAGGGCCACCCCAAAGATAAAAAGGCACCCTTTGTAACTCATTTCCATGCTTAATGAGAAGGAAGAAACTCTACCATTTTGGAGAGAAGCATCCTCATTTGCTATTCAATACTTGTTAATGCTTTTGTGTGCTTGTGTCTTTGCTTTCTAGTTTTCATGTATTTGGTTCCATTAGTTAATGTTTCTCCATTAGCAAAGACACTCACTCTCTTTCTCTCCCTCTTCTCTACTTTCTACATCTATCTATCTATCTCTCTCCCTCTCTTTCACTCAAGATCATGATATGTGTGTGCTTAGTGTAGGAGTTGGTAGTGTTAAAGTGGATTAGAGTTAGGAAAAAGAGTAGAATGCACCTAAATCTAGCAACTTGACATAGTTAGGTACCTATCTAATGTTCTAACCCTCTTTGACAGACGGAAGGGCTGCTCACCAACCAAAACTACACATCCTACAACAATCCAGCTCCCTGGCTAATCCACAACGCTCCACGGCCATCTAGGATCTGTTGCGCCCGTGATTTTACAACTTCAAATTTGGTTCTAAATGGAGAAAGAACAATGGTTTTTGCTTCGAAAAATCCTAATTGTCATTTCCATAGCTTATGAGAAGAGGGATAAATTGTTATATGATGCTCCATGGTTGACCCTGCCTTTTGGCAATTACTTGGTCTCACCCATACAGTGCTAGGTAGCAATTTACAGTGCTTAAATCCGTTGAGTACAAAGAAAGATCCATGGTTTAACATTTTATTGAAACTCTGACCACCATAGCTAATTCCCATAATTGTTTCTTTCTCTCACCACTGTAAATGGATTGCAAAATTCACTCAACCCCTGAATTACCACTAACTTGTAGCTCATTCTGATCCGGTCCTCTCCCCAATTGATGGAATACTCAGAGATATCCGGCCACTTTCTGAAGCTATACACCATTTTGAGCAATTTCTCCGTGAATTCTCCCTGGAATTCACCTACGACGATCATTATGATCTTCTCCGAAGCTCCGATCGAAGAAACTTTGTGTCTCCTGCCATCCGGACTTCCGATACCTTGTATGGAGTCCTCTCTCCTGAGACACTTTGAGTGCTATTTTTCCTTGTGAAAGACGTTATCCCATAGCTCCACCGGATCGTGCATTCTTGCATCACCCTGCCGCTTTGATACCATGTTAAAATCATGTTAGGATGTAGTGCAATATGCAGATCACATAAATCAATCACCATAGACACTCCTCACAAGCTCTCAAAGATGGCACAACAAAAGCTTTGTATAACAAAGAGAAAACTGTACATATAGTAAAACACACTAATTGCCTGAAGGACAGATGTCATAAAATTGGCCTACCACCTGCCAAACTAGAACAAGGCCCAGTATGGCCTAAATAACTGACAAACTCAAGACATGCCCTCGAGTATAGCATAACGAAACCAAAATCCACTGTACAGGTTAATTTCCTACTAGTATGGCTACTCGGCTAACCCAAGTAGCCGGCTACAGGACGAGTGCCCAACTGATATGTCGATGGCAGGTCAAGTCCCGAACACTACTAAATACAACAAATCTAATTAATTGTACACTAATTACAGTATCACATTTGAAGCTTATACTAATGAATCAGATAAAACTGATTTCTAACATTATGCTGAATAAAAGAATTGTTATGAAAAAATATCTAATGAAGACCATTTTATTCAACATATTTATATCGAAGGCCAACATTACTCAACCTACGAAGATCCAAATCTAAGGCCAAACAAAAGAAGAACTTAATTGAAGCACTTAATGAATTGACACGTCCTTAACAACTGGATGGAATAGAATAATGGATATTCTTTATCGAGTTAGATTATTCGTGACTCTTCCAACAGTCACAAATTTCCATGTGTAACTATCTAATTGGTTCAAGATGGCATGTGTATTGGTACAACTAATACACATGTCACTATTATATTGGTTTAGATTTAACAAATGGTTGACAAAGAGAACGACAGACTTGATTATGCACCTATTTATGTAATTTTCCTATATGTACTTCATTCAAAGTCTAATGTAAAAATTGAGCGTTTCAAATCTTTGTCTTTAATATGTGTTGCTGCTACGTATTCAACTTTAATCGAAGATAATGAGATTGGCCTCTATTTTTTGCTATTCCAAAAAACTGATGAGATGATAAATAGAAACAATATCCAAAAATAGACTTCTTGGTGTCTAAGTCTCCTCCCCAATCCAAATTAGAATAGTCGAGAATAAGCATAATGTTGTAGCAAAGTTACCAAAGTAACAAAGAACTTGGTTCTTTGTTTCTTGAATGTATCTCATCACTTTTTTAAGCTCTTTCCAATGTTGATACCTGGATTTGACATGAACTAAGAAAGTGTGGTTATTGTATATGCCATATTGGGTTTGGTGCACACCATCGCATACTTAATGAGCCAATTAAAGATTGGTATGGATAGCTCTTCATGTATGAAGCTCATAAGGTGTCGAAGGACACATGTCCTTGTTGAGCTTAAGTCTTGGCTCCATTGGTGAATCTACTGGTTTTAATTCGAGCATTCTGAATTTCTAAAGAATGTTTTGCAAGTACCTTTGTTGGCTTAAAAAGAATGTCTTCTTGGCTCAAACTCGAAGGATCTGAATACCAAGTAGATAGTGAATTGGTCCTAGATCTGTCATGTCGAATTCTTTAGAAAGGTTCGACTTAGTAGTTTCTAACAAAGAATTATGATTGCTAGGAGCATACGGTCATGTACATAAAGTGCAATGATTATGTACCATGGACCATCACGTTTGATATAGACATTCAAGTCATCAACATTCGAATGAAAGTTGATCTGCAATAGGTAGTCATTGATTCGTTCGAACCTCTAGGTGCTTGCTTCTATCCGTAAAGAGCCTATCGAATCTTGTAGACTCAATCTTCTTGACCTTCGACAATGTAACCTTTGGGTTGATGCATATAAATATCTTCATGAATACAACCGTTTAGAAATGTAGTTTGTACATCCATCTGATGTACCTCAAGGTCTTCTGATGCTGCAATTGCCAATAAGGTTCGAATTGATGCAAGTTTGAGGGATATCAATGGTTAGAAGTATCTCCTGAAATTGGTTGTGAATTTGAATCTAGGAATAGAATAGCCAAATAGTCTTTTTGACTTTTTGGGTGAAACAGATCTAGATGTAGAGGATTCTTGGAGGAAAAGCTGGTGGTTTAGTGATTTCAAAGGGAATTTCTTGGGTAGAATGATCTGTAGGTCGATGGTTAGTAATTGCTGTAATGGTGATACTAATAGAGTCCATTGGTTTTTGCTTAGGGTATTTTGGAAAATTATAAGATATAGATCGAGCCCTAAATGGTATCTCATTAATTACAAAATCTGGAAACCCTTAAATCTATTTCTCTATTATTTTAAACCTCTACTTTTTAAAAATCTCTTAAATACGAGACAATTGGATTGAGATTCATATAGTTCCTTCCAGCGTAGAACTTTGTTCTGAAGGACTGTTATAGTTTATGAAATTGTACTTCCATCAGAGGTGAATATAGCTCAGAATCTATTGATGTTTTCAATTGATTAAGTTGGAATTTAGACTTTTTGAACCCAATTATTTATCTCTAGTTGATAGTTGATTATTGAGATGTAATATTTTTATAGAAAAGCTTGGTCTCTTCAGGAGGCATTCAATTTTTCTAACGTTATCAACATCACCCAAGTTAGCTAACAGAGTTGCAGTGGGGGTCTATGGCAAGCTCGATGGATGCATCTAGCATATGCTGGTCTATAAAAAGGAAGGTCAAGTGTGATTTGAAAACATCTCTAGTAGGCTTATGTAGCCACAAAAAGAAGACATTGACCTAATTTTGTAAAGATGCTCCAAGAAAGAATTTATTCAGATTGTTTATCATGAACCATACAACATGATCAAACCAAATAATGAAGGAAATATTTTTACATTTATCACTGCATCTAGATTTGAAGAAAGGTCTTTTCCAATTCCATATCAAGCAGACTTTGGTGTATGTTCATTCTATTGAACCATGTCTCAAAATGTCGTCGAACTCTCGCCCAAGTTTGCTGAGAAGGGCAGCAGGAAGGTTCAAATTTATTTATGTGTATAGCATTGTCAAAGGCAATGGGTGCTTCAAGGGTGGAGTTCTTGTTCAAAGTAGCAAGTCTACAAGTTTGTACTTCTTTTTTAGTCAAATGTGCAAGAATAATCCAGAGTTCGATAGGTAAAAGAGCAAGAAAATTAACGGAAGGTAAACTCCAGAGTTTGTAAGCATTACGGGCTGATTTGAACTCAATACTTTGATTGGGAACCATGGCCTGATAGAATTCAAATGTAGATTGGTCATCTATGTCATAGATATCTGGGGAGAAAATCTCAAGTTGTGAAGCACTATCTTCTTCTAACTCATCTAGAAAGACAAGAGGGTGTGGCTAGGGAGGCTCATCAAGAATAGGAGAAATAGGTTCAGCAGAAAAAATAGCATTCTCTTTCTCTAAGCAAAAAATGACTTTACTGATATTCAAGTTATCAAATCTTTTTTCTTCTTCATATTTATCAGCAAGATCAGCAATTAAAATTTCTAAAATATCCAAAGGATCTATCTTTTCAAAAGTCCATGTAAATTTTAACCCAATGCAAGGTATCTAGTAGGTTGATAAAACAAAGAACCTTATCTTCTGATCCAACGGCATTACAGGTAGCACAATCAGTCTCAATGATAAAGCTATGCAAATTTACAGCCTTTCTCATATAGCATATAAGAGTTTGAATAAAGAAATTAGGAGAAGGGGCTCCCCATAACCCAGAGTAATAGCTTCCTGAAACCATCATGAGGACTAAACCAATACAAAATACCTATGTTAGCTCAAGAATCGAAATAAGGTAAACGTTTGGCACTATCCTGCTGACCAAAGGATAGTCGAATTTACACCTCAAGGGTGGAGAGAGAGAGAGAGAGAGAGAGAGAGAGAGAGAGAGAGAGAGAGAGAGAGAGAGAGAGAGAGAGAGAGAGAGAGAGAGAGAGAGAGAGAGAGAGAGAGAGAACAAAAACAAAGTTCATCTTGACAAGTCAAGACCAAACCTTTTAAACCCTTTATTCATAAACCAATAAGAAAAAACATAGTTGAAAAGTATTCACAGTTAATTGTGTAGTAAGGACAAGTCATATTGTACCTATGCCAACATATATATATTGAGTTAACCTAAACATTCAAAATGGGATTAGGGCAAATCCAAGTCGTTCTGACCTTTGAATATCACTCTTTCACAAATCCATGTGCTTTAAGAGTATCTTGGTTACAAACCCTAATTTTTTTTCTGGACCTTACCAAACACATGCATTAGTTCAAAAAGAATTGAACCAGGAGTAGTCTTTGGTTTTATAGGCTTATTGTAATAAGCATATGCTTTGGTTTGTGTTATTTAAAAAAGTTGCTACATAAATATGTGCAACTAGGTATACAAGAGTAAGTAAGGTGAGTCTTATAATCAATTCGTTATCAGTGTGAGTAAAATGAATGCCTTCAATCGTTGTAGAGATGGTTGTAGCCATACTGTGTACATCACAGAAAACATTAAGCATCATTATGCAAAATGAATGTAGTATAAAGCACTTACCAAAGCAGCGACAAATCACTCTATATGAGCATCTGGATGGGTGCTAGATGTACAAGCCTCTTTTGCCCGTGGTGTGATATATATAAAAGAGAGGAAGAAGAAGAAGAAGAAGAGTGGTGGTGGTAGTAATATAGCCACCAAAATTCCTTGTGCAGAGATAGCCATTTGGTAGCTTGTGAGGGAAGCAGTTGCTCCTATCCATAAGATGATTTTGAATCAATCTTAACCGTCGGAAATAAACCATGTGAAACTCAAAGGGGTGTTATAATGTACTAGTGTAATGTTCTGTGTGAGACCTTTAGATAATCCTAACTCGATGAGGATATAGTCGTGTACTGTCCAAGTGTAGTGGGTTAGAGTCAGATACCATCCATGTGTGTGTGTGTGTGTGTGTGTGTGTGTGTGTGTGTGTGTGTGTGTGTGTGTGTGTGTGTGTGTGTGTGTGTGTGTGTGTGTGTGTGTGTGTGTGTGTGTGTGAGAGAGAGAGAGAGAGAGAGAGAGAGAGAGCATGAACGGACACCCTAAGTTTTGGGCATGAGCTTTATGAGGAGATATATTGAAGAAGTTGCATAATGCAAATATTGATTAATAATTATTTTGAAAATGATATTAAACAATGATGACGTGTAATTTTGTGGAGCCAAAGAACTTTGAAATGCCTAAGGGCTGGTCTTGGTAAAAATCCAACTTAGATCTTCATATCAAAATTTTCTCCTCTTCATAAGTGTTTAACCCTAACATCTCTAACTCTATTGTAAGTGATTCATTGACTTCATCGTCATTCATGTCACCTACCACTATCTAAATTTCCTGATTTTTAGAGACTCAATACTTGTCATTAGAAGTCACCATCTGGCTACCATACCACATGACACATATTCAAGATTCACCTATATACAAAAATCTTATTGTACAAGTGGCTCGAGGTTGTGGTCTACCAACCATATCAAAATGACATGGAATATCCAAAATAATCAAGTTGGAATTCGCCAATTTTTTTCACTCCTCAAATCTAACTTGATTGAAGCAACAAAAGATTCGGTCACAACTCCTAAAGTTGATCCAGATTTTTTGGGAACATTTGAACACAATAAATAAAACTAAACAATATTTGCAATGTTGTTATCATATGTCATTCTCTAATTGAATATCAATTATCAAAGTTTCTGTATTTTCAATAATGCAATGCTCTTTTTATAAAGGTAGTATTTTTTTGTTCCTACTCTTGTCCCTTAACACTTTGTTTAAAGATAATACTTATCTGTTCCTGCTTTTGTCCCTTAACAATTTCAAAATCGTCAAATTTAATAAGTAAAATTAAATTTGTATTGACTTCTTCTTCATAGATTTTGTAATATTCAATAATGTAAGCTACAACTTTGCTTAAAACTAAAAACAAATTGTTGGACTCTTTTTTTGTCCAATGATCCACTCCTTACATGTGTACACTTTATTTATGTAGCATAAAGTGGTCACCTATAAGCATACTCATCCCCTCGTTAAGACAATATCTTGCTCTTCTTACTCCAAAGAGTCGCAGGATGTATGCTTTATGACACAACTTTTGCATCTAAGACATCTTGCACATTTTCTATAATCATTCTAGCAATTTCATTTTTCATTTTTCATTTTTTCATAACAAGAATTCTTTAGCAATGCTTGTGCATATTTTGATGCCAATATGCAACTCAAAAAAAATTCGAAGCTTGCAAATCTTTGATATTACCTTCGACCACCAAAGAATCCACAAGGCATAATCAACTTGATTAAATTTAAATAGCACACAACAAACACATCAAGCTTGTTATAAATCTCCATATTAATACTTATTTTTAGATCATCTTCATTTTGTTTGTTCTTTGGTCCCAAGTTCCAACCCCAATTGGAAACCAAGATGCATTCTCACTTTGTTAAGACAAATCGTCTACATTCTATTTTGAAAGTCATATACATATTCTTTTACGTAATTTTTTCTTAAGAACTTCAACCTCGATATTTGCATTCATGCTCTCTTTTTTCTAATTCTCAACAGCTTTTAACATATCCTTATTGGACTTTCAAATACTTGCAACAATAATTTGCAATTCTAATAGATTATGATTCAATCTCATATTTTCATGTGTTTTATTCTCAAATTAAATTTGAATTAACATTTCTCACAATAAATACTCCAAAAACATCAAGATTTTGTGCCCAACAAAGGAAGTCCAACATAAACAAACCTAGAAAATGCCTCTTGGTTTCCAAGGTGAGTTTGGACTCACAACCAAAGAAACTTTGGATACCGACCCAACGTCTTTGGATGAGAGAGAACTATAAAATGACTAAGCGACAATGTAATTTTCTAATAAGCAATACATCGTGAACTTATACAAACTTCAAAATAATTCAAGAAGAAATTGGGTAGAGAAGAGAGAAACATTAAGTAAACTTGTAACAATGGATAAGCCTTACTAAACAATAGATAATCTTACAACTTTTTAAACTGATTGAAAAGTCACTAAAGAAAATAACTTTACCATGGTGACATCAAGCAAGATGTCTTAGTTTTCCCTTGTAAAAAATTAGACTAGTTGTGGAAGGATGTGCACCTTCAAAAGATACATCAATAATGACATATAGTGAGCCACTACTTGGACACAAAATTTTAATGAAAATCTATCCATTCACTAAAGTGACTAAAAAAATATCTATTTACTGGTATCCAAATCCACAAATCTGATTTGATAAAACATTGATGTCATTACATAAAACTTAGAAAAGACATGCATGCAACGTACAAGGTTGACGGTTCCAGCTGAAAACAATAATATAGAGTTTAAACAAGAAACCTTAGCCAGCCAGTAATACTTATTTCTCATCAATACCAAGCTTAAGTTAAGTTGTTGATATTTGTGTTTCGAATGAATCGGGGATTTCGCTTGGTGCTAACTAAGAAGCAGTGGCAATCGACAAGGAAAACCAAACTAACAAGAAATATCAAAACAGATATATACAAAATACTATGAAGGTGCATAAGCTTTGCCATCTTCTCATTGTCTCAACAACATATAACAAAGCAAGTGTATAAACTCGCATTTCTCATTGTCTCTCTTGTATCATCGTCTCACATAAAAGGCCAAAAAACATTTGTGCCAGATCACACCATCTTGATGCAAGAAGAAGCAACCCACCGTACACTGCATGTGGTCAACTCCAACAAGAAGCAGCCCACCGTATACACACTGCATGTGGTCAACTCCAATAAAATGTAGCTCATTCTCAGAGTTCTGGGAAATCAGTTCCTAAAATTCTAGAATTCCCAGCCCTGAGCTCATGGAACCCATGCCATAGACTAGATTAAAAAATTATTTGTTCTCATGGAGATTATGACTAGCCCTTTGGGCTTGTAGGATAATTCTATGGATTTTCTTTTGATATCTGAATGTAAGGACTAAAACACACAATAAAATAAAATGTAAAAAGAAAACTATCAAATATAGCAGTAGATACAGTTTTCTCAAAAGCCACAACAGATGTATGTTTTTGTGTGAATAGGTATATCGCAGCCGTTAGCCGACAAATAAAATCAATGTACTCCTATCTTAATACTTCTTCAAGTTCTTGAATGAGCTTTCACCCAGTGAACAGTAACACAATCTTGAGGTTGGCCCTTTTAAAAGAGAGAAATGAGTAACATCATTCAGCCAATGTGGAATGTCATGATAGACAACAAAGGCTTGGAGGCTTATCGCATAGAAGCCTATAGTTTCTGTAGATATGGGAACAGAAGAACCTTAAAACTTTTCCATCAAACGATACCAAAACCTTGAAAGCCCATGTTTTCAAGAACTTAGGTTTAGTGTTTTTGTAAGCTAGCATTGCACATAAGACTTTCAATAAGCGCTAAGCTTACATTGATGTAATTTCGATCTAAGTAGCTAGAGACTCAATTGGCTTGAAAGCTGCCAAATCTTATTAGTTTCTTGACACAGGGAATTGATTCCTCTACTCTTTTATAAAATTGAGAAGAGGTTTTCGGCATGAGACACTAAGGCTCGCTACAGTTAAATTTTAACTTCTCGTCGCCCTTTGTATAGAATTTCAACAGCTATGTTCATTGGAGTAACCTTGATTTGAATAACAAAAGGATGTGGGAACTAAACTGCACAAACGAAGAGGAGAGCACTAAAAATGCAAATGCCAGTTCATAAGCTTTTGATGATCCATGAAATTCTTAAAAGTCATGAATCGGAGACTTTATTATCATTCAATGGACATCTTCTTCTTCATCGTCATCATGGTAAATGTTCTCAGCCATTTGCCAGATTTGTAAAATATTATCCTCAGCAACACTAGCAATAACCCAATCATCATTCGGATTCCATGAAAAATCCGATATTTTACTTGTATGCCCTCCATGAATGAAAAGTAACTCAGGGGGTCCATCTTCTGCATCTTCTGGGGTTTGTTCCTCCCCAATCCTGCAAAAGAGAAATCCTATCTTGTTAAGACTTGTCAAACATAAAACAATCATTCCAAAGTTCAATTCAAGCGCCAGTTACGAAAAGTATCAACCTGCTCAGATCCCAGACCATCAGCCTTCTGTCTGCTCCACATGAGGCTAGAATTGTCTCATTTTTGGGACTCCAACCTATTTGGAAAACTTCTTCTCTGCAACAAAACCACAAACCAGTCTGCTAAAGCTCTCACATATTTTTGGTTATATGCCTTATTAACACTGCCAAACGATATATTTTGAGATTCAACAGCTGATAACAGAACAAGCAATTTAAACATATAACAGAAGGGATATAGTTAGCTCAAAATTTGAAAGAATAGTACAAGGATGATGATAATACCTAAATGATCACTAAGTTTGAACGGGTCTTAACAAAAAAAAAAGTTGCTCACAACATCAGGACCAAGACCTTCAACTGGAAAGATTGTCACAGGGTAACATACGTATGATTGATAAACGTATGCAAAGATTTGGAAAGCTTGCGCAAATCAAAAAGCGCAACAGCCTTGTCTGCAGATCCAGTTGCCAGAACCCATTCATTGAAAGGATTAAAAGCTAAGCAGTTCACCTGTACATAAAAAGATGTTTGATAAGTTCATATCAAACTAGAGTGTACTGGTAACTGAAAATGTTTTCCTTACAGAAAAGGGTTTCCCTACAGAACCTCAGCTTGGTGTGCCTCAATCGCATGTAAAGGTTTTTCAGCAGTAGAAGTTCGAGTGTCCCAAATAAGAAGGTTGCGGTCGTCCCCAACAGATCCAAAAAGATACTCATGCCTTAGATGCCAAGCCACATCCTCCACAACACCATTATGTACCTGTACTATAAATTGATTGTCAGGGATACAAAGAGACACAAACAAGAAAACTATGTCTTTTGTGATTAGGATTCCAAAGGTACCAGTGACATGGTAAGGAACCAAGAAGTGTATAAAGCAATAATATGAAGCCTCCGCACAAGCTGAACAAAATGAAATGTAGAGGAGCATCGGAATTTCCTATGAACAGGCATTCATAGCCTCATAAAGGTGGCCACACAAAAAGAATAATAAGATCATCACATAGAGCAGCAGAACGTGTTCTGCTGCATCCACATCTCGGAATGACATCCCAGAGCTCTTTTTTTAATTTGTTTTTAAAAATGACAAAAACCAGTAAAAATCAAATTATAAGCAATGAAAACAAATATTTCTAAACCCTGAAATTACATACTAGCACATTACACCCCTTAGTCCTCATAAAACCAAAAATGTATTCAAGAAGCCAAAAAAAAGAAAAGATGGGGCACGCTCCAGGAAAGCCTAACCCTAATTCCCAGAATGTGCAATTATGGATCATTTGTAGCAGGTTTGATATTTCTACACGACTGCTGCTGGCTTAGGAATGCATACAAACTAAACAGCGTTCCTCTGAAACCAGCCTCTTGCAGCCAAACTATGCTGTGGAAAGCTAGTCAGCAATACATCCGCCCAACAAATATTTAATTTGAAGCTCACCTCCCCCCAAACACAGGATATAGTGGAAGGGTCCAATGCCAGCAGGCTGCTAGCAAATTGACTCCATCAGCCTTCCCTACTACATTCCTTATAAAGAGATGAGATATCAACCTCCAGATTTTAGCTTAATAATTATTGATTGATTTCTTGGTAACAAACTCTGGAGTCTGAGTGTTTAGAGGCCTTGCCACTCTGCCCGTTCTGACTTCTGTCCAGCAATTGTACACCCAAAACTCAAAAAATTCTATGCCTTGTCAATAGCTGAGCTTTGACATGAGGTAGCCCAAGGTCTAGTTAACTTTTTAAAGGAATCAAAAGGCATAATATCATTGCAAACCCCGTGTTTTAAAAATAATACTTCATTGGCCAGAAAGGGTTAACAATAACATAATCCTCAGTATTCAGTTTACTGAAAAAGTTTCAGACCTAAACTCAGGAAAAAAAAAACGTGAAAATAGTAGGACTAGAATTTCTGCATGAGGAGAACGCTTGAAATTTAGATGACCTGCAAGCTCTTGCATACATCTCTCCCACAGCTCAGCTGCATCCCTCCAGCCAATCTTTAACGACTGGTTTTTCTGCCACTGGTTCTGGAAGGCGGCACCAATCTAATTCCACATTTTTTATACATTATCTTTTCCCCTAGTCTACTACAAATGAAAGAACTCCGTATGTGAGCAAAATAAATCAGGAACCCATTCGGACAATATTTCTAGCTTGGTTCCAAACCAAGAGATCACTTCTAAGAACGGCTCCATATGCAAATTCAAGAGTCCCTGGAATGAGACGAAGCACCAACAAAGTGCAGAAGAGTGCTTAAGGCTGCATCTTGACCTCCATGATCAGGGAAAGAATGGGAAAATGGCAAAAGGAACAGAAATGGGACACAATCTTAGTGCCTATAAAGACCACATACATAGGAAGGTCAAGTTTTAAGATTTTGATTTTATAATTATATAATTATAGACAGAGAACTCAATCGATCAATGATCAAATGTAAACTACCATTTCACTTTTCTTTTCCATAGTTTTTATTTGTTTGGTCTATGCGGGGAACATAACAAATTTTCCTCTGAACCAAAAAAATTGCTTCTGTTTCTTAGTTGTTTTTCTAAATACAAAACTTGAAGATTTAGTCTGGCATAAGACCATGTACTTCTAAGGCTGGTTGTATCGTATCAGGGTGCAGTATAATAAGTTACTTTAGGAATTATGTTTTACAATGAAAAGTTTCTAGCTGAAACCTTTGTATGACAGACTCTGCTGACGGTGCTTGAATTACTTGGAACTTATTAAATTCTGGTAATTTAGACTCAAAATACCTCAAAAGAAGTTCTACATATTTTGCATAGCATTGAACTTGTAAAAATGTTTATAACTTGATACAGTTTATAAACAAGAATGTCTTCACTTCTATTACAGAATTGCGCTGTGCTTTTTTGAAGGAAGATGCCTTAAATTGCCAATATAAGACCCCTGGCATTTGGTTAGACTCCCAACTAGGAGCCTGACTTGTACATGAAGGTCAAAGCTTTGACATACTCTCTCTCTCTCTCTCTCTCTCTCTCTCTCTCTCTCTCTCTCCAACTGTGTCAGCCAGTTCAGCAAAGTCACTATGACGCACAGCTCCAAAGTACATTCCTCTCTTGCAAGAGATTACGGACACATTCAGACTCAAAGGACAATGGTGACAACGGTGATATTTCTCAACATAGAGCTCAAAGGTGAAATGAAGTTGTCCAGAGGTTGTGAACAGGTTTAGTAGGCAATTGGTACTGTAAGGGGTCCCAAAAACTCAAATTAGTATATTTCTGATAATTTTTGGGCATGAATAACTCTTTTTACAGAACCTGAAGCCCATGGATCAATATACAATCTGAGGGGTAGGAGTACTTTTAAATCAAGCCCTCGTACACCAGTTTTGGTGCTGGGAGGCTTAGGCAACAATGCTAGAAAACTGACTTGATCATATAAGTAACCCAAGACAAGATTCCTATTGTTGTTAGACAATAGTCATACACATGAGAGAGAACACAAGTGATGAGAAACTCCAACTATGTCCCATTGCAAATGAGCTAGGACGCACAACATACTTATAGACTTTGGTCTATGTCGAAAAGCAAAAAGCAGCCTAAAAGAAAATGTCTAATTGATGTCTTTATATAAGGTAAAAGCACCAACACCTATCTATAGCAAAAAACTTGTGCTCCAAATCAAGTACTAGAATCTTGAACTTGTCTAACTATAGTCTAACTTGACTTTTACTAAATATAGGTAAAGGCCCCTAGAATTAGCACGCAGGCATGGCCCAATAATCCTAATTGATTCTGAATGACAACATTAGGGGCACTAACGTGAACATTGATTTTAAAAGCACAACCTTATCAATTGATTGGTGGTCAATCGTATCATCAAGGAGCTGATGATATTCTTAAAAGATGTGTTTTACCACATGCAGTACCCGATCTAGTTATGTTTTCACATGATGGAATGTGAGGACATTTTTCATCGAATATCATTTTTCAAAAAATTTTACAATCAAGATACTGAAAAGTATATTCAGTCTTGTGATGTTTGTCAACGTGTGCGTCGTCTTACGAAACAGAATTACGAGCTTTCACATCCAGTTTTAGCACAAGTACTGTTTGAAAAATGGAGACTGGACAATGTTCGTCCTATTCATCCTGCGGCAAGAGTTGCTCAAGCTAGATATATTATCGTAGCAATAATTTATATGACCAAATGGGTTGAAGCAAGAGCAGTTCATGTTGCTGATGCAAAAACTACCGCCAGATTTCTATATGAGAACATTATTGTTCGATTTGGCTGTCCAATTGAGATTGTCAGTGATCCAGGAACACATTTTGTCAATGAAAGAATCAAGTGTTTACTAGAGGAAATTTTTATTATTCATCGGTTTAGTACTCCGTATTATCTGAGGGGGGATGGACAAACAAAATCGTCAAACAAGTGTATTCTTTGGGAGTACATGTGTGGCAGTATAGCAAGGTCAATTATTGGCATTGGCATTGGCATTGGCATTGATAAAGTGGTGACCACCATCAAGGGCATAGATGAGCTATCTACTAGCTATCTTGTTTTGCTATATTTGTTGGAGTTTGGGCTTGGCACAAGTATTGGAACATGTTTGGTTCAGATTCTTAGTGGATGAGATTAGGGAAAAAGCCTATGGAAGTCACTTGGAGCTATTAAAATTGGCAAATTATAGCTTGCTTATACCTTGAAAATTGTACATAGGTGGGTCCCACACATGTGGAGGCTGTTCACATGTGTGAAGAATAGACCTCGATAAGTTAGATCCCCCTTAATGTTTACATTGTCAAGAACTATGCATAGCACGATTATGCATATGTATCCTCCATTACACCCGTGTAATGAAGATCCTCAATTCTGAATTAGAATCCACAATCAACTTTGATCTCAATGTCTTCTCAATGTAGAACTTCCTTTGTATAATGATGTAAAATTCCTTTGAATGTCGATCTTGCTTCATATCCCTATGTCAAGCTTTAGTCTTTATATCCCTTTAATGTATATGTGTGACCACCATGAGTGCAACATAATATCACCCTGACTTCCTTTGAATCAAAGAACTTTGACTCCCCCTGAATCAAATTATGTGAACATGGTTAACCTTTGCTTGAAGATTGACTCCCTTGGTCTCTTTGAACATCTTCTAAGCTACCACAAATATGTAAGAATCTCACCAACATCCATAAAGAAAAAGTAATCTTGTTTGATTATCGTAGCACCACGATGAAAATCGTAAGTAGAAAATAGATCTACAAATATCGACATCAAATCTCATACATCAACACGCACGTTAGAAACCTGTAGTTCATTAGTAGTTGGCTCCACTTGTATCGATTTCTTGAATTGAATCCACTTCAATTCTCCTGGTACTCTCATAAGTTACCACCTGTGACGGACTAGATGAACTTAGCTGAACTATTCCCCCTGGATATACACTTCATGTTTGCATTCTGACCAATCTCCAACAATGATACAAATAGAATGTCAACCATGAACCCAATCAAATATGCAAGTAATAGAGCATCCCCAAAAGAAAGATAAAACGTATACAATACTTCCTCACACAAAGTAACTGATACTCCCCCTCAAATACTTTCTCACACAAAGTACTTGACATTATCTTCTCCATGGAATCTCCTACATCTATCTCACACATAGAGTCACTTGTTCCAAACAACTTTCCAACTTAGAAAGCATCTCATCATGACATCAATTTATCTTGACACGATGCCATATGCAAACTTTCCAACCGATGTACGTCCAGCTTCCTTTGAAAAAGCCTGCTTCACTTAAGAAGACTTCATATTGATCTTCTAAGGCTGAGACATTACGCAAAGGACTGTTGGCACAACATTGCATAGCATCAACCTTGGCTAAAACTACATCTATCCTTTACGAATCATAAATTGACTTTCTAGCTAGCATCCATAACTGATAGAATTTGTTGTAGCTAGCTCTACTATAAGTTGATCTCGGAAATTTCACCCTAAACTAAAATTGTAAACAAAATCTAGAAAACTACTAGCTTCTTAAAAAACTTCTAAGGAAAATTGACCCACGATCCAACTCTCTTGTAGCAAAACTACTCACCTTGGCCGTATAAAAGCAGAGCACAACCTCCTAGCACCCTAAAAAGTTGGCGCGGGCTTTCAAATAGCTGAAATCCTAACTTCTCTAATTGGCATTTCTCTCGTTGACACCACCCAAAACCTCTTGGTTGACAAGAAATCAGGTAAAAACCTTCTTGGAAACCCCGAAATGAAGAGCTAGATTCTTCTACACAATTTTTCCTTCTCTAACTCTTTTCCACACCCTGGCCTACAAATTAGCTACGTCGATACCATATCACACACAAAACTAGAGCACAACAAAACATAAACATCTTCATTTTATTGATGATTTCTTTCCAATGTACAATACAATCACATAGAGGAGTCTATTGCTAATCTCCAACCAACCATCTGTTTGTGGAATTTAATTAAAATGCCTCTCCAAGTTTCCCAAGCTAACACGTGGTGCATTGCAAATCCCCCACCAGCTCATGCTACTTGACAATACCATGACACATAGGCGTTAAGCATGAGGTTGCTAAAACCATCAAACATGTCCCTCATGTATTTGACCAAGTATCCATAATCCCATAAAGCATACAACATGTGTCCCTTTGACTAGCCAACTACCTTTTAGGAGGTCAATCTAGTTGACTCTTTGTGAGACCCAATATCCATATACAATTTCACATGCACATCACTTATAGCTAGTGACCTTGCCATATCGATTAAAATCTTGTCACCACATGCAAGTGACCAATCCATTTTTATAGTGATATTTACATTTATTTACAGATTCACACAAGGTTATAGAAGCATATAGCAACCCATCTCATGTAATGATGTGGAATGTATTTTTAAGTTGTCTAGGTCATTCCCATTTTGCCCTCCTTTCAATTTTCAACACTTTAGCTGTTGCTAATCTGGACTCACACATGATCTATTTCACGACTTTATGATAACACATTGATTTCAAAAATCGTCTTCATGTTTTCAGAAAAGAAATCAAAAGATAGTAACAGCTGCTTTGTGTATGAAAACAATCAAGAAGCTTCAATGTACTTAATCCAAAACAGGAATTAATTAGTCAGAAAAGATGTGAAATCAATGTATGCAAAGAATCATGAAATACTTTTAGAATGATGAAAGAGAACAGCTTTCTTTAGATAAGGTAGCTGAAGGAAAAGATCTGGATTCTTAAACTAGGACTTTCTGGGAAATAAATATGTACAAGCAAGTAGCTTCAGTTGAATATTGGGCTTGTTTACATACGTTACGTTGCATGACAAGCTTAATAATCTCAAATTCACCAATTTGATGCTACCTAGCATAGGATGTTGTGACCTGGAAAATTTGTTTTGCTTCAAGTGTTCTCTGCCCTTTTGGTGCTGTATTTATGTCCCATAAGCAAATTTGAGCATCGTCTGACCCGCTCAAAAGATGGCCTTCTAGAAATGGACTCCATGAAAGACCATAACCTTCTGTTTTGTGACCTCTCAATCTGAGATCTGGATTGCAGTGTCCTTCTTGGGGTGGTTTAGATGGGTGCTTGCTGTAGTCAAAAACATACACTTCTGCACTTATGGTCTTCGTTGCAATGATGAAAGGATTTTGAGGCATATAGCGTGCCCGATTCACCTCACCTTCATGATTGATTTGCTGGATTACTTGAACCTATATAACAGGCATAGCAAGAAGTTGAGACAATGATTAGTAAGAGGAGAAACCAAAAACTTTGCAGCTGGATCTCCTCTAGAGTAAATTCACAATGAATATCGAACTTATGAGTGTCCAAGATCTGCAAACGTGAAAATGATCCATTAGATATCCAAAATAATTCATGAGAAGTGGCTCTCTCAGTCAACCTAATTAAATATGGATGCCATTTATAAGCGCCATATTTCTAAAAGTCAACAAGACGCTCATTCTGGGCGTCTCCCCTTATTGCTCATTCTCATGTTGCAACTCAAACAACGACTAAGACTATACAAAAATCGTTTTATACAAAACCGTTCGAAATGACAAGATTCCCAGATTTTACGGTGCATACGAGTTTTTGAGCAACAAAAATTCTCATAACATAGTGCTGATGCAGAACTGCATTTTGAAAGCTAATCTAATTGAAATCAAACTAAAGACATTTTAGGGCTCAATGGTGTCAAATGTGTAGCTCGCTATCACATTAGTTACAAATTTCCTCGTCCATTAAATCTACCTGCTTTTAACTCATTCAAAAGGTTAAAATATCAGAATAGCCGACAGAAAAAGCCAACTCCCTCCAACTTTATCATCGTAGTGCTAGTGCCGCCAGAAGCAAAAACCATCTTCACAAGAGCAATAAAAAAGTTACGTAAGGAAAGCATACCTTGCCATTGGCACAACCAAAACCACCGAATTCTCCTCGCTCGTCATCGTACTGCCGAGCATCCGTCTCGACATCCTCTAATGGCAGCTGCACTTCTGCGAGCATTAAATAATTAGGTTCATCGTCCGAAGTATGTGTTCCCAATATGAGCTTCTGCACAGAATAGTCTTTTCCCGGGGGTTCCTGCCTTTCGGACAGCCACTGCATGGTGAGCGACGGCCACTCTAGCGCGTGAGTGATGACGAGATCGTAAAGAAAAGGTGTGTTCTTTTTCCATATCTTATACTCTTCATTTATGAGCCGCTCCTCCATCTCATCTCTAAATTCGTCATCTTCTTTTGCCATTTCTCCCAAAGGGAAAGAAGCAACCCAAACCAAAGCTTAGATTGCAAAAGGAAGATAACCCTGAATCAGAGATGAGGAACTGCAATTGATCAGCCTGAACGAAGACCTGTGCAATAAACAAGCCTAAAACCAGAGGAAAATTACAAGCAAGGAACCTGCAGAGTCTAGATACCAACACTCTCAGCTCTCAAACGGATCCAGTGATCCAATCAAGAGGAATAAAGACTGGAGAATCGATCAGACATGCGGAGCTACAAGCTCTAAAGACTAATTCCTGAACCAACAAGTTCAGACCAAAAGGCAAGCCGAGAAAATCAAGCATCAGATCGCCTTTCCAAGAGCTTGGACATTCAGAAACTTAGTAAAGAACAGCAAATTCCTCTACTTTCCTGCAGCTACTCCGCATCGCCAAAGGCGCATTTACATCTGTGTTGTTTGCTGTGGCGAGCACGATCACGATCAGATGTATCTTCCAGATGAAGCACCTGTCCACTCCTCCTTCATTGGAGAACGATAATATTAATATTATTATTTAATATTCATAATAATGAGATGGGACAAGAACAAATATGCATTGTAGTTCGTATCTCTCAAAATGATTAGCATGTCCAATGAATTTGGATAGAAGGTATCACTTTCAAATTTCCCCTCCCATTTTGCCCTCCTATTTGTCCTTCAGGCTTCGGGCCTTGGGACCCCTGCTCTCTCCTCTCCCCCTTTCAGAGTGCGTTCCTCCACTTACAGGGCAATGGGGTTGGCACAATTGGTTAGCTTGGCATACAAAGTTTCTTTGATCCCAATTTCAAGTCCCCCTCAAAACCAAGATGCACTTTCCACTTGCATGTGGGGAATCTAAGTTTGGAGGTTTCAGAGGTGCGATGTCGTGGGGTAGATAGGTTTAGAGACAAAAGTGACTTTGAGGCAATTTCTTGATATGCAAGTAATAGATGCACGTACTTAGTTTTTAATTCCTATCCAATACAATGAAGTGCTCTTAGTTTATCCCATTTCTAGACATGATCTAGTTTTTGGTATGTAACTTCTCATCAAAATTTTGATTATGAAAATCTAAATACCTTTTAAGTCTAAAAGATTATGGTCGTAGTTACTTGTGAAAGTAGTTGATAAAATTTGAAAACAATTGATTGGTTCATGAGCTTTGCCAATTCCTTGCAAAAGTTGCTAACTTCCTACATTGAGATGTATTATGCTTCCCAACCCTTACCACTTTACTCTTGTTGTAGAGAATCGAAACATCTAAACAAATAAAGATAAAAATTAATGAGCTAATGTCATGTGGCTTCATTGAAAAGCCTACGATGGTGAGGTTGTCATGCCACGTTATGAGTGAATGGTTGAACCGAGTGTAAAGTTTATCAAAAAGACATGCCCCAAGCTTAAAGGAGACCTCTTTTTACAGCTAAAATCATATCACTCTGACGAAGAGTCAGTCTTGTTTCTATCAAGACATCATTTCAGCAAGTGCACAAACTAGCAGTATTCAGATATCGTTGTTTCTACCAACAATCTCTACACCAGAATGGATTCATCTTCTAGTTCATCTCTAATTGACAAGCTCGATGGAGAGAACTACCATCTCTGGAAGTTCAAGATGAGAGTAGTGTGAGAGATTTCAACAAGTTTAGTCATATTTTGGTAAATTGTCAATTGAGGCCAAAACTCATTTTAGACTTAGATATAAACTTTTTGAAGTTATATTAGTCTAAAATACATTCAATAAACACTTTTTGAAAGTGTGGAAAAGTTGTAGTCGAGTTTGAGAGAGATTCAAATTTGAACTTTGGATACATTGAATCTAGTCCCAAAATAGTAGAGTTTTTCATATTGGAGAGAAAGCCAAGTGGTAAAGTAGGGTTTGGACCTGTAATATATTGTTGTAACTCATGGAGAAAGGGATCTTCTCTCTTCTCTCTCTCATTTCATCATTATACTTGGTGAGTCTTTGGGTTCTACTACTCATTGGTGCACTCTCATGATGTTATCTTGCAATTCTATGTGTAGAATGATCATTTATTGCTATTTTCGATTTCGCATGTGTGAAATACAGTAGGATACTGTAATTGTACGAAAAACAACTATATTTTATGTTTTGCTTCATTTTTTATCAGTATCTCTTAGAGTTTGCATCTCATTTTGTATGTAGATGTTGATTTTTTTACATTGGCAGGACTGTTGGTTTGCTCTTTTTTCTAACCAAAGATCAGGTACATGGATCTGGATCATAAATGATCTGAAATCCTTTACATGGTATCAGAGCTATTGTATTTCAGATTATGAAAGGATCAACCACATTTATCAAAAATTTGGAGGAGTTACCAATGTTAGAGATGCTAGATTGATTTCTACTCAAAAATCTCCATTTTGCATATGTAGATTTGATCTTTTGTAGGTCAAAACTCAATATAGGTTCATATATTTGATCAATTCCGATTTCACACTTGGTTTACTAGAATTAGCCAATTTTTGGTGCATTAGGAAGGTCTCATTGGAAGCTACAAGATGATATATCAAGTTTTTAGAAATTGCATGTAGAATTTGAGATATTCAATTTTTTGTGATTTTGCCAAAACCCTAATTTTGATTGGATCTCTAGTTTTTGAGGTTATTGAACTTCATTTGAATGTGTTTCAATCTTAGAAAGTGGCAAGAATCATTAGATTGAGGATAGATCATAGGTTGATCAAGATTTCACTATTCTATGTGCTGCTTTTCAAGTTAGAAGTGCTAGAAGAGATTTGAGAGGCTCCATATCTTTGTGATTTCTTCTTGATTCATTTGCTGACATTCAAGAGAGTCCTTTGTGCATTGAAACAGGTTGAAAGAAGAAGATCATGTCATTGCAACATGGTTACAAGTGGTGGATTCATGCTAGAAAGCAATGATAGGCTTATCTCAAATAACTATTCATTTTGGAAAGTGAGGATGGAATCACTTCTTGAGATGAATGATGTTTTGGATATTGTTGTAGGTTTGGAGGAGAGCAGCAACTCAAAAAAATCAAATGAGGTATGATAAGAAGGCAAAAGGGCTCTACACATGATTAAGATGAATGTTACCAATGAACTTCTCAAGGAGATTGGTAAGTGCACATCATCTTTGGAGGCTTGAAAATCTTTAAAGAAGCTTTATGAATCCAAATCTACATCAAGAGTGCTTACTCTTAGGAGGCAAAACTTTCAAAGTTTGCAAAAGAAGGATGAAAGTACTCATGCTTTTGTTTTGAGGGTTAAAGCATTCAATGATGAGTTAGCATGTATTGATGAAAGCATTAAGGAGGTAGAACTTGTTCAAGTTATACTTAATGGCTTGTTGGATGATCATGCTAATCTTGTTCAAAGTTTTGCTATTCAAAAGACTTTGCCAAGTATTATGAATGGTGTTTCAATGGTTCTTCATGGCAAGTGCAAGCATGCAAAAGGTAAGGAAAGAGCTAACTTCATCAATGGAGGTGGTGAAGGTTCTTCCTTGGAAAAGATTGTTGCTAATGATTTTTTTGATCATATGAAAAAAGATGTTGCTAGGCGCATGCATGAAGGAGGTGGTTTTTCTACATTCTATTGTGATGAGTCCAAGAAAGTCATTCTTCCAGCAAATGGAGTCACATGTCTTCATAAAGAGGGTAGATCAAATGGTTCTATCAAGAGACTTGGTGAGGGAGATGGTCACAAGTCAAGAAGAAGAGAAGTATGTGAAGAGTTCAAAGTAGTATGTTCTTTGAATGATGTCATTGTGAATGATAGTGAGGAAGAATTACTATCATATGAGTCATTACCTAAAACATTGAGTAGAAGTTCTTGTTTGAAAAACGAGAGTACTTCAATCATCCTTATGTTGAAGGTACTAATCATTTTTTTCATGGCTTCTAACGTTTTTGAGGTTTCTGTTTCTTATGATGCAATCATTAAGAGAGAGTCTTACGAAAAAAAGAGCAATGGAAGATTGGTTCTTGGGAAGATCCAAGGCATGGATCTCACGTCTCTTCATCAACTCAAAGGATTCTATGATTGTGAATTGATCACTCATGATCAAGATGATAAAAGGTTGGTTGTGGAGAAGACTACATGGAACAAATTGAGAGGCAATTTTCTTCAAGGCAAGGGAGATCTCATTGGTGAGATTATTGAGGTTTGTTATGGACTCAAGAGGGCTGGATTTATTAGGCTTGATACTCATCTTCACCTACTCTACTTCATGTTGGATGGAAAGTTTGGAATCTATCTTTTGATTTATGATGGTGTCATTGTTTTCACTAACCTTTGTGAAAGATCGAGATCAAGCATTGATGAGATATTGTTGGATCTAGATCATATGTTTGAGAGGGAGTATTTTTAGAGGTTCAGGTCTAAATATATTCATATCTTTAATATCTTTGATGATCAAGAGAAAGGTGAGCAAGTGGAAGCGACTCACTTTGGTTTACTCACATGTTTTGGAGAATCTTCTTATGTAGATGATGCTATGCAAGTAGATATTGGTTCTCATGGTTTTCATTCTGAAAAATCAAGTAATGGATCTGAAAAACAAAGTTTTTTCAATGACTTTGATGCTCAAGAGGAAGATCAAGAGGTTGGTCTCAAAGGATTTCAACAACACAAACAGAAAGGTGGCAATTTGAAGCTAGTCAAGAGCATCAAAGGAAGATTATTTGGCAAAGATGTTATGGATATATTTTTGCAGGTGTTTGAAGACTCAAGTAAGGTCAAAGGAGCAGCAAAGAAGTGTTGTTCTAGTTTACATTACTTGTTCTATCTCATGTTTGAGCTATTTCATGTGAATGTGTGCAAATTGTCAAGATATGGTAAAACTAGCTACATTGGTTTGCATTATTTTGATGATGGAGTTGTACTAGAATTCTTGGATGATTTTGCTGATGGAAATAAAGCTAATGGAGGTTCATTATATCACTCTTCCATGTCTAAGTTCTCAAGTGTTGAGCTACTTGGTGCCAATACTTGGAGATTGTCAATTTTTGGTGAATTCATGATTATTTTCTTGTGTCAAGTAGATCTTGAAGATGGACTAGTGTACCACTTGGTTATATGGATTCATGTGGTGCTGGATTAGCATCATTGATGTACTCACTTACTCATGAATTTTCAAGGTTTGATAGTATCTTGTGGCAAGATGGAGATGGAGGCTCATTCATGAAGTTTTATGGTAGAGACATATCAAGAAAGGACAAAGTTGGAGGAGAGAAGCAAGCAAATAGTTATCACTCACATTTATTGTTTGGTTGCTGTAATTTTCTAGAGAGTTCAAAGTTTGAAATATGGAGGAATCATTTCATTCACATTCCATTTGGTTCTTCATGTTCTAGTTACATCTTGACATGTAAAATTGATGTAAGTTGGACACTATTCTCTATATCAATTATGGAAACTACTTTAGAACATTAGAAAGGAGGTCTATACTTAGAATGGAGATCATTCTAAATTTGGATCGTAGTATGGTTAAAACTATGCCAAAACTAGTTGAAGCGGGAGTGTGAGAGATCTCAACAAGTTTGTTCATATTTTGGTAAATTGTTAATTGAGGCCAAAACTCATTTTTGACTTAGAGATAAACTTTTTAAAGTTATATTAGTTTAAAATACATTCAATAAACACTTTTTGAAAGTGTGGAAAAGTTGTTAGTCGAGTTTGAGAGATATTCAAATTTCAACTTTGGGTACATTGAATCTAGTCCCAAAATAGTAGGTTTTTTCATATTGGAGGGAAAGCCAAGTGGCAAAGTAGGGTTTGAACCTGGTATATATTGTTGTACTTGTGGAGAAAGGGATATTCTCTCTTCTCTCTCTCATTTCATCATTATACATGGTTCTCTTTGAGTTCTACTACTCATTCGTGCACTCTCATAATGTTATCTTGCAATTCTATGTGTAGAATGATCATTTATTGCTAGTTTCAGTTCCACACGTGTGAAATACAGTAGGGTACTGTAATTGTATGGACAACAACTATATTTTATGTTTTGGTTTATGTTTGATCAGTATCTCTTAGAGTTTGCATCTCATTTTGTATGTAGATGCTGATTTTTCTACATTGGCAAGATTTGTGGTTGGGACATCGTTGATGGCACTGAGGTCAAATGTAGCCAGCATCACCAAATGGAGACAGAGATATGGCAAGGCATTTGTCTTAATCACTCTCAATATCAAAGACTCTTAGATCAGCCACATACGTGTTGTTCAGACGGCTAAGGATGCATGGAATATCCTAGCAACTCTCTATGACATTAGAGACGTCACCTCCAAGCATCATCTGAGGAAAAAATTCTTCACTCTCAGAATGTTTGATGCAGATAGTGTTTTGAGCCATCTCAACACTTTCAAGAACCTTATTGAGCAGATGACTGCAACAGGATCAATCATTGAAGATTCAGATGCAGTAATGACTCTATTATCGAGTCTCACTGATGCCTATGAAACTTGGATTATGGCTATTTCAACCCAGCAACATCTCACTCTATCAAGATTAATCTCGATGCACTATAAGAGGAGATCAGAAGGACTGCTTCCTCCTACGGATCCACAAGCTCTATATACAAAGAGAAATTAGAAGTTTAGATCCAAGAGATCTACAAAGTCAGATTACCAACATGCAGCAGCCTGTATCGAACACACCAACAACATCATAATCTTCATCATTCTAGCCAATGTAGAAGCTATTATGCAAATATTATAAGAGGACTGGTCATCTCATCAAGAACTGTCGTCTAACCAGATATATGACCAAGTGGGTCGAAGCAAAAGCAGTTCGAGTTGCTGATGCAAAGTCTACAACTAGGTTCTCATATGAGCATATCATTGTTAGATTATTGAGTTCGTAAGTGATCGTCGAATGCACTTTTTCAATGAAACAATCAAGTGTCTGTTGGAAGACTTTTTCGTTATACATCGGTTTAGTACTCCATATTATCCAAGGGGTAGTGGACAAGAAGAATCTTCCAATAAGATTCTCTGTAATATTATGACAAAAACGGTTGAAGCAAGTCATTTTGATTGGGAACATAAACTTCATGCAGCGTTAAGGGCATTCAGAACAGCTTATAAAGTTAGCATGAATCAGGCACCATTTCAACTTGTCTATGGTCAAGATGCCATTATGCCGATCGAATTTTTGGTACCATCCTTACGCGGAACAGTTGGATGATGCAAAATCTTTACAAAGTGTCATGAGGCTTTGCATAAACTTTGTGAAACTAGATTGATGGCAGTCCATGCACTAGCAGCAGAAAAAAACTCACCGCAAGGCATGGCATAATTGCCATTTACACAAAAATAATTGGAAGGAAGGAGATCTAGCATTGATGTATAAGACCAAATTGATCAAAGACAAACTGAAATTTACAAGTGAAGGACCATATAAAGTGTCGTATGGAGCAATTATTTTGGAACATCTGGATGGAAGACGATTTGACACTCTAGTGAATGGCAGCCGACTACACAAGTTTTGGAAACCAATTTAAGCAGCATGATTGACGATCTCATCATTTTTACTTTTTGTTGTTTTTCACTACCTGTTGATTATTATTTTTGAAAAAGACAGTATTAGAAATATATATGTATTTAAAAATAAATAAAAGAATGTTGAGCAAAAGTTAAAAAAGTCATCAAATCAAAAAAAAAATGAAAAAAAATATTTTCAAAAATCAAGTTTTGATGGAAAATGACTTGAAAAAAATATTTTTTTGGTCAGATCTTGAACAAACGCTCATATGGACCTTTGTCGAGTTGCTAGATCATACATCCAGCTCATATTTACCTATATTGAGTTGGGCGAAGGTTATCTTGTAGAGTAAGTACTAGTTTTAAAGTCAAGCAAGGAAAGATGGATTCAGAATGCCAAAATTAGGTTGAACATATGTTCAAATCCCAAAATTCATTAAATATAGTGCCTAGACGAAGGATGCACTTAGGCAAGAGTTTGAACCCTCGCCAGACCTTCAGAACCTTCGCCGAGCTACACCATTAGTCAGGAATCTTCGCCGAGAATCTTGGACCATGCATGCAAATTTTTGTCCATAATTGATGAGTCAAACTAGTATTTTGTCTAATAGACTCTCAAAATTAGCCTAAAAATTTCATTTCTCACTTGTGCTAGCGAAGCTCTTGCAAATTTTTTCCGCAAACAAACTTTTCCAATTTTTTTTTATAGCTTTTTGATACACTCTCAAGTCTCTTACTCTCAATTTTACTTGTTGCTATCATATCTTCCAGTGATACTAATACCTCACCTCGCTATGTTGTTCTACGTGATGTTCCAACCTCAACGGACATCACGTTGCTTCCTAGCACAAGCAAGGTGGTAGAATGGATGACCCTTGATGAGCTCTTGCTCACGGCAATGAGGATCCATGAGCATGCCTTTTCAAATAAAATCAGTATGGAGTTTATTATTATGGCGTTTACTACTTGGAATGAAGCCAAATCTAAATGTTATATTACCTTCCAGGGAGCCACCCACAAGGTGCGGGTCATTGAGATTGCCCTTGTTGCCGTAGGTATTATTTCTGGGCCTCGACTCACTCGAAACCATAAGCATGCCAAGTCTATCATCAAACCTTTCTTTCACACAACCATCAATCAGTACCACACAAATGATGGTTACCTGCTAGAATCCATTCGAGATCCGGCCCTCCATGCTGCTGCGCAACTTCTAAATAACTTTCTGATGGTGGGCAATCTCAAAAAGAAAAGGATCTCTTCCAAGATCCTCCATCGCTTGGTAGAATCTAACTACGAGCTAGATAAGGGGACCGTGCAATCGTACGACTGGTACAAGACGGTCTTCGAGGAGCTGAAGAGAGTGATCAAGAGTAATACCAAACAATAGTTTGTTACTGGCTCTCTTATGTCCTCCTTAGCCGTCTCATACTTAGTCAATAAAGTTCATGAGTTTTGCGTTGATTCCGTGCTAGCCACCTATGAAGTAGCACTAGCCGAATCATCCCGCCAAGCATCAAGCTCTCAGAGTCATCATAGAGTACGCAGCGAGATTGTCGCACCCGCCTTGCCTTCTACGTCTCAACGTCGCACTCTGCCACCATCGTCAACTGCGCCCATATCTCCTATGCAACTCGCTCTACACTTCTCATCCCCTTAGCCACTGGAACAACCCTCGCCTCTGATTCCTCCCATGGACAATCTGTGACAATTGGAACTACCATTCCAATCCCAGTTACCCAAGACGCCTCACCCCCACAAACATCAGCTATTTCACTAGAAACCCAGCTGTTTATGGATATGATCGATGATTCAAACACATTACAAGTAGATGAATGATCTGAGATGCCTTTGGACCCCGAGCCTTTTAATCCAAACTCTTCCAGGAAGAGGATTCAATCAATTCCATGAAATCTTTGATACTTTTGATTCAGCACCCCAATTAAAACAACAAGTAGAACAAACAGATCAGGCACCTAACATTGTCAGAGTCACTCTTGCAGTAGCATCTCCGAAGCAGTTTGACGCTCAAGTACAGAAGGGTATGAAGAAGAAGATATCTTTGAAGAGGAAGATCAAACGACAACACTTCAAGGCCAATCACGACAAGCTATAGGATCCGGGTCTCCTGCTACTGTTGTTGTTACTACTTCAGTACCCCTGAATTCTGGTGACGCCCTTGGCATAGTTTCACACCTTGGACGAATAATCCAGACCACGATGGATGAAAAGATCGCAATGGGTAAGAGAATTTTAGATTTGGGATCAAAAAACACTCTTATTAGCTAGAAACTCATTCAGCCGAACCGAAAGGTGAAGATTGCCAAACAACTTGAAGATAAAGTAGAAGCCGAGCTAAAGAAGTCACAACAACATGCAGATGCCTTGGAGAAATATGTAGCAACTCTCCAGAATACGTGGACTACTGCACACGATTAGGTTGATCAAGTCGTACAAGATGCCAGACAACAAGTTTTATTATTGCAAGAGCAACTGGCCATGGCCAACCTTGACAAAGAAAGGATCCTAGGTGAACTAGATGCCATAGCCACAAAGCGTGACAATATGCTCTATGCGGAAGCACCAAACTGTCCTGTCTCCTTCCGTTGAAACTTACTGACAATCATTGGCTGGATTTCAAGACAGATTTAATTAATTCAATGGGCAAGGCATCTTCTGAGTTGGCAACGACAAAGTCTATCATCAAAGTTTATGCAAAAGCCACCGTTCTGATCTTGGAGACAACCCCCCAGATTCAAGTACCACTCATGCAACCTTTTTCACCTCCACAACAAGATCAAGGTTAAATGGATCAAGGGGCAGAAGAAGAAGCAACTCTAGCTTCTCAAGCCACAAACGCAGGGCCAACTACATCAAGGATTGTCCCATTGTTTCATAAAGCGATCACCATCGAGGAACAGGTACAGACATTCGTACATCAGCATCCGTATGAATCCTCGAAGGGTGGTTGGGTTATAAAGTTCAAAACTTTGGAAATAGAAGCCGGAAAGGAACTGGATAAGCTACCCGCATTGGGTGAGCAACCACCATGGCATAGAACTTTTTTTGAAAAGACCCCAGACTCAATTAGGAGTTATGTAACGAGCCCTCGCCAGCTCCAGATGGATCCATACTATGTTCTTATGTCGTGCATGAATAAATGGAAAGATTTGGATGTACCAATGGATAAAAGCACCATCCATACCCCAAATTGGCCCATAATCTATTTAAAATACAGTTGAAAGATAATAGTGGATTTCAACCGAGCCCTACAAGCTTACTCCTGCGAATATATATTCTCACTAGATCTGACAATTAGGTAATCAACTATTTTCGTAGAAGATTTGGCTATGTTGGTATTAGTTCATGCACGGTGGGTCTATTGTTTCCCAACCCTCTTCTTTGATCAAATCTTTCCATGGCATCCAACAAAGTCCAAGATCAATTGTTGATAGTTAGATTATACTATCGTGCCGCGATGTTGGGTGGTTCATGGGAGAATAAGTTCATTTATTGGACAACTTCAAATTGGCTATTCGACGCGAATAAGTGTTTTTTTTCCCACAAACAGATTTCAACACAATGTGCTTGGACTTTATGAAAAAAATCCAGTACCATCTCATCAAGGTTTGACAAAGTAATAAATCTCATGAGGTGTCATGGGACCGCCACCAGTTATTATTTCAAACAACCATCGATAAATGATGCTATGTCATTTCATCCTATTATACGTAGCATGGAATCTTCCAACGATAAAGTTTCTTCTACAGAACCTACAGCTACAGCTACAGAAGCCGAGTAGCCGACAATACCTGTCATCATACCAGACCAAGCTAGCAGCTCGAACAGATCTGGAGAAATTCAAAAAGAAGCATCATCACATCCTGGTCAACCAAACGTCCGTAGATCCTCACGGACTCAAACAGTCCTTGAGAGGTATACAACTCAATCATTCCGGACTTCATCAGAAGAACAAGAGAGCCTAGCCGAAGCAATTAACTCCAAGGATGCTGTGAAGTGGCAAGAAGCTACGGAAAGCGAGTACAACTCACTTTTGACAAACCAGACCCGGACACTGATCGACTTCCCACTCACAAGAGAATTATCGACAACAAGTGGATATTCAAGAAGAAGATCAACTATGATGGTTCCATTGCTAAACGAAAAGCACGGCTGGTGGCTAAATGATTCACTCAAGTCCAAGGAGTGGATTATCAAGAAATTTTCAGTCTTGTCATCAAGATGTAGTCAATCAGGACTCTGATTACATTAGCAGCCACGGAAGTCCTCAAAATGCACCAAATGAACGTCAAGACAACATTTCTCAATGACAACGTCGAGGAAGAGATGTATACCTTCCAACTAGAAGGATTCGAAGTCAAAGGCCAAGAGCACAAAGTGTGCAAGTTGCACAAAGCAATCTACAGTCCGAAATAGGCCGTAAGAGCATGGTTCGATATAATCAACTCTTATCTCATTAAATTGGGATTTGCAATCAATTCAGATGACTGTAATGTTTATTTGAAGCATATAGGCACCAATTCAATTCACATAGCTCTTTACGTAGATGATACATTTATCTTACGACACTTCTCTTTTGCATACTACTAAGAGTGATTTGTCAAAGAAATTTGACATGACTAATTTAGGAGCTGTCCATTTTTTGCTAGGAATTCACATTACTAGAAATAGACTTCAGAAGAAAACGTTAGCAGGCATATCCAAAAGGCAGTTTAGAAAAATTTCATATGTCTGATTGCAAATCAATTGATACTCCAATGGATCCAAGTATAGTATTGACTAAACCTACTTGTGTTAATTCTGATAGTGAAGTACTCGACATAACGAAGTACCCTTATCATTCACTAATAGGATCTTTGATGTATGCAATGTTGTGTACTAGACCAGACCTGGCATACACTGTTAGCATGTTAAGTCAATTCATATCTAATCCTAGGATCTCTCATTAGAAAGCATTAAAGAGAATGATAAGATATATTCAGGGAAGTTTAGATCACATTTTATGCTATGATGGAAATGCTATCGACCCACTCGTCCTGTGAGGCTACTCCAACTCAGGTTGGGGAGGAATGGTCTCTACTAGAAAATCTACCTCCGGGCTCTGTTTCTATCTGGCAAGGGGACTGATTTGTGGAACTCAAGGAAGTAGAAATCAGTTGCGCTTTCTTCAACAGAGGCACAGTACATCGCAGCATGTCAAGCTTCAAAAGAAGTTGTATGGATCAAGTTATTACTTCACAACTTACATCACACTCAGTTCAATGGTACCACCATTATGTGTGACAAATTGAGTTGTATTTCACTATCACTGAATCCCATATTTCATGGAAAATTCAAGCACATAGAAATCCAGTATCATCTCATTCGGGAGAAATTTTTCTTAGGGCAAGTGATCCTTCAATACTGCTCCACAACAAAAATGGTTGCAGACATCTTCACCAAAGCACTTCCCAAAATTAAGGACCATAAGTTCTTCATCATGTTGAACCTAACAAAGATACCAAGGCACCAACCATGACCTTAAGGGGGACTGTTGGAAGTCCACAGTTTTCTCCTTGGTGAATGACTATTTCTATTTCAAGATTCTTCCTGCACGTTTATTGATCGTTGATCTAGGGTCAAGTGAAACCAACTTTGGTTCTATGTCTGCTCATCTGATACCTGCAGGAATCATAACTTAGACAGCCAAACTATTTGAAGAACGTCTACAATGGGCTTTCGGTTGATCTCCAACAAAGGATAACCAATCCTATCATATTTCAAGTTCAGATGAAGTGTACATTTTTATGGGGCATTGCAATTATTATCAGAGATTTATCCTGAACTTCGCTAAGCTGGCCCACTTAATCTACCAGATGACTGTCCAACTAGAGTGGACAGCTGAAGCCACTGAGGCTTTCCACAAACTCAAGAAGGCCTTAGTGACCGCACCAATCCTTCAACCACCTATCTGGACTATAGAATTTCACGTCCACACAGATGCCTCTAACTATGCGATAGGGAGTGTTCTGACGCACCCAGGGGAGTACAAGAAGGATTATCCGATCTACTTCGCCAGTAGGCAGTTGATTTCTGTAGAGATGAACTATACCACCACCGAGCATAAAGCGCTAGCCATGGTATATAGTGTGAAGAAATTTTGCCATCACCTGCTAGCCAACTCCTTTGTCTCCTTTGTAGATAATCAAGCCCTACTATATCTAGTAAATAGACCTTGCACAACAGGACGAATCACTCGATGGCTGTTGCTTCTTCAAGAGTTCAACTTTGAAATCGTTGTTCGCAAAGGGAAACAACACTATCTAGCCGATCACCTTTCAAGGATCCGAAATGTGCCTAAGAGTAGAGGGGTCGATGATGAACTCTCTGACGCCATACTATTCCATGTTGATGTCGTCCCAGAGTGGGCTGTTGACATAGTGGGATATCTTATGTCGGGACGTCCTCCCCTTGAGATGAGCAAAGTAGAACGATGTAGATTAGTCATTGAATCTACCCCTTTCACGTTGATAGCAGGACAACTATACCGCATTTGTAACGATGGAATTATACACCGTTGTGTCCTACCACACGAAGTGTCCCAAGTAGTGAGCATCGCCCATGAAGGAATAGGAGGAGGGCATTTTGTTGCCCAAGCTACCAATAGAAAAGTATTGTAACACGGCTTGTGGTGGCCCACGATGTTCAGAGACATTCACTATCAGGTCAAAAGGTGTGGTGTGTGCCAATGGTTCAATTGAACCCAAGGAAAGGATAGTTTGCCGTTACGACCTGTTTTGGCTGAAATGTCATTTGAGATATGGGTCATCGACTATGTCTGTCCTATTCGTCCAGCTTCCCGTGGCTTGCAAGCTTGATATATTATTGTAGCCACTGACTACTTGACCAAATGGGTAGAAGCCGAGGCGGTGAGGAAGTCTGATGCCAACTCCACTGCCAAATTCCTATATGAGACCGTTTTGGTTGCCCACTAAAACTCGTGAGTGATCGCTGAACGCATTTTCTAAATGAGACTATCACTCACCTGTTATCCTCTTATCTGGTTGTCCATAGGAAGAGTACCCCCTATTATCCATGTTGTAATGGACAAGCATAATTATCAAACAAGATCCTCTGCGGAAGCTTCACGATCTGATTGGGAACACAAGTTTCATGTAGCTTTATGGGCTTTCAGAACCACATTCAAAGTAAGTATTGGACAAACTCCATTTCAGATGGTGTATGGACAGGAAGCCGTAATTCCTGCTGAGTTTGTCGTTACAAGTTTGAGAAACGCCATCGTCGAATGACTTAGTACAGAGGAATCAGCCAAGAGGAGTTTGGAAAACCTTCTTCAACTTCATGAAATTTGCTTTCTAGCGCTTCATGCCCTCGCTATGAAAAAACAGCGGCGGAAGGCATGGCATGATCACAATATCAAAACCAAGGATCTCGTCAAGGGAGAATTGGCATTGTTATACAACGCCAAGGCACACAAAGATAAGCTTAAGTTCCAGGGAGAAGGACCGTATAGAGTCGTAGAGATCCGACCTAATGGCGTAGTTATTCTTGCCGACCTGCAAGGCAATTTGCTAGAAATGCCCATTAATGACAGCAGGTTGCGTCGCTACTATTCCGTTGATGTTGAGCTCAGAGATGTACCAGAACCACCATCCACGTCATCTTCTTGAACTCAAGATGAATCGTCAACACCCCGTTAGATAGCCTAGGTAGGAGTAGCTTGTAGGATTGGATATTCGTCAATTAGATAGGTGGTAAGATTTTTTAGTTAAATCTTAGTAGTTGTTTGGATTTGGATCCATAGAAGTGAGAAGTTAGATCCTTAGTGTTATGTTTAAGTTTAGAATAGTTAGATAAATCAGATAGCTAGATCAGAAAGTTAGATTAGATTAATACTACTTAGCCGTTTACTAGGTGGTTTTAGTTTAGAAAGATCGAGTAGGTAGTCTAGATCGCTTAGATAGTCTCTATTTGGTTAAATCTATTAGATTGTCCTATGAAGATAGTGTTTCAATTAGATGACCCAAATCAGATAGCTAGGATAAATCTAGGAAGTCCGATCAGATCTAAAAAATTCTATCTGTAGCGTAGGTTTTAGATTAGTTAGTTTTCAGGTAACAGATCAAGTCTCATAGATTAGGGTAGTTACCGACCGAGGCCCTTAGATAGATCTAGAAATGTAAGTTAGATCATGTTCGATTTTCTTAGTTCGTCAAACTTAGTTTGGTCTGTCAGTCGAGAGTAGTTATCCTAGTTAACCTAGATAGCATTTGGATTAGTCAGATAGTTAGTCAAGAAGATTTTAGAATAGACCGACCCCTAGGATAGATGTAGATTTAGTTGAATATCTAAGTCCCATATCCGACCCTTAGATTAGAATAACAATCGACCATGACCCATAGATCTAGATAGTTAGATAGACCAGATAGAATGCTAGGTTAGTCAGTAGTGTAGACTAGCTTAGATTAGTCTAGAGTAGATGGTTTAGATGAGTTAGGTTAGATTTAATTGTAGATCGATTCGGTTAAATTAGAAGCTTGCCCTGGCCCCTTAGCATAGGTAGGTGATAATTTTTGGAATAGGTACGAACTAGCTAGGTAGATTAGGAAGTACCGACAAAACTCTGTATATAAGAAATCTCATCTTGTATAAACTATCGTACCCTTGTACAAACCCAGTGTGAAAATCCCAGCCCTACTCACCTTCTCCCATTTTCCTTGTACAAATGCCCAAAGATACTCCAAACGGTTTGTAAAGAGCCATATTGCTACTTTGGACAGTCACTATCCTTGTCATTGTTGTCCTCTATTGCACTTCAACGTATGATCAAATATGTCCAGAGAAATTTTGACCGAAACACAAGTTAGGCTCATTTTGAATGAAAACTGCTAGTTTTAGTAAACAATAGAATGTTCTGATTAGAAAATCTCGTAAATCTAGCAGTCAATCGAGAAACAGATTGTGCACAGTGCACGCACTGGTGATTTGGCATTGATTGGACCATTGTCCAAAAATGACAGTAGGCGAGTTATAACTTTTCTATATATATGAGGGCAAGTTATCTCATTTCCACTTGATTACTCGCGCTATTACTTGCCAGTGCCCATTACTCGCACTCAGCTCTTTACTCAACCCCTTTGTATTTACTCGCGCATTCTATTTATTACTTGCCAACGTTACTTTACTCGCCCTGTTGATTACTCGTCGACGCCATTTTACTTGCCCTGTTGATTACTCGGCCTCTGTCATTTACTCGCACCTTCTGTTATTACTCGCCCATAGTACATAATTCGCCATCAGTACTTTACTCGCCCTTAGCTCTATCCATCATTGTACCAAATTCCACCAATGGCACCGAAACGCCGTCTTTCGGGCACCCGACCTGGTCAATGAGTCCGAGTCACTTGAAGTGCCGCCACACCCGCTAGACCCAGCCATTCCTCCAGCCCATCTACGTCCTCGCACATCTCTACCTCACCATCCGCGTCCCAACAGACCGGATCTACCTCTTCATCCTCCCCAACCTCATCCACGTCCCCTAGCTGAGAGGAGGGAGAGACATCTCCCCAATCTACCTACCAATCTGCTGCTTGTGCCGCATGCGCACCTTTGCAGTACACCATTCTACCTCTACTTACGGAGCAAGAGATTGTTGCTCTTCACATCGACGGCTGCCTCATAGTCCTGACTGTTGCAGTCTCCATAACATGCAAGTACTCCTTTTTCAAGACCTTGCCCTAGTCTAGCAAGCGTTTTTTGACACTTTTATCATCACCTACAAAGGACAAGACCATGCAACCCCCCTCGACCCACAACTAATTTCCATAGCACTCATTCTTTCGCACTCCGATCACCTACCAGGCACCTGCGCACTCGCCAAATACAACATATCCGCATTTCTCAATCCAGACCAAGATGACATTAAGACCAAAACCAATGACGGGTACCTGATCTCACGACTCAAGAATCCAAATCTCGGTGACGTGATAGATTTTCTATCCACCACCATCATCCACTCGAACACACTAGCCCAACCCCATAGTTTAGATTGTATCCCCTATACACAGCCCCATTCGCTCTTCCCCCATAGTTCAGATCCTATCCCCTGTGCATAGCTCTATCCGCCCTGTAATCACTTCCCCTATCTCGACCGCCGTCACAAGTTTCATTGCTCCCACCATCGCCACCTCATTGTGAAGGATTTCAGATCATTCAAGATCCAATCCATGTCCCTGACCTTTGGTTACAATAAGGAGCAAACCAACAATCCGGCCAATGTAGAAAAATCAGCATCTACATACAAAATGAGATGCAAACTCTAAAAGATATTGATCAAACATGAACCAAAACACAAAATATGTTTGTTGTCCGTACAATTACAGTACCCTACTGTATTTCACACGTGTGAAACCGAAAATAGCAATAAATGATCAACACACAAGATTGCAAGATATCACCAAGATAGTGCACCAATGAGTAGTAGAACCCAAAGAGGACCATGTATAATGATGAAATGAGAGAGAGAAGAGAGAAGATGTGTCTCTACACGAGTTACATCCTTTTATAGAGTGTCCAAACCCTATTTGGCCACTTGGCTTTCCCTTTAAAATGTAAACCCTACTATTTTTGGGTCTAGATTCAATGTACCCAAAGTTCAAATTTGAATCTCTCTCAAACTCGACTACCAACTTTCCCACACTTTCCAAAAGTGTTTATTGAATGTATTAAACTAATATAACTTCAAAAAGTCCTCTTCAACTAGTTTTGGCATAGTTTTGACAATAGAAATTTGATCCAACTTTAGAATGATCTCCATCCTAAGTATAGATCTCCATTCTAAGGTTCTAAAGTATCTTTCATAATTGATATAGAGAATAGTGTCCAAATTGGATGCTTCACTATCTCTTACATCAATTTTACACATCAGAATATAACTAGAACATGAAGAACCAAATAGAACATGAATGAAATGATTCCTCAATGCTTCAAACTTTGAACTCTCTGAAAAATTACAGCAACCAAACAATAAATGTGAGTGATGACCATTTGCTTGCTTGTCTCCTCCAACCTTGTCCTTTCTTGATATGTCTCCATCATAAAACTCCATGAATGAGCCTCCATCTCCATCTTGCCACAAGAAACCATCAAACCTTGGAAATCCATGAGTAGGTGAGTACATAAATGATGCAAATCCAGCACCACATGACTCCACAAACCAAGTAGGTTGCACTAGTCCATCTTCAAGATCTACTTGACACAAGAAAATGACCCTGAATTCACCAAAAATTGACAATCTCCAAACATTGGCATCAAGTAGCTCAACACTTGAGAGCTTGATCATGGATGAGTGACATAATGAACCTCCAATAGCTCCATTTCCATCAAAAAAACCAGCCAAGAATGCTAGTACAACTCCAACAATAAGATATTGCAAGACAATCTTGCTAGTTTGTCCATATCTTGACAATTTGCACACATCCACATGAAATAGCTCAAACATTAGATAGAAAAAGTAAGGTAAACTTGAACAACACTTCCTTACTGCTCCTTTGACCTTACTTGAGTCTTCAATAAGCGCAAAAACAGATCCAAAACATCTTTGCCAAATACCCTTCCTTTGATGCTCTTGACTAGCTCCAAATTGCCACCTTTCCTTTTGTGCTGTTGAAGCCCTTTGAGACCAACTCTTGATCTTCCTCTTGACCATCAAAGTCATTGAACAAAATTTGTTTTCCAGATCCATTACTTGCCTTTCCAGTATTAAAACCATGAGAACCAATATCCACTTGGCTAGCATCATCTACACAAGAAAATTCTCCAAAACATGTGAGTAAAGCAAAGTGAGTCGCTTCCTCTTGCTTACCTTTCTCTTGATCATCAAAGATATCAAAGATATGAATATATTAAGACCTGAACCTCTAGAAATACTCCCTCTCAAACATATGATCTAGATCCAACAAGATATCATCAATGCTTCATCTCAAATTTCCACAAAGGTTAGTGAAAACAATGTCACCAATGTCACCATCATAAATCAAAAGATAGATTCCAAAATTTCCATCCAACATGAAGTAGAGTAGGTGAAGATGAGTATCAAACCTAATAAATCCAGCCTTCTTGAGTCCATAACAAACCTCAATAATCTCACCAATGAGATCTCCCTTGCCTTGAAGAAATTGCCTCTCGATTTGCTCCATGTAGTCTTCTCCAACCAACCTTTTGCCATCTCAATAATGAGTGATCAATTCACGATCATAGAATCCTTTGAGTTGATGAAGAGATGTGAGATCAATGCCTTGGATCTTTCCAAAAACCAATCTTCCATTGCTCTTTCCTTCATAAGACTCCCTCTTAATGATTGCATCATAAAAAGTAGAAACCTCAAAAACATTAGAAGCCATGAAAAAAGTCATTAGTACCTTCAACATAAGGATGATTGAAGTACTATCTTTTTTCAAACAAGAAATTCTTCTCAATGATTTAGGTAATGACTCATATGATAATGATTCTTCCTCACTATCATTCACAATGACATCATTCAAAGTACATCCTACTTTGAACTCTTCACATACTTCTCTTCTTCTTGACTTGTGACTACTATCCCCCTCACCAAGTCTCTTGATAGAACCATTAGATCTACTCTCTTTATGAAGAAATGTGACTCAACTTGCTGGAAAAATGACTTTCTTGGACTCATCACAAAAGAATGTAGAAGAACCACCTCCTTCATGCATGCAGCTAGCAACATCTGTTGACATATGATCAAAGAAATCATTAACAACAATCTTTTTCAAGGAAGAATCTTCAGCTCCATTGATGAAGTTAGCTCTTTCCTTACCTTTTGCATGCTTGCACTTGCCATGAAGAACCATTGAAACACCATCATTATCCTCAAGACTAACCAAGTTAGCAAAAAGATGAACATCTCCAAGAAGCATATTAGATCTTGATCTAGATCTAGCATAAGGAAGCTTGTTAGACTTTGCATAAGATCCACCAATCTTATTGATGCTAAAAGGTAACTTTGGAAAGTTGAGACCAATCTCCTTTTCCATTCCATCCTTTTTGTTAGCCATAACAAAAGCATCAAGCTTGAAAAGTCTACCTTGTCTATTGCCCCTAGAAACCAAGATTTCTTCCTTTGTAATGAAACAAGCATCACCACCAAACTTTACCATGTGTCCTGTCTCTATCATTTGACCAACACTTAACAAATTCTTTGAAAGTGAAGGAATGTAAAGAACACCATCAAGTCTTGCTTTCCTATTAGTAGAGAGACAAATAGGAATCGAACCAATACCTTCAGTCACACACTCACCACCATTGCCATTTGAATTGCGTTCTTGGCTCCATCATAAGTGACCAAAGAAGTAAAGAACTCCTTGTGACTAGTCATGTGTGAACTAGCTCCACTATCAATCCACCATGAATCTTTGTCACCTTCACTTGATATTGGACTCGAAGAACACATCAAAAGAGAATCACCACCACCTAGATCCTCATCATTAGTAGTAAAATTGATTTGCTTGCTACCTTCATCTATTTGCTTCTTCAAACATTCACTTGCAAAATGCCCTTTGATTTCACAATAAAAGCATTTCAACTTAGACTTATCTTTCTTTTTGCCAAAAGAAGAAGTCTCACCTTGATCTTGCCCTTTAGACCACTTTTCTTTGCCTTTGCCCTTGAACTTGCCTTTGATGAACATAGCATCATCTTCATAATGAGATGTCGATGTAGATTCACATCCTCTTGATTGAAGCCTACACTCCTCATTCACCAAGATCTCTTGCAAATCCACAATACTTGGCAAAGTCTTTTGAATAGCAAAACTTTGAACAAGATTAGCATGATCATCCAACAAGCCATTAAGTATAACTTGAACAAGTTCTACCTCCTTAATGCTTTCATCAATACATGGGTAGACAGAGAATGCCAGATCGGGTCTAGTGCAAACCGTCAGGTACATGAGACTTCCGATCAGGTTTTGGTATGATATTTTCTCCATCTGTTGTCTCTCTTATTCTATGCTCCGACAGTCTTCTTTTCACAATTTGGCACCAATTATTATTGGTGTGACTTTTCCTTTGCAGTCGATTATTCAGTACTTCAATAATACTTTTTATGCATACTCTGATTGATTCAGGTGCATGAGTCTTCGTGTTCGGTCTCTTTTAATTTGCAGCCCTAGACATTTTGTCGCTTCAATTAAATCTGTGATAACTTGCATATATCTGACTCTTTGTATCGTTAACTAATATCAAACTATTTTCTATCATCAAAGAGTCATCTACAAAAATTGTCAAAATCACAAATTTATTTTCTATATTTTTAATATATACATTACAATCAAGTGTTGTAGGAGTAAATCCTAGGGACTTCAGAAGATTGTCGAGCTTCTTGTACCAAGCTCGCGATGCCTGCTTGAGGTTGTAGATACATCGGTGTAGCCGACAGGCGTACTCCCGATTGTTTGGGTCTTCAAATCCTTCAGGCTGCTTCATAAATACCTCTTCCTCTAGGTCTCCGTGGAAAAAGTTTGTTTTGACGTTGATTTGGTGTACTTCCAGGTCATATTTTGTCGCATAGGCGAGGAGTAGTCGAATACTTGCCATCTTGACCATAGGTGAGTATGTGTCAAAATAGTCAACACCATACTTCTGCGTGTAGCCTTTGGCGACAAGTCTGGCTTTGTAGCGTCCGGCACTTCCATCTGACCTTAGTTTTTTTTTGTATACCATTTGCAGTCGATAGTTTTTTTTTCCTTCGGGTAGTGGCTCAAGTGTCCACACCTGATTCTGCTTTATTGACTCGATCTCCTCCGACATTGCTTGCTTCCAAGATTCTCCCTTTGGATTCTGGATAGCTTCTCGATATGTCGCCGGTTCTTCAACGAAACTGCAGTACTCGACATCTATGTCTTCACTCCACTGAAGATTGTTGGGGTATCATTCAAGTTGTCTTCTTATTCTTGTCGACCTTCTTGGTCCGATTTGTCGCTGCTGGTTTGTTTGTTCTTCGATTTCTTCGTCAGATTGACTTTCAACTTCCTGCTTTGGAGTCTGTGGCTTGACATTCTGATTCAATGATTGGACTCAATCTCCCTCTTCAATTTCATGACCTTTAGCTTCCTTCATTCCAGGATAGGTCGATTCATCGAACTTCACGTCTCTGATCAGCACCACCTTCTTTGAGGTTGGATTGTAGAGTCGGTAGATCTGTGAACCGTTTGAGTATCCAACCATGACTGTTAGCTCTGACTTTTCGTCGAGCTTACTTCTCTTTTCTTTTGGTATGTGTATGCTGCACATCCGAATGTACATATGAAAGATCGAGCTTTACACCCGTCCACATTTCATACAATATTCTGCCTTCTAGGGTTGTCATTGTCGATCTGTTCTGTAGAGTACAACAACAACAATTGCCTCTACTCAAAATTGACTCGACAATTGTGCTTGTGCCATCATGCACTTCACTCCTTCAACTAGCATCTTGTTTCTTCTTTCTGGATTATATTGTGGTGTGTAAACAGGTGTGAATTGATGCCCTATTCCTCTATCCTGGCAGAAGCTTGAAAACTCTTTGTTTGAATACTTGCCTCCATTGTCAAACCTGATTGTCTGCAACTTTTTGGAAGTGTGTCTCTCAACAAATGCCATGAACTTCTTGAAGGCATTAAACACTTTTGATTTTTTTTTTTTTTTGTAGTATATTGTTGTCATCCGATTGTAATCATCAATGAAAGTGACGAAGTATCGCGATCTTGAGAGAGAGTTGACTTTCATCGGTCCACATACATCTGAGTGAACGAGCTCAAGAATGTCCTTGGCTCTTCTTCCTTCGTGCACAAATGGACTTTGATGATGTTTTCCCTTTTGACAAGTTTCATAGAAGTCGGTGTCTGGTCTTGTTATCTTTAAACTTGTGACAATCTCTTTTCTCCTCATATCGTACAAACTTCTCATATTCTGATGATACATTTTTCTGTGCTAGAGATGATTTTCGTTTTTAATGCATTTAATATGCCGACATGTCTGTTGACAATCTTTGCGTAGTAAAGATCTCCCTGTTTTGATCCGACAATCAGCAACTTACTTGATTTTTGCTCGATATTTCAGTATACATTCTCCTCAAACAAGACTCGTTCACCAAGATCGACGATTCTCGACACAGAGAGCAAGTCTCTTCTGAGTGTTGGCATGTAAAGTGCTCCTTGCAGGTCTGCATATCCGGATAGTGTACCTACGTAGAGTGCCGATGCTTTTGACATCGTATCTGCGTCCATCACCTAGTATCATTGCTCTTGCATTGTCGAGCGTCTTGTAATTGATCAAGATGTTTTTGTTGCACGTGATGTGCGATGTAGCACCTGAGTCAATGACTATGTCGGAGTTGTGCTCAGTGTAGCTGGTTGATGCTTCATCGATGATCGTGAAGGCACTGTCGCCCTTTTTCAACGTTCTTCGATGATTCTACAACATTTGTTTTCTCAGCTTTGTGCTTCCCTTTTGGGTCGTGATAGCATTCATATGCAGAATGCTTTTCTTCTTGCAGTGCATGCAAGGTATCATCGGGTTGAACCAGCATCTGTCGACTGAGTGTCTCGATTTGTGAGAGTGATCACATGTAGAAGTGTCTTTGTTGTTGTTGTTACCTCTCGACGATGGCTTTGATTGGGCCTTATCGAATTTGGGCTTGTTTTTGTATTTTTTTCTTTCCTTTTGTGAAAAGGGCCTTTTCTTGGTCCCTGCTTGTCTCTCATTCATCTCTCATTAGTCTTTCATCCGCGACAAGATTGACTGCTCTGTCAAACGTCATCTCAGGCAAGTTCAAGATGAGCACTCTCAGAGGCTGGTGAAAAAAGGTAGAAATTTCATGAAGTACATCAGCTGCTGAGGTATTGGGATCTGATGCTCCTATCCAGATGCATAAAGTTGAGCGAAGATCATTTTGATCTTCTCACCATGTTGATCCAGCACCTTGCCGTCTCATCGCAAGCTCTATAGTTGATTGTGAAGATGCATCAATGAAGTGGCTGTCCTCACTTCATACTGTTGTAGCTTTTTTCACGCTTCATGGCCGCTTTCACAGTCTTCAATCTGCATGAGGATTTCTTCGTTTATGGATGAGATGATGATCGCCATTGTGCGTTCATCCTTTCTAATCCATTTGGCTCTCCTCAGATCTCCCTCTGGAGGCTTTTCTTCCATGAGATCAGCCGCTGACCATATCCCTCCACCCTTTAAGAGTGTTTTGATTTTGAACTTCCAAACTCGATAGTTTGCGCCATTAAGATTGATTGCAATCGTAGTCTGAATTGTAGTAGCCATATTGTGATATCTATTCAATCTGTTCTGCCGGGAATGGCTTCGTCCGATTGTTCTGTGTGCGTGTATGTGATGCTTAGTTGAAACGTTTGGTGCTCAATTGTGTGTGCCTATTCTTGGCAGAAGTGTGCTACACTATGCATTCAATTTGCAAGACCTAGATACGCAGCTATCGATCACAAACATTGTAGCAATCAATCAATCAATCAGATGTAACACAACAATCAGAAATGGAAAAACATCATGTATTTTGTATTTTGTTTTGTTTGAGAGTGAGTCGTTCAATGTCTCGGTCGTTGACGCTCCTCTTGCAATGTTGTATCTACTTCTCTGCAGATCTCTATGCTATTGCACGCATTGCATGCATTCTATGCTGCATACTCTATTCTGAATTCTAACCTATATTTATGTCTCGTCAATTGAGATTACAAGATAGTTTAACTAATCATTACAAGAGAGATTTAGGCTAAAACATTAGTTAACTAATTCTCTACAACGTTAGTTTTTTGAGTTGAGTGTGACAATTTGAACTATCACGCCCGTCAGGCTAAGGTCCCGATAGTTCGGCCTTACCAGACAATGTCTTTTGTTCTTCGTCTTTGTTGAGGCTTTGATTGGGTCTCGATGTGTCATTGTCGATGTATCCCGATATGTCGGGACTAGGGAATGCAGGAAATTGGTTGCATGAGTTCACCATTTCCAACAGTATTATGTTGTTTGTGGTATGCATTGAGAAAATAGTGTGAACCACCCTGGATATATTTCAAAAAAAAAGTAGCTCTTCTAATTTCTATACGTAGTCAATACCAGAGAAACCTAGAGCTTTTGATATAAAAAACATCAATGTCTGGAACATTATCAATTTTGGCTTTTCTATCAATGAGCAACTAATTACCATTATGCATATAACAAGGTTTACTAGGTTTTCAACTAGTGAATATGATAGTTACAATAAAGTAGAGTATCTAATGTACAAACCATATAATCTATACACTTCAATCTTCTACATTTCCAAACATAGATGTCTATTGTACATAACCTGATTCAACAAATTGACCTAATGAGTTTCCAATTGTTTGCAAGCAGGTTGGTGAGGAAGGTTTTTATCCTTAGTCCCATATACATCCTAATGACAACTATTCTGCTGAATGTCGAGCATATCTATTGAAAGGTATTCCTGCAACGGCTTCACCTTCAATTCCACACTCATTTACACCTCTCAGAATCTTGAAGAATCCATCCTGAGACAGAAAACAGCTGCATGCATTAGGCTGCTGATTAACTTTGCTATTAATAACACTATTGACTATAGATGGTTCATTGAGCGAAATTTACTCTATACCTGTTAAAGTTAACGGTTATATATGGTGGATAATGAGAACAGACGTTGCTGCAGCAATTCAGATCCATCTCAAAACATAGAGCACCGTAAAACAAACCTAGCAAGTTAACTCCTGTAGCATGGCACGTAGAAGAGAATTGAACTTTAAAAGCATGGGAGAATCTGCTGGGAAGCTCTCTTGCAAGAGGATCTCAAAATTTCTCATTGAATGCTTTTGTATATTCACAGAAAACAACAAGGCTAAGAAACAACAACATCTAGCAAGTTAGCTCTTGTAGCATGGTATGTAGAAGAGAATCGAACTGTAAACTGGGAAGCTCTCTTGCAAGACTAACAACAAGGCTAAGAAACAACAACATCTAGCAAGTTAGCTCTTGTAGCATGGTATGTAGAAGAGAATCGAACTGTAAAAGCATGGGAGAATCTGCTGGGAAGCTCTCTTGCAAGACTAATTGGATCTCAGAAATTCTCACTGAATGATTTTGTATATTCACAGAAAACATCAAGGCTAAGAAAGAAAGAAACCCCTCATTGAAATAACCAAGAGACACAAAGAAAAGTGTGTATCTGTGCTTCCCTGTGTGTGTGTGTGTGTGCGTGCATGTGTGTGTGTGCAAGAGAGAGAGAGAGAGAAAGACAGAGAGAGAGAGAGAGAGAGAGAGAGAGAGAGAGAGAGAGAGAGAGAGAGACCTCGCCCCATGACCGATTCCATGAATTTGCAATAATCTGTAAGACAATCAGTAACATATAGCATGAGACAATTTGCAGCTGAACAGACTTGTCAAAGCCACAGAGCTGAGTCTCAATATCCTATAATGTTTATCAAGTGTTGGAACTTGGGTACAGTGGTGGTATATAGCAGTTAAAGCACTCCTATTGTTACACAGACATACTTCCCATGCTTGTCACAAGCCTTGGAAATTAAGTGAATTCGAAATACTTTACAATATGGAAGCCTTCAGGGCATCAGATTAATTGTTTAGAGCTGGAATCGTCACTGTATCATTGCTGGTACATATTCCCTAATAATCATGATAAACTTTGCTTAACTGCAATCTTCCTCTCGTCTCAAACCTTGTCAATTAGAACCTTTGGTACCTACAAACTTACCCAATAATCTAGACCATCCTCTGTAGTTCCCCATCCAACAAGCTTCACAGCATGTCCTCCCAAATAATTGCCATATAAATGTCTGTAAACCCCTGACTTATAATGAGCAAAATCCTGCAAAATACATTGACAAGCTTTAACAATTAACACACAGATTCAACATGATCGCTTGAAAGTAGATTATGTTTAGTTAAGTCCATTCAAATTCCAAATTTTCAAGATGTACTTTCATTTGCTACTAATGGATTATCTAGCGGTGGTCATTCACAAAATATGATTTCAAAAACTTGGTTTTTATATACCTCAAAAACACTGAAGGCCACCTCCACAGGGCCATTGGTGAAGACTTCAGCCATAATATCATGCACATTTGGTGCAATAGCATAGGAGCTCACACTGTAATGCTTAGACTCTCCCCACAATTGGTTATTAACACATTCTTTTGTACAGTTTGGGGTTGGCAAAAGAGGATCACAACCAGGGTGTTGGCATCCCTTTTGATCAAAGTATGGGTCACACTGTCAAAGAAAATGTAATTAATCATTACTAATAGCCAAAGCACAAAGCCAACCATAAAAAAAGAAAGAACTGAAATCTTTGGTTGTAACTCTTGCTACTTGTATTGCAAATAAAGTAGCCAAAACTTCTTCCAAGTAGGAGATTCATATGTATTGTTCCAACTCGTAATACTATCAATACGAAGCTAATGCTATGGGATTTTTCCAGTGAGAGATGGTCATGTTATTGAACCTCTGGAGTTTAACAGGATTCAAGCCTCTGACAGGGGTACTTGTTACCTTTGCTGTTACAACACCAGAGTGCCTAAAGTATTGCCAAGCTCTTAGTGGATATCCACCTTCACAACCATAACCACACTCAAAGCCACAGCAGGCCAATAGATCATTTTCTGATAATGTGACATTCTGCATTTCAAAAGTTGGGTCTTATTAACCTTTGGAAAGCTTTCAAGATACAACACAACCAGTTCTTTCAAATTAAATCACAAAACAATACAGCCCACTTTTTTTTGTTTCCTGATCCAAACGATTATTATTACTTACTTCACTGGCCAGAATGCAGAAGCGGTCTGTCAAAGCTTCAACAGCACCAAAGGCCCAACATGATCCACAATGCCCCTGTCACAGAGGAATGAGAAACATCCATCAACAAGTACAATCTTAAAGTAGACATCATTTTTAAGACAAATGGCACCTAACTTTTACTGTAAATGTACTTCACAAGCTATTTTAACTATATTGTTTTTACAAATAGAACATTCATGCTATCATGCGCTACCATGTGAACTACACCTCTAGCCACAACTATTTCTAGATTTTTCAGTTATATATGTAAATTCATGGGTCATGACAATCTCAGAACTTGAGTTTATGCTTCCCTCTACCTGGTCTGCTCTTCTCAGGAATGACATTCATCGCACAGCCCCAAGTTTCCCACAGCACAAATCAAATAGCTCTGTCAGATATACTTTACAGGACTGAAAGAATGTTCAAGTTACCAGATAAGCAATGCTGAAATAGTTTTATCAGGCTATCTTTCCATTCATGAGTACCTTGGAACAAGACTTACTACCCCAGCTTGCATTTGAAGACTTATGACAAATCTAAAGACAATTTATCAAAGAGCACTAAGTTATTGAAATTCACACGTGCATCAAATTTGCATAAATAACAGACATGGTAAAAAACATCTTCTGGTGACCTAGAAGGCTGCATATTTCTTCTTAAGCCTTCTCTTAGACAGTCAAGCCACTCTTATGAGCAGGAGGTGTGCCTCTTTTGGAACGTATGTAGAAAGAAAAGTTAGCCACATCCCACTAAGTCATGCTCCTAGATAATTCGTTTAAACTTCTTAGTAAGTTTCTAGAAAGCTACTATATAATCTAAGCATTGTACAGGTGAGAACAAACAGCTCAAAATCAACAAGAGACAAAAATATAACTGGGACATCTACGAACTCAAAATGACTTGAAGACTCAGAATATACATGGGAGTGGACTGTGGAGTATAACTCTTCATGATTCCCAAGGATTCCAGCAGCGAAATTTTTTTTCTTGAAGCTTCAGGTTTAAGATGCCTTATGTACCAAATAGAAGATAGCTGCAAATATTCTTCATATCATAATATCTGTGGTTTCTTTAAACAATTAGAGCATGAGAACTGCAAACAGTTCTACTCCAACCAAAAACCACATTACTAACCGCATTTACATTCAGCTGCTTTTGGGAAAGATATAGAGAAATCATGTAGACAGCTTTTCAAGTTTGATGAGTAGCATCTGACCTCATTGCACAGCGGAGCAGAAAAGCAGCTACTCAGCTAAGATCTGTTAAATGGAGCCTCTCCTATTAGGGAAAAGAAATATGACTGTAATTGGTGTTATGTTAATACATTTGCAAATTTTCAAGTCTTAATCTGTAGGCTCTGACCTTGTAGCATAGTGAAGCAAAAGCAGCAAGCCAGATTAGATTCAAAGTTAGAGTCTAGATGGAGCTTATTCTACCTCCGTTGTCATTTGGGAATCAAGGAATTCACGAAGTAATGTGTAAAACTTCAACAGTGCTAGAGCTTGTAAGCGATTCTAGAACTCTTTGTTGACATAGTAAGCCATGGAAAGTTAAGAACTCACCATCATGTAGACTTTACTTGTTAAATTAAGCCTATACACCATGCCCATTTCATGAAGAATGGTTCCAAATCAAGGGTGGGTACATGATTGTTCAAACTCACAAAAAGCGATTGGTTGAGATAAGGGTATATTCACCAAGAATAGTTTTCAGTGAAGGACATCCTGCCCAAGCCTCACGTGCATCAAAATTGACTGGCAGCACTACATCCTTCGAATAAGACCGCTTTTGCACCAATGGATCTAGCTCAATCAATTCTGCTTTTAAAGATCCGCACAATCTCTTAACATCTTGGACCTGTCTTCTCACATAAATTGCAAATATTCACTTAACCCAAGCAAGATCCCTACACAAGAGTAAGTCTAATAAAAAAAATTATGTCAAACTAAACAAAATTAATGAGAGTATGACTTTACTACAATCAAAGAAATGGTTCAAAATGGAAGCTATCACAGCGTTGGGTAAACATTTGTATGTCATGATAAAAAATCAGTGATAGTTATGGGAGATTTCCAAAATAGCTGCTTGGTTATTATTGGACATTCCACCAAATGTTTCATACATTAAACCCTTCATTTATTACTTTGGTGTATTGTGCTTGAATTTGGCTCGCCCACCCAGGTTCAACTCTCTGTGATCCCATTGGTTGAGAATACCAATAAGCATTTATTACTTTGACATTTGTTAAAGATATTAATTAGTCATACGCTCTGCACAAATGGTATGATTCAAGCCGAGGAGTGACTGTAAAAGGCAAAGATGTGTCACTTCACTTCTCCTTAGCATGTTCAGTAAGCGCAGTTGATGTGCCCCACCTGCCATTGGCTAACAGCTTCTAGATGTTTGTCCAGGTAATGCTAATGACAGAAAGTGTAATTTTTCCCACTTTAAATATGCAGAAATGGCATGGCTAAAGTCAAAGGATCCCTTTGACTCCCTTCGACAAGCTCTATTCTTGGCACCCCCCCCCCCCCCTCTCTCTCTCTCTCTCTCTCTCTCTCTCCACATGATCTATTTCTTGCAGCATCTACAAGGGGTTGCCAACAGAGGCCAGATACGTGTGCCACTTTTGCATGCAACTAGAGAAGCTGTGGATCGAGAGCTTACTATCTAGCATTAGATGGTGTTGACTAGAGAAGCTGTAAATCAAGAGCTTGCTATCTGGCATACCTAAAAATTCTGTCAAGTGACGACCAAGGAAGCATTAGCAGACGCCCTCCCTTTCATGCAAGAACGAAATATATTGAGACCAAATAGACTTTGTATGCAAAAGGATTGAAGTGCATGATAATGACCTCATCTAATTCAACACAAAAAATCAACTTGATGATATGCTAACCAGTGGATCAAGCAAGGAAAGGGGGCACAATGACTATTTGAGACAGAGATTAGGATTTGTTCATGTGCTTGAATGGAGAATTTTACAAACATATGGGGAACAGATGCAGAAATATCCAAGCTGCTTAGACAGCCAAGAACGTCTACCCAAATTCTAGACTGTTACATCTGTTCCTTGGGAGTTAAACTCAACAACTAGAGGGTTGGCCATTAGATAACTTCCACTAAGAGAACCGTCACTCTCCATATAGAGAGCCCAGTAATCTGATTTTCAGCAGAGATAAATAAAGTTCTTGAGTTATGTGTGCTGCTGTCATTTCTTGTTCGACAATTGACTAATTGACACTTTGACATCATGAAATCTTTCATTGACCATTGAATTCCAAAGTTCATGAGGAATTAAAGGCATCGTTAAAACCTCCCAGAGGTTGCCCTTTGTATCCAAAGCATTGTAATGCAGAAAACACGTCCTTACCCATGGATTAAACCATAATAGTAATACAAGGAACATAAATTTCATATGAAGGGAAACCTAGTTAGTATGTTAATTCTGCAGTGAAGGCCTGCTTACTTTGGTAAACCAGGGAGTCCCAACAGTTTAAACTATGGAAAGTCCCTGCCCTCAGGCCAGTTTCTCAAATCTGGGAAAGCTCATGTGCAGGAATTTTCTAGTATACTATAATAGCAGGTGGAATCTAAACGTAACAATAGTGCAATCTTGCCTGAGGCACATTGTTGCAGAAATTCTAAGAGTTCCTTCTTACTGCTTTCATAGGAGCATATATCAAGTCAAAACATATTTTTTTGGTTTGAGCCAAAAGCTGCAGCTGCTAGCTGGATGCAGATATGTTCCAAGCAGAAAAATCAATAATATAAGGGAGTACTCACAGTATGGTTAAGAAATCGAGGGTTAAAACCAGCTTTCCAGCTGGCTCGTAGGTCTGTGTTTACTTGTTGCACCAATGACTCCTGTCATAGACCAGCATTTTGAGGGTCAGCAAGTTGCGAATCAAAGAGATGTGAGAAAGAATTTGCAACTTCTTAGTCTGTATCAAAATATAACAACAAATACCCGAAGCCGGAGATCTAAGCCAGAATTTGATATTAGTCTGAAAAACAACTCTCTACGAGAACTCTACCTGCAGAATTAGCTTGCGGTCATTGTCATCGTCGAATCGACCACCCAATCGAGTCAGAGCATTCTGCAGTTCAGGAAATCATACTTAACTGGAGATGAAATATGGAATGACCATACACATTTGAAGCAAGCGTTTGTACAAATAAATGAAAAAATGTTGTCGTGGCTGATGGATCCATGAAATATTGAAAATCCGCATGAAATTCCTAAGTCAAAGCTTGATATTGGTGCATTGGTGCATACGCATAGAGGCAAATAAAAAATACAAACTTAGGATAGGTGACTTCAACTAAAAGTCTGATTTAAAAATAATTGAAAAACTCCCATGCCTCCAGTCAGTTTTGGAGGTGTATTAGCATTTATAATGTCGATGATGTTCATAGCTCGGACAGAAATGATGAGAATACAGACTCGGGATGTGTTTGTTGCCTATTATTTCGCAATTATCAGAGCAGGATACCAAAGTCATAAGCCAGATAGCACCCCTGTTCAAAGCAAATTTACCATCTCCTTTTTGTTAGCTAAGAAAAGTCTAAATTTTCCATTGCAATTTGTACAAGACTCCACCTAGAGCTACTGAAGGAGAAAATAGATTTTCCAGAGGCATAAAATCGATTATGTTAACGTTATTAAAATACAACGTTCTTCATTTCTAACATAAGATTTTTCGAGGAATATCCTCAATGTTGCAGTTCAAACAGAACATGGAGCATAAGGAAACATTTTATGATTCTCACACTAAACTATTATGCTATAATCTTCAGTTATAACATCGAGCTCCATCTTCCTTTGGAACTGCAATTTTTGTATATCATAACTAGACAGTGAAAGAACTTAGAGAGATGACCAATCATATATGCTATTGTATATTATTCAGTTCTAATCTTGAGCTTCAGAACTGCAATTACTGTGTTATGTGAGTAGATAGCGCAAGAAATCAGAAAGATGATAAGAATACTTGTAAAAGGACATTTTGGTCAAAGAAGTAGATCCATATTTCTTTGTAGTGTTAAGGTGCGGCAAAGAAAAACAAAATTATGTAGATCCAGAATATGAATGACTGTAAGAGCCGCACAAATTAGTGGAGATTACCTGTTCAGCGAGGATCGACTTGCAGCTCAGAAGCGAGAGAAGAGTCAACAACATCGAAAGCGGTAAGCAATACGCACGATCCAAACTCCCCGCCATAGCTGCTTCGTCTACGTCTTCTCCGCACGCTCAACTATCTCGCTCTTCTCTTGCTTGGCACAACTAAACAATCTTTAAAAAAAAAGAAATAATGAGAGAGAGAGAGAGAGAGAGAGAGAGAAAAAGAAAGAAAGGGAGACAAGATTCTTCTTGAGGCAAGTCAAGGACCAATATTTTTTGACCAATCACCTCTTGTTTGATAAAGGGATGGATATTTTGGTGGCCTAGTTGGGCATTTCATAATCTAGACAAGACAACACAACACGTTAGCTTGAGTCATACTTGAATGTATTATGGAAGGAGCCGGGCACAGGACATTCCGCCCGATAAGGATTTTAAAAAAAAAAATTGATTAGGCCCGGAGGGACCGAGCCTAAAGCTTTTTGGAAAGCCAAACCGGGCAGAATGGGTTGTGCCCGGTTCCTTCCATTGCGTAATGGATACCTGAAATTTTTTCACAAGTACATTACGAAGCATAATAAGTAGGTTTGACTTTGACTGACCACTACAAATGCGCCACATGGCAGTCGTACACGGACGCCATACAAACGGACACATACAAGCAGAAAAAAAAAGTGCAAAATCTGCCATTCAAAAAACACATCTGTTTTCTAAAATTGGGCAAAATCTGCCGTAGGTATCCATTATGTATGTGTAACTTGGTGGAAAGTTTAATACGAAAATCATTTGACTTGGTAAGATTTTTTTTGTTATGGCCCACAATTTTTGACTCTTTAGGCTATAAATATACCCTTCCACTCTTTTAAAGGCACATGATATTATTGATTCTTTATAGGCTATAATTTTTTCTTTCATCTTCTCTTGGATTGTGTCAAACATGAGACCTCATGGGGAGAATAAAGTTCATTAACATATGCCATAATTTGATTTTAAAAATCTATGAATTTCAAAATTCATAATCTGTTGTCAAGTTCATTTTACAAAACCATGAATCTTCAAGCAACCCTATACATATTTTATGAATGCAATTCTTTACAATTTTAGCCTACCATGGTGTTTTGCTCTTTTTGAGACCAGAATGAACCACGTGTCAAATTCCTATGAGATTAATTTATTCTGGAAAATCTCTCGCGAGTTTGTCTCTCTGTTCCATGACTATCTATTCTGGAAAATCTCTCGTGCTCGATTTTCTATCTGCTCCATGACTTTCTAATTTGGAAAATATCTCTCTTGCATTTTTTTTGTCTGTTCCATGATTGGTGCATGATTATGCGATCAAACTAGCTGCTGCAGATTTTAAACCAAAGGTACAAGAGGAGCAGACTGTAGCGGAGAAGGCTACTTTCTCTTACTCTCGTTTCTGACGACTGGTGGGCTAGATGGTGCCCTACTTAATTGCAGCCTCAATGAATGAATCATTCTAGGCAATGAGAGACGATCTACTTCTATTATTAATACTGACTTCGAATTTGGGTCACAAATTAGCTCTGCTAAGTTACATGATGTGTGGTAGTGGCACACTCTGATGTTGTATGAGAGGAATGTGATATTTGATATTAGGATTGAGAGAGAAAGCAAAAGCAATTGATGCAAATGCGATGTATGATGAAAAGCAGATAACGGAGAGATCAAGAGCACTCGAGAAAATTTTGATAAAAGCACATAAAAGTAACTAGAAAAGTCTGAAGAAACTTAAGATTTTCGCCCACAAAGCATCGTTAGCTTATGAACCGCAAAAATGCAATTTACCACAACCGCACCGCTGCTTACACGAACGATGACGACGAAGACCAGCAAACTGCAGTTCACAACAAACCGCAAACCGCAACGTTGAACAAACAAACGAAGACGTTCGTAGGGAACCGCAAGACAACTCCTACGGACCGCGAGCGACACGACGACCAAAGGCCAACCGCAATGACCTCGACTATGGTTGCATAAGCACGACCCTGGAGTCGTCGCACTTTACAACCCACGATCAACCAAGTACCAAGGCAATGAACTGACACCACGGACGAAGCTGACATCAAACTAAATGCGAGGACGTGGTAGGTTTAGCAGTTCTTGTAATCATTCACTTACATTAAAGACCACCTCCTTCCTCTGATCATATACATTGGACGAGAGCAAGGAAGTAGAAGAGCATGACAAGTGAGTGAGTGATTTTACAGACAGACAAATCTAAATCACTGGATGTTGAATGTGAGGATGAAAAACCGTTCACTAGTAAGTGAGATGAGCTGAATCACTCACACCTCCAAGATTAGACATAGAGAGACATGGATAGAAATATTTGCTAGTAAGCACTCCTCATCTATTGTTATAAAGACCCTAAAGGATTAACCCCTAAGATGAGGATAGGAGAACACCATAGGAGAGACTATGGAGTCAAACCGCCCAACCAAACCTAGATCAAATAAAAAAACAAGAGGAGAAGAGAGACACTGGTAACCTAAACCCAATATGTCGACGAGAGAATCCCCACCTCATTATATAGAGAGTAGAGTCTTGTGCATGAAACCATCAGGTCAACTATAAATAGGTCACATCTCTTCATGCAGTCCTCCTACCTATATCCGTCACACCGACATGCAATACTCCATATGTCTCAATTAGAGTGTCTGGGTCCTCTCAAGGTTATAAGTCACAAACTAGCCTTGACATGGAATTAAATCATGGCGTGACCAATAGGGTGGCCTTATGACCTAATCTTTGGAACCAAGCTATTTTTTTTTTAAACTCGTGATAGGGCTTCCTGGCCTCCATGTGCAAGAAGCATGCTTTTGGGTCTTCTTTGGAAAAGGAAGCTTCTTGTATATTTCTAGTTGATATTAATTATTAGAAATGGGACAAGTTAACGTTTGTATAACATACTCGTCAAAATTGATTTTAAAGCCGTCAAACAATATGAAATGACCTGATAACATGAGTGAGGATAGAACTCTTTATTCGATCAGTGGAATCTTGTTGGATACAGTTTAAGAGTTTCTAAACTCCTATTGGTAGGATATCCATTCATGTAATTTCGTATTTTAAGTTTGGATAGTTTTGTTAATAAAGACGGAGTAATGCCGAACCAGTCAATAAGAAAAGAAACAGTCCAATTTTATTGGAGAATTTGTAATTGATAGGAACTGATCAAAAGTATAAAACTGATTTCATTTCCAGTTAAATCCAATATTGAATGATATGCAAAGGATCAGACTAAGTCTGGTTTTATACTAGTAGTTGAGTTTTGAATATCGGTAATTCAGCCCAGGTATAGGATAGAAATGAAATTGTTTTAGACTTTTTTCCTACATTAATTCATTTTAAACATTTACTAATGTCGTTACGTCTTCTTAGTACCTTAGCTGGAATAGATTTTCAGGGAACTGAAAATTCTAAGGAGGGAGGAAGAGTGGACATCAATGGTAGTAAGTGTGATCGGGAAATGTATTTCGCAGTTAGGATTTTGGTAATCCCAGTGAATAATTGCTTAATACCGAATATTAATGTCCTAGATTGAATTCATTTAGTTGAATTAATAATTGATAGTTTTGTGACCATTGAGTTATTCGCAGTTTTGGATGTCAATTGTGATGTTAGAAGTAGAATATGATACATGGATTACATTGGATCTGTTAATTGATAGAAGCTTGTCCCTAGAGTAAATGCTCTTGGATCCAGGGGGATACGAAGATCCAAATGTAATATTGAACCATGTTAATTCTTCTGTCTAAATCACAGAATCAGGTGTGGATTTGTGGTATCCATCTGATGGGCATGCCAGTCATCCGAATAAATGGATTTTCCAGTGTTGGGAACAAGAGATAATATTTTATATGGATTATAGGACAACTAGATGATCAATGGATCTCTAGAATATAAGATGAGACAATTAAGAGTTTTCTGGAAGGAAAAGTTGATGGTATGGGACATCGGTAATTTCGGAAAGGGAATTCTAGGACTGTAAAGATTTGATGATCAATGGTGTGCTTTAGTACCTAGTCGCGATATGGGAAAAATAAAACCATTTGATCAAATGTGGGGTATTTTGGAAAATTTTGAGGTTTAATCTAGATCCCAAAGTGGTATCTAAATGTGGTGTTATACAAGTTCTTCACCTAGACATTTGAAATTTCTGAATCATTGGCAATTAACTTGAGTAGTTAATTACTCCAGAGTGAAGTTAATTGGTAAAACGATCAGTGTGATGTGGGTTCACCAGAAACTGACGGTTTTGATTTATATTGCTTGTAAGACGCATGATTAGTGAATCATTTGGGTTCATTAGTTGAAATTATGTGCATTGGATATACAGTATTCTTGGGATAGAGTATTCCTTAGTTAAGGAATAGACTCAGCTCATTAGTGATTGTATCCTAGAGAGCTCAATTGGATAACAAATCATAATGAATCCGAGAATAATAACTGAATTGATATTCAACAAGACTTTGGGTATCGAGATGTGATTCTAGATTGTAATCTAAAAATTTTTTGTAGTTGAAGATGATTGTCATTTCAGGTATGCTTTCTGTCTTTAATTACCAGTGGTTTATAGACCTTGAATCTTGCACTTCAGTTAAAGAATCCGGTTTGGAGAGTATTCCTAAAATCCAGTATTTTCCTGTTGGAAATTTTTTTGGGATGATTCTTACTTTTCTTGAGTTATGTTGGACATATAATCCAGTATCTTGTAAATGATTATGGTTTTGGATTCCAGAAAATTATGATTGACGAATCATACAAATCTAAATATTTATGATTGATGGATCATAAATAGATACTTAATTATTGTCAGAGGATTATACAGAATTGTGATGATTTTTAAGTGTGATGATTAATTCTTGATCAATTAATTGAGTAAGAATTTGAATCAATGTTTTGAATCTCTCTACTCTAGTATTTTTTTGAGAACCTACGGATCTCACAGACATTATTTTATTTATCTAGTGGATGCTATTCTACTACAGTTTATGGTCTGCAGATGTTTGAGTACAGTTCTTCATTTGATTAGATTTTCAGTTATCGTAGGAGACAGACAAGTCTATTAAGATGAATGAATGTTATTTTCTTGTATTTGGTGCTAGAAACAGGAGCATTTAACTCAAAAGAGTATTTGGGATACTCAGAGTTGAGTTTTAATCATTCTATGTCTTAATGATTCTCCTAGAGATTCTAGTTAAATGAATTATTATATCTTGGAATTGGATTCTAAGAATAGTTGTACTTGGAAGTTTTTTATGAGTTGTCTGCTAGAGTTTGTGGATAATTTCAAACTGTAATTATTATTTTTCTTTAACTTTAATCTCCCAAGTTAGGGATTATTTCACTTGTGGTTCATGTAAGCGTATTACATGAGAGTAATTCACTAACTTGTGTTGAGTGTAACCTAGTTGAGAAATTTATCGCTTAGTGTACTTTTCAAACTTGAGTTGTACTCCAAAACAAAGATTAACGATTGGAAATAGGTTTATCTCTGAGTACTTTTTTGATATGAAAGTCAGACTAAGGATAATGGTTTTCTCAGTTAACATTAAAAGTTAAAGGAACTATTCTTGTAATTCTTTTCTGTTTTTAGGGGCTTCTAAAGATAGAAGCAGTTCAAGGAGGGAAGAATGTTATGGCCATATTTGGTTAAGGACCTGGAATAGTCCTAATATGGTAGACCGGCCCTTCGGTATTCGAGATTGTTGTTCACGCCATGATTTAATTCCATGTTGTCAAAGTACAGCAAAATGGACCAAGAATAGATTTGAATCAGATCCACAAGTGTGATTGGATGTTAGATTAGATCAACCTATCAATCTACACAAGATTAGATAGCATTTAGATCAAATCTAGATGAATAAATCTAACAAGAACAATCATTATTGATCAAAACTTGTACTTGATGGTTTCACACGTGTGAAAACCTATCAGAGTATGGACATTAGGCTGAGAATAAAGTATACTAAGCTTAGAACCCAATCAATGCATAAAAACACAAGACAAATAGAGAGAAAACACTAGAATTGCTCCAAAACCAAGATTTAGCTTCCATATCAATTATGGCCAAATGAGCCACCATATATACACAAGAGCTGATGCTTACTCAGCTGATTTGGCACATGTGAGAGTGCCTACTCATCAAAGGATCCACCAATAATCATCAATATGGCACATGGACCAAGTTTCCTAACTTATAGCCACCTCCCTTGATTTTAGGCAATTTTCCTAATTTATAGGGACTTGCACAAATATCTACTGCAAGTTGGATCTCACCTACTACTGATGTTTTGACACATGTGAGCAATCCTTGGCACGTGTGAGATCACTCCTATCCATGTGAAATAGCTTTTCCTACCGATAAAATGATGCCAAGTGGCATATAGCTAGAAAACTAGATTTTGGCCATTTTAGCCACTAAATCTCAAATGAAATGGTATGTACAACCTATATGACTCATCTAAATGATAAATGCATTTAATTCAGATTAACAAGATCCCAAGTTTGATTTTCCAACAAAGCATCAAACTCTACTTGCATAGCATCCTTCCAACTTTGAGACTTAATTGCTTCTTCAAAACATGTTGGTTTTTCAAGCATAGTAGTCAAGAAAGAATAAGAGGTGTGTAGTTGAGAATCTTCCCTTTGCTTTCCTTTGTCACTATAAGTGAGCCTTGATGGCTCGGCCCTCACTCTTGTTGATCTTCTTGGCACCTTTGGATCTTGAGCAAGATCCTCTTGGTCTTCAACTCCTTGAAGCTCCTCCTTGGCCATAGCATGATCACTGATAAGATGAGAGTTGTTGGAAAGTACCTTCTCTTTTCCATTGAGAGATTCATCAAAAAGTACATCTCTACTTACAACAACTTTCTTGGTAATAGGATCAAATATCCTATATGCTTTACTATTTTCACTATAACCAACAAAGATGCCTTTAAATGAAGTAGCATCTTCCTTTTTCCTTACTTCTAAAGGAATGTGTACATAACAAGTACATCCAAAAATTTTCAAATCACTAAGATTTGGCTTTTTGCCATACAATGCTTTATAAGGTGTGAGACCTCCAATGGCACTATTAGTCATTCTATTACATAGAAAGTTTGCACAGAAAATAGCTTCTCCCCAAAATGAAATAGGAAGTGATGCATCTAATCTCAATGCTTTAGCACACTCACATAGTGTTCTATTTTTCCTCTCAGCCACCCCATTTTGTTGTGGGGTGTATGTGCAAGTAAACTCTCTTCTAATGCCATTAGTTTGACAAAACTCTTTCATACTATTGGAGATGTACTCCCCTCCATTATCACATCTTAATACTTTCAAGCTAGCATTAAGTTGCTTTTCTACAAGAGTTTTGAACTTCACAAAGGTTTCAAACACTCCACTTTTCTTAGACAAGAGGTAAATCCAAGAGTATCTTGATTTATCATCAATAAAAGTGACATACATAAGAGCTCCACCATTAGATTCATGTGAAAAAGAGTGAACATCTGAGTGAATAAGATCAAGAGGAGAGTTAGATCTTGTCAAAGATCTCTTGAAAAGTTGCTTATGAGACTTGGAGAGTCCACAAGCTTCACAAAGCTTGCCACACTGGGATATGGCTTTGGGAAGTCCAATTGCTAGCTCTTTGTTCACCATGGTCTCCATAGCTTTGTAGTTAGGATGGCCTAACCTCTTGTGCCATAGCTCCACTTGAGAGAGCTCCTCCCTTGCCATGTTAACACTTCCAACCATCACATTAGCATCCAACTTAAATAACCTTCCTTGCTTAAAGCCATTAGCAATACATTTATCATTCTTCAAGATGGAACATGCTCCATGCTTGAAATCAACATCTAATCCACTATCCTTAAGTTGACCAACACTTAACAAGTTCTTTGTAATAGAAGGTACATAAAGAACATTGCTAGATCTACTTTCTTAGATGATCCAAGACATAATGGAATGGATCCAATTCTTACAATCTCACATTCTTGATCACTTGCAGTGAAGATAAACTTCTTAGAGTTATTGTAAGAAAGTAAGGTAGAAAAGTAGTCTTTTTGGTGAGTCATGTGAGAACTAGCCCCACTATCAATCCACCATGTGTTGTGATTAGATGTTTGTGTTAAGGAAGCCATCAAAGGTAAGTTGCATTCATCCTCCTCCTCAAGCACAAGGTTGCCACGGTTTTCCTTCTCTTGGGCATTCTTCTTCTTGTAACACTCGGATGCAAAGTGTCCTTTCTTACCACAGAAAAAACACTTAAGCTTCTTCTTGTCCTTCTTACTCTTGCCTTTTGAACTTGAAGCTCCATCCTTGCTCTCGACCTCCACATCTTGGATCTTCTTGGATGGAACCTTCTTCTTCTTGCCTTTCAAAGAAAAGTTAGCTTTCTCATCACCATCAATCAAAGAAAGAGAACCAATCCTATTCTTGATATGAAGCATCCTACTATCCTCAGAAACTAGCACACTATGAAGTTTTTCAATAGTAGGAAGTTGATCTTGAATAGCAAATGTTTGAACTAGATTAGAATACTCATTTCCTAGTCCATTCAAGATGATTTGAGCTAGCTCATTGTCTTGAATCTTGTCACTAATGGAAGATAACTCAATATTCAAAGATTTGATCCTAAGAACATAATCTTGGACACTTTCATTACTTCCTTTCATGCTTTGAAGTATTTGATTTCTTAGCATGAGTATTCTTGAAGTATTTTTGGATTCATAAATAGATTTTAGTGAATCCCATGCCTCTTTGGATGTGCTACAAGATGAGATCTCTTTCAACAAGTCATTACTTACATTCATTTTCAAGCAATGTAATGACAACTTAAATCTCTTCTTGTACTTTACTAATTCTTGAGCTACTTGAGGTTCTTCTTCCACACCAAGAACAATGTCATACAAATTATGAAGTACAAATAATGACTCCATTCGAACTTTCCAAATGGCATAATTAGTTGATGAAAGCCTTTCACTAGCTTCAAGTAAGAAGCCACCCATTGATGCCATTATTAGTGTAAATGCACTTGAAACTTAGATGGTTTCACTTAGAGATCTGAACCTATAGTGTCTTCTAGCAATCAATAAGCTTGCAGACCTGACCCTACCACTTTAGAACAAATCTAGAATGATGGATCTATAGATTACAATCTCAACTTTGCAAATTCACTCCTTAATCTTTGGTTTATAGCACTCAATCTCTCTCAACTTCAAGGTACACTAAAAAAAACAGAGAATCAACTTCAATGTACTGTAAACAAGCTCTAATCCACCTATATGATTGATCTAAACCAAGAACAAATCAATGGAATAGAAACAATGCAAGTGAAAACTTGAAAAATGCACTAAATTGACTCAAATTGGGTGTATGAAGCTCAAATTGCACCAAAATGAAAAATACTGTTCAAAACAGGTTATGTACGACCCCACACGTGTGTAAGGTATACCTTCAGCCCACAACAAGATTTGGTACAAATATTTTGGCTCTAGCTATCCATTTCAACTCACTACCTCAATATTAGCTTGTTTTCAAAACCCTGCCAATTTGGGAATAGTTTTAGATCAATGTCTTAAATGCACTTGTACTTGGCTCTGATACCATGTCAAAGTACAACAAAATGGACCAAGAATAGATCTGAATCAGATCCACAAGTATGATTGGATGTTAGATTAGATCAACCTATCAATCTACACAAGATTAGATAGCATTTAGATCAAATCTAGATGAATAAATCTAACAAGAACAGTCATTATTGATCAAAACTTGTACTTGATGGTTTCACACGTGTGAAAACCTGTCAGAGTATGGACATTAGGCTGAGAATAAAGTATACTAAGCTTAGAACCCAATCAATTTATAAAAACACAAGACAAATAGAGAGAAAACACTAGAATTGCTCCAAAACCAAGATTTAGCTTCCATATCAATTATGGCCAAATGTGCCACCATATATACACAAGAGCTGATGCTTACTCAGCTGATTTGGCATGTGTGAGAGTGCCTACTCATCAAAGGATCCACCAATAATCATCAATATGGCACATGGACCAAGTTTCCTAACTTATAGCCACCTCCCTTGATTTTAGGCAGTTTTCCTAATTTATAGGGACTTGCACAAATATCTACTACAAGTTGGATCTCACCTACTACTGATGTTTTGACACATGTGAGCAATCCTTGGCACGTGTGAGATCACTCCTATCCATGTGAAATAGCTTTTCCTACAAAACTAGATTTTGGCCATTTTAGCCACTAAATCTCAAATGAAATGGTATGTACAACCTATATGACTCATCTAAATGATAAATGCATTTAATTCACACGTGGGAACAGGCTCCACACATGTGTAAACATAATATGTACATGATTTTGGCCTAGATCAAGCATGATTTTGACATTTTCACACATGTCAAGGCCAGTTTGTGACTAATATCCTTGAGAAGACCCAAACACTCTAATTGAGACATATGGAGTATTGCATGTCTGTGTGAGCAGGAGGACTGCATGAAGAGATGTGACCTATTTATAGTTGACCTGCATGGGGGTTGCATGGTTTCATGCACATGACTCTACTCTCTATATAATGAGGTGGGAATTCTCTCGTTGACATATTGGGTTTAGGTTACCAGTTTCTCTCTTCTCCTCTTGTTTATGACACATAAAATTTGAGTTCCTCTAAGATCAACTATTATTTGTTCTATTTGTTATTCCCACAAAGGCTCATCATAATCAAATTAGCAGAAGATCAGGAACTGATCACTGCACCTTAGAAAAGGAAAGATCTTAATTAGCAACAGTAGCTACAATTAAGAGTTCTACTCTATTAGGATTCTGCAAAAGTAGGACATTCCAAATAGCGAGATCATGTCTCTACTCTTCTGTTAAAACTAAGATTTCAACAAAGTCGGAAAATATCTGACAATTGACAAGTGACTACTATAGGCTTTCTATGTAGTGTTTAAATATCAATCAATTATACAGAGAGTATTCTTTTTTTCATTTGAACTTTTGTGCTCACTTTGAGTTCTGTTGTTGGCACTTGACCAAAAGTTAGTGGGATAAATTTATGGGCTTGTGGATAATATAAAAGAAATCTTAAGAGGTTCTCAAAGGCCGCTTTTTCTTGCTTTTGTTGAATCGTACTCAAATGTTTTGGAGCGTCTGTCTCTCTCTCTCTCTCTCTCTCTCTCTCTCTCTCTCTCTCTCTCTCTCTCTCTCTCTCTCTCTCTCTCTCTCTCTCTCTCTCTCTCTCTCTCTCTCTCTCTCTCTCTCTCTCTCTCTCTCTCTCTCTCTCTCTCTCTCTCTCTCTCTCTCTCTCTCTCTCTCTCTCTCTCATGAATAATACTCAATGTTATTTTGATGGTTTATTTACGCCTTGCCGTGCGAGTGCTATGTTAGAAAAAACCACCCCCCCAAAAAAAAAATTGGTTTTAGGCCAAATTAAGAGTTGTCTTCAAATTCAAAAAACTCCCGAATGGGCTTTACCTCCAATATCAACGGTCAGGATTTGCCTTATCATATCTGACGAATGAGATTAATTACCTCTTCCACAAGTTAGCTAAGGGAAAGAGAAAGACAAATGACATAAAAAAGAGAGCCGATGCTACTCCTCTACCACGCTTCCTCCTCCTCCCTCTCATCACCTTCTTACGCTTTGTAGCACCCATCTACTATCAACGATCATCAACAATACACACCACGGTATGTTATACTTGCTCATGCAATACTGATTGATGTCTTAAGAGCAGGTCTGCAGTTTTGTTTAACTCATTAAGTGATGTATGGAGTGCGCTGGATCGCGACCCACCAACTCCTTTGTTGGATCTTTTGGGAATGAAGCATTGCTTATTCTTTTGGCATAAATACATGAGCTTTCAATTGCGTTTTTTCTGCTCTTTAGGAATGATATCATTACTTGAGCATGATGGTTGATTTCCCATAGCATGTATTACGTTGTGTGGGTAGCATTAAGCTTGAATGTAGTGCACTGACAACGATGGGCTACCTCTTCTATTCGCGGAAAAAAGCATGGATATTCTCAAGGGTTTCGAAAATGGTATTGTACCTAGTATGGGTTCAGGTATTGGTATGGCTTGGATTTGTCCCATACCTGAGTACCGATCCACGCTATCTCTCGTTTGCAATTCACAACATATATAGCATAGTTTTAGTTTCTTTTCATATACATTTGCTTTAATTCGATAAACTGATACGAACTAGTACAATAAAACTGATCAGAATGGCCGAATGCCCTAATACGATAATAATATGGGAAGACCTATCGCTATTAATCATGTTTACATAGAGATGATTGGACTGTTTACATAGGCATGATTGGACTACATTTTTACATCAAATATTTTAAGCTATTAAGCTGCTAAATATATTTTGGACATGGATAACAATTGACATTCAACGTTGACACTTGTCTTCCTCACCGTGCTAACTTGTGCGGTTTTGTGTGGTGGGATGGTGGTAGGTACCAGTTGGCTGTCTTGGACTTTGTTTCGCTTTACGGTGCTTTTCTTTGAAGTTTTGTATGCTTTCAGCTATGTTTTACTTTGTTGGTTTATGAATAAAGGTTTCAAAAGGTTTGATCTTGCTTTGGCAAGAGGAGCTATGTTTTTTTAATCTCTTTCTCTCTCGGATAATCGATTATTTACCACCTTCTAAACAAAACTGATTTATTGCATTTTGGATAATGGTGTGCGATCAACGATTAAATGGAATTAATTCAATCATGTCAATTCTCTATCTCCTCCCAATTAGAGAAGATGCCTAGCTTCATGTGAGGCATTATTTGGCAACAGTTAAGAATCCCAATTTTCAGCTACAACAACACAACCTCTCGCCATCAACAACTATACTGTGAAGGTTGTAACATAGATTCAACCAAAATCTGCGGCCTCACATGCAAAATCTTATTTGATCATTTATGAATTCATGATGCGGGCCATTTTCACACACTATAGCCTGCACCGGCCTTGCTCCCACTAGTGTGAAGTAGACCTTGCATGTGCAGGTGTAAGGATCACCAAATGAAGATCTGACTAGATCCTGTTGCAAAACAACCAAAAGGACACCTGTGGAGCAAAACCACCCATCCAAACCTAAATCCCTCTTGGAGTTTCCTCCTGGACCTAGCCCCCGAGCCATAATGAAGAACCTAAGAGAGAGGACACTATGCTCTCGGCCACTTCCAAGATGGAAAATATATCTTCAAAATCAAGAACTTCTCCATGCTCAAACACCTTCGAGATAGAGAGTGTAAAGGCTATGTAGCCTTCCTTGGTGGATAAGCATCCAACCATGATCCATAGACTAGGATCACCATCCTTCTTTCTTTTCAAGAAACCACATACAAAGCAATAGTCTTCAAGAACACTAAGGTATACAACCTTAGGCTTATAACTGAACAAGACTTCATAAAGTGCACTCCTTCCATTAGCTTCATAACTCCATAAAGTTTTGCATGATGGAACATACACATGCACCAAAAAACTTGAATTAGTGTAGAGGAGTAGAGTTAAGGGAGAGTAGTGTTAGTGGTGAGTAGAGCTAAGTGAGAAAGTAGGAAACTAACTAAAAATAGCATCTATGCATAGTTAGGTACCTATCCAGTGATCTAACCCTTGTTGACAGGCGGGAGGGCTATACTACGCAACATCTTCGACCCTACAGACAAGTTTGACTCTCAAGCATATGCTCGGTGCTCATAGCTAATCGAGACTTTTCCAACTTCAGTACTCAGCTATTCTGATGACTTCTCTACTGACATCAATGTTAATCTGTGAATCTGGAAGCTCTGAAAAAGCTCTTTGCAATGCAATTTGAAAGGCTCATAAGGGGCATTTTGGGCTGCAATGCAGATATGGCACTTACCAGGCTGTTCCTAGCAAGTTGCCAGTCAAGGAACAACGACCTTCTCTTTCACATTGAACGTCATTGCTAGACCCTCACTTATGATCTGAAACTGAGGAATCCACATGTCTCAGCCATATTTATATCTTTATCTTTGAGCCATATTTGAGCTGCAAAGGCCACAATTCAGACAAACATTCTTCTACTTGGTGTCTGGGAGAGGGCCTAGCTAGAAGAATCACCAAACATTTAGTGTTGTTTGGCTCAAACACAGTTGGAGATCAAGGAGTGGATGGTGTATGCTTTCACAAGGTAAGTCTTCTTATTAGAATTGAGCTCGATTGCGGGGCTGAAATCAGCTATCAGAACGCATTCATCGGTCAAGACAGAGTACTGTTTGAGGTAGTTGGATCGAAAGAGTAAATTGAGACATCTTCCTGGATGGTCATCCACTGCAAAAGGCTATGAGCTGCTCAGTTGTCCAAATGGATTGTTTGATCTTCACGACTTGCATCAATTGTTGTTGTCTGGTCCAGAAGCTTGTTGTCCGTTTTGTTCTAAATGAGTAAGCTTGATGTCCATTTTGCACTAAATCCACTTTTCACAATGGATTTAGTTTATTTATAAACAAATCTAATCACCATTGCAGAATTGCAACCTTCTTTCAACGGTTTTCAGATACAAGTATGTTGAATTTTTTCTTACTTTTAGAGTTCTAAATGGTCGTCTGCTTTTGTAATATATGCTATCTTGCAAAACATTTTTATGCGCACACCCTAAACCCTAAACCATGCACGCATGCGTATGCGTGCACACACACACACACACACACACACACACACACACACACACACACAAAACCTAAGCCTAAAGCCTAGAGCTACAGCCTAATCTTAATCCACAACCCACACACACACACACTCCCTAAACCCACACACACTCCGTAAACACACGCATACACACACACACACACACCCTCCATAAACACACACATGGCACACACACACACACACACACATACACATCCACAAAGCCATTGGGACATGTACACACTCGCATGCCCACCATCGACATGCGCCATTGCCCATCAACGACGGGCACTCTTTACTAGTATATATATATGTGTGTGTGTGTGTGTGTGTGTGTGTGTGTGTGTGTGTGTGTGTGTGTGTGTGTGTGTGTGTGTGTGTGTGTGTGTGTGTGTGTGTGTGTGTGTGTGTGTGTGTATGTATGTATATATATGTATGTATGTATGTATATGTATGTATGTATGTATGTATGTATGTATATATATGTATTTATGTATATATGTGTATCTCTCTCTCTATATATATATATATAGATACATACACACACACACACACACACACACACACACACACACACACACACACACACACACACACACACACACACACACACACACACACATATACACATATGTATGCATATATGTATGTATGTATAGATATATGTATGTATACATACATACATATATATATATATATATATGTGTGTGTGTGTGTGTGTGTGTGTGTGTGTGTGTGTGTGTGTGTGTGTGTGTGTGTGTGTGTGTGTGTGTGTGTGTATGATTTACATTGGCAGATGTAAGTAAGAGCAGTTGGTGTCTAAGATCGTGGAGAGAAGAGCAGATAATTGGTAACGCTTTCCTCCTTTCATGCAGACACCGAGACCGCCTTGGACCTTGTGATGACTTCAAATATATGTACTTTACAAATGGGATTAAGGGACTACGTGTTGTATCTCTTTATGGGATTTTGGTTTTTCCTTGGATCCTCTTCTTGATCTTGGCTTTTTGGGATATCTAGGCTTTTTGAGCTCTAGATCATCTCCTCTTGAGGCTTACCTTCTCAAGGGAGGGGAGCAATGGAAGTAAATCCTACCTAATGGATATCATTGATTACTCTTGATGGATTTCTAACACCTATTTTACTATTGTGTGCTTTTGTGGATTAGAAGGATGAAAGCTTGAGCTAATGGTCATTCAAATATGTGATAGCATGATTAAACAACAACATTCAAGCATTCATACATCCACAATCAATCATAAAAGTGCAAAAAAAGAGGGCTCCACAATTTAAGAAAAAGTGGTGGAGGCTTAGCTTCTCTCTCTCAATCTCTATTCTTCACAATGGAAAGTGAATCCAAAATGGTGTCATATGAAAACATTACTTAGTTGATATGTAGACAATTTATCTATTTCCTCCTTATTAAATAACTAATTTTTACACTGAGTTATCTACAAAATGTGAGCAAAAATGAACAGTAGTAGTATATTTTACTATAAATCCAATTCAATTAATAAGGTAATCACATACAAACATTTTTAATCCTTTTGTATGTGAATTCCAACTACTTATACATACCAAAAAAAATAAACATACATAATTTGTACAAATTGCAATTTCACGTATTCATTACAATAGCTAGTTTTCTAACATAGATTTCGCATTGGCCAACAAATTACAAGTGGTGTGTACCTTTTTCGCAATGCTAAGAATAAACTTATAGCGTGTTTTACTTCTAATACTTTCCAAATTCTGCACAATCGACCTTCCTAGCTTTCCTGATATAATTTGATCAGTATCTCTGAAAAAACGCCATATAAAATATTTGATTTTATCTATAAACATGCTTTCACCCAAAAATCAAAATATTTATTAGTAGATAAAGCTAGTAACCAATGAAATCAATTTCAAACTAATGTACTCTAATGTTCAGATGGTCTCTTCGAATGTTACAATCTTAGATTTTGGAAATGGTGTGTAGAGCTTTAGTACAATTTATATCTTTGTAGTGTTTCTCATGAGATTAAAGCAGCTATAATATACGTCAATCTTTCGATCAATTTCTTTCTTTCACTTACCTCTCAAAATTTTAAAAGCCTCAGAAGTTCTCAAGGTAGAATGCATACTAATCTTGAGTTTTGAATCCAAGAAAACGTAAGAAAAAATCATAGTTGTGAATCCTCTTATAAAAATAATAATTTGAAAATTGTTGCAACCAAGACTTGTGTTACAAGGGTGAGTGAATTGCCCTTTGGCTTTTGGTGTCGCAAGATAGGAATGCCAGATAGATAGAGGACTACTGCTAGGCCTAGCAATATTGATGAAACTCCAAACTCCCATTTGTAGCTTACATTTTGCTCAAGGTAAATAGGAAAGTAGTCCCAATTAAACCTCCACAACTACTACCAACATATACTAGATTAGAGAACATGCTTTTTCTGGTGTTTTTAGTCTCGTGTTGTTCATCAAATCGATCCGCTCCAAGTGATATATTACAAAGCTAAAAGTCCCCATAACCAAAACCTAGGATGTACATGGCTACGTAAAATGTACTTTTTCTATTTTGAAAACATCACAATTGAGAATTGAACCTATAACTAACTTGAATCCATGTCTCCGATGAAATAAGAATTTGGACAAATGTGATGGTTCTTGACATTTTGGAGACCTTGTTTCAAGCAATGGGTGCTAATTCTTATGAGCCATCAATATTTTTCTAGTTGCAAATGATGATTTTGTATTGATGTAGATTCTCGATATCGATTGCATATTTTCATCCTTTGAATTCTTAATGCAGCTCAGTATTCCATCTTACGACAAAAATTACACATAGCCAAGCCAATTGTTACCAAATCAAAATTAGATGCTCAAAATTTTTCAGGAGGTGTATTCCAGGAATAATAGCTTGTGGGTCAATTTGAAGTATAAGCAATAAAATAAAAGCACATTTTGGTAGCATCGAGCCAATTATCCTCTTACTTTTGGCAATGCCAAGTAATGGTCACGAAGGTTCTGAAAAGTGTACCAACGGTTGGTATGGTTGTGGGATGATACATTTTCAACATTGGTGTGTTCACTACCGTTTTCGCATATCTGATGACAATAAAAAAGAGAGAGCTAGGATACTTACACAACTTTGATACCTATTGTAACTGGTGTGCTTATCGCTAGTCTGGTACTCTTTGACGAGGAATTAGAACAGACTAGATGGGTTTGCCAATCTTTGATATGAGGTAATAGAAGTAGCAAGTTGATCAAGTTCACTGCTAAAAATACGTCTTTTTTTGATATGTAAGGCTTTGTACTTCAATTGGGTGTGCCATCTGATTATTAAGTAGAAAAGCATGTAATGCACATCCTCTGGCCTCATTTTTTATTTGTGGTTGGCTTCGCTAGGATGTAGAGCCTTCAGGTTCTTTTTTTCTTCTTCTGTTGATGTTGCTTTCTTTTTTTGTTCTATTCCTTTAATGTGATCCTTCTTGATGAATCTTTTGTTAAAGCTCATGTAGTATGTATAGTTTTCTTTCTCCAGCGTACACCTCCAGGGCACATCTCCATGCTCTCAAAACTTATTTTTATGTACAATGCAGTCCAAAAAGCTGAACGCATCAATGTATACATCTTTACATGAGGGGAAAATTGCTTTTTCTGATTATACGGTTTCGGACTATACAAAGTATTATAACAAGGAAAGAGTATTATAACACATGATCTAGTCTACATCTAATGATAATTGGATTAAAACATTTGGATGTAATTTAAATGTGCTGGAAAATGACATTTCTAGTGACCTTTACACAAGTCACAGTAAGAGCATCTTTCCATGTAGTCCATTCACCCAGTGCTTGGGAAAACCGGCAAACTATAGGAATGGAATCGACAAGTTTTTTCAAGAACCAGCATCACAAAATGTTACGTAAGGCAATGTCTGTGTACATGGAAAGATCCAGTCATTCACCATTCACTCTAAAGTATTTTAACATTAAAATCACTAAATATACCATTTGACTTTATAACATTGAAGTTTTTTATTATGATCTATGAGGCAGGTAAATTTGGTAAGTCTTGTAAAGAAACTTTGATTCCATATAATGAATTTCTAAGTTTACAACAAATTTGATAAATTGAAAGATTCTAAGGGGCAACAATCTTTAAGGCCCAATTTCGTAATGGAACGACAAGGAAAATCTAGTGACCTCCGTGAACGTTATGTTGCAGCATTAGTTTGCTTTTCCCTTGAGCGAGCAAGTGAGAGACTGTGACTGAGAGGCAGCTGCTGGCAATAAGCGAGCATTATTAGCAGGAGCATGTGATTCTCCTCTCATGCTTATTCCAAGAGCAGTGCAAAAGTAGTTGGTGCTACTATCGCAAGCAACAATATCTATCACAACACAATCTCCTAACTGCACACACTACAACCTCTTAACTGCACACTAGTGTGGCATTCCTACCTTCTCAATGCAACGACGGAGTAGAACTAACCTAACAATTTGTCCCGATTGAATATCAGATTTATGTGTTAAAAGACTAGTATCAGGGCCGATGGTCAGTGGCATGGGCAATTATGAATTACGATGGAGTTGCCTATCCTCCCGGTGCTCTTGTTGTTGCTGCATCCTACAGTATGAGAAAACATGGGCGCCAACAGGCCGTTAATAGATGGCGCTTGCAAGCAACAAAAGAGACCTGTTGTTACGTCCATGTCCTGTATAAGGGAATCAAAATAATTCCTGACGTGGATAGTTGCTCACTCCAGGTGTATATGGTTATTGGTTATGCCTCGTCATTCCGGGCTTGGTTGGTAAAGTAATTAATGATCATATGAGGGCCCAGACCTATAATTGGACATAGGAGCACATGCATAGTGAATGACTGCTTTAATGCAAGGATAGGAGTTCAATAGCTCAATATAGGTTGCATGGGGATCCTAGGGGGATATTCTCTCTCTCATGAAGAGAATATTCACTGGAAACTTGCCCATCCTCCTATTGGAAATTGAGTTTCTTGAGCCTGTTTCTCCTCTCTCTTAGGTTCTTCACTATGGCTTGAAGGCTAGGTCCAGGAGGAAACTCCAGGAGGGATCTAGGTTTGGATGGGTGGTTTTGCTCCACAGGTGTCCTTTTGGTTGTTTTGCAACAAGATCTAGTCAGATCTTCATTTGGTGATCCTTATAGTGGTATCACAACTATGGATTTGTATCAATCAGAAGGAGGAGCTACTTCTTGTATTTTCTCAGTTTTTGTGGATTTCTCTTTGCATGTTACTTCCAGGTGGTGGAACTGATCTCCAAGTAGGTGGCTTCTCTGAATTTGGTGTACTTTCAGCCTAAAGATCATAATTATGGGATTTCTCCATAGTTTTTGTTGGAAATCAAAGAATTTTTGATGATTTTAGTGGATTTTCCACCTAGAATTGAAGTTTTTTGTTTGAAATTGAACATAGGTACTGGTGTAGTACGTTTTTCAGATTTTACTTGTTGTTTTACATTCATTATTGATTGGATCTAATGATTGCATCATCCAATTTGGATAGGTGAGCATTAGACACGATCATGGTGAAGTTTTGCTTGTTGAAGGAGGCCAAAAATGCATTTTTTGCATGATCTAAGCTTATGATTGCTTGCTGGACCTGTTAGAAGCTTCTATGCCTCTCTAATGAACCTTAGTAGAGTTCTTGTAACCTTCGATCCAAGGCTTTTTGGGCTGGAGTTGAATTTTTGATGATTTCTCTCTCCAAAACTGCGCCCTCCTACTTATTTTTCATGCATTTATTGATCGCACGTGTGAAGCCAGGGGTGCAGAGTGATGTAGCAAGTGCTTTTTAGACCCACTCTCCCTCCGTACTGTGCTTTACAACAACCAATTTGCTGTAGAGAAAGTTATGGCTGTCGGAAGTTTGGCAATTTTGAGCTAAAATTTGCAAAATTTTCAAAATGTTCTGATGCATGTATGCTTGTAACTCAGTGTAGTGCTTGTCTGTTGATGAAAATGTATGGATAGACCTGTATGCATGCATGGATGCATGTTGCATGCGTAATTAGTAGATTGATCAGAAGATTTCTTGCATGAAGCTATTTTTGGCAATTCTAGTTCAAAAAGTAGATTTCCTAGTCGCTAGGCTAATTATGGGAATTTTTTCATTTATACGAAAAAAATTCAGTGCATGTGAAGTTTCTTGCGTGCAGAATGTTTTGAAATGATTTCTGTAAAAATTACAGCAAATAAGGATCCTAAAACACTTGACATGGTGAGGGAAACAATAGATTATGATCTCATAAAATTAGTACAAGTTGAACCATCAAAATCCATCAAAAATCTATGCTTGAACCTCACTAAATGGCCCAAATCCTTGAAGAAGGCTTCACACGTGTGAAAGTACGGCCCCCCATAGTCTGAGTACTGTACACCAGACCTACATTCAATCCTATAATCATTAGTAATCACAAGAACTCAAACAATTATGAACATAGAGAGCAATTGCACCATCATGAGAGAAAAAGCATGAAATTGCTTGATTGATTTCGGTGAGATATCATCACCTATATATACATGATCCATCACGGTTTTGGGCAGGTATGAGTAGCCCTAAACCTATCCCTAATGCTAATTTTGGTGGATCTTTCATCCCTACCAAGTTAGGGTTGGAATCTTGGAGATCCTTCAACAACACAAAAATTACCAAAAATAGCTCCTATTTTTTCTCTCTTGTATCTAAGCATAATTTGGACTCATTCCAAAGGCTCTAACACTTAGGTCTACTTGAGAATATCCTTATGAATGGAATCCTATGCTATTTGGCACGTGTGACAAGCCACATCATAACCATCATAACCATGTGACAAGTCATATGACCAAAACTAGTCGAGCTAAAATTGTGAATTTTTAACAATTTCGATATGTGACAGTGCCTATGAATTTGATAAATCGATCATTTTAATCGATTTTCACAGTTGGTCCATTTCAAACTGATTTTGTGAATCCCAGTGCTAATTTCCCAGTTTCTTGACAATTTACGTAAAAAATGTTTTTTTTGAAATCACTGCATGTCATGTAGGATGCATGCTAGATGTTTCAGAATCCTTCCAATATGATGTTAATTGTGAAACTGTCAAGTCGATGTTTGGTCGACTTTCATAGTTTAGGTCCATATTGAATGGAATTTGAAAATCACAGTTTACGTAAAATTTGAAGAAACCATGGACGTTTTCGATTTGTTCCCATTGTTTGGTTATTGATCAAATAGAAATGACTTATAAAGTGAATGATCTTACTGAGTTGAAATCAGTCAATTGTTAAGATCACTGTAACCTTCACTTTTAATTCAAGATTTTGTGAATCTGTCAATTAAGGAGCATTTCTTGTTCTGGGGATCAATAAGGACCAAGAATAATGTAAATCTAGTAGAACAGTTTTATACTGATCTATAAGGGGAATTTTCAAGGATTAAGTGCGGCACTTAATGAACAAATCAAAACTGTCAGTGTGAAAGTGCTAAAGTTAGCGATACCAAATTGAATTTTTTTTTAATACAAATTTGGGGTTTTGTTAACCGGAACCATTTTTGGAAAAAAGAGTGGAAGTCTGATATGTAGATGGTTTTTGGTCTTAATGATCCAATTATTTAATTTACATTCAATTCCTGAAGTATAACTAATTGCAAGTGAGAATAAAACTGGGAATTATTTAAGAGGCTGCCTCTGGGGATTTGGATTCCTTTTTCCCAGTGTGGATTAGAATTTCGATAATTTGAGGATTCTAAGGGAAAAATATTGGCAAGACTGATAATCCATTTATGGAACCATCTCTATTTTGCTTGGATTTGGATCTTGCAAAGTAATGCAAATAGAAGGTGTTCCATGCAAGAATCTAGTAATTTGGATTCTTCTCAATTATAGAGTATTTCTCAGATAATGATAGTAACGACCAAGAGAGTTCTAGCTTGTTAAAAGAATTAAAGTTCTTTGTACCAATTCTGGAATAGATATTGGATATCTAGGACAGTATGAGATTCAGTTTTGTTGAAATCTATATTTCTTTTGAGTTAGTGATACATTCTGTTGTACTTGGATGATACATTATGTTTGTCCATGTTGGGTACAATATGAAATGGTATTCTTTGAGTAACACTAAAGAAATATGAGAGATTTCAATTGTTAGGATTATCTTCTGGAATTGGTTGTGAATTTGATCCTATATCTGAATATAGGATAGCCAAATCGTCTTTTTTGACTTTTTGGGCAAAACAGATTTGGATGCAGAGGATTCTTGGAGAAAAAACTGGTGGTATGGGACATTAGTGATTCTAAATGGGATTTCTTGGGTAGAATGATCTGTAGACCGATGGTTAGTGATTGCTGTAATGGTAATACTAACAGAATCCATTGGTTTTTGTTAAGGGTATTTTGGGGAATTATGAGATATAGATCAATCCCTTAATGGTATCTCATTAATTACAAAATATGGAAGGCCTTAATTAATTTCTCTATTTTATTAAACCTCTACTCTTTAGAACTTTCTTAATACATGACAATTGGATTGAGATTCATATAATTCCTTCTTGGGTAGAACTTTGTTCTGAAGAACTATTATAATTATATGAAATTGTACTTCCATATAAGATTTTTGAATATGGCTCGGAACTTAGGTTTCTAGAACCCTAATGTTAGTCTCTATTTGATAGTTGATTATTGAGAGTAATATTTCTATCATTCGGGATAAGATATTCTATGATTCTGAGGAAAAAGTCCTGTTTGTAATAGTATTGGATACTCATTACTGACTTTTTCGAATCTTTGATATCTTATACGTTGTCTCCTTGGAACTTTTAAATTGAAATTATGGAATTTCTTTTTTAAAAGGGGGGAAGAAAAGATAGGAATAAGTCTTTTGTGGAATCAGCCAGTTGCATTGATTTTGGAAAAAAAAAACCTTGTATGTGTGCAATGGTAGAACTATCCAGGTTGAAATAGACAAACTCTCTAAGTGATTATTTTGAGTAATCTAGAACTAGATGAGTTTTGGGGTTATTGAGCTATAAGATATTCATTAATATGGGAAGTAGTGATAAAGATTAAATTAAGATTCGCTGATTGTTACCAAGTACCATTTTGATATGGATTGGATCAGTGGAATAAAGCTTTAATCTTAACTCTATGTCCAAAGATGTCTGTATGAGTTAGCCTAATCTTGGTTTGTACGCTAAGATTTGTTGTAGGCTGATTCGTAGAAGAAATTTTGTTAATAAGAGGTAGATGGTTGGAAAACTTGTGATGTGGAGTTATTCACTTCAAAGATTTCCCAGATATGTTATTTACTCATGAGAAATAGAGTTCTTTGGTAGTTGAGTTGCAAGATTCTCAGTGAATTATGTGAGTAACATATGCAAATTGTGGATATCTGTCAGTTTATAGCCTATGTTTATGTATAGGAACATAGTTGGATAAGTTGCTTATGTACATCTTAATCTTGTGGATCTACTATGTGTTTCCTATGTACTGAGTTTATATCGTATACTTAAACTAGTCAGAGTACATAGACATTTTAACAAGTAATGTGTGGAACAGTTACTTGTAGGTTAATGTCTCTTCCTGTGGAAAGGATAATTCATCAACTTATTTATGGTTTGGAAGAAGATCTAAATGTGGTGTTATACATGTATAATTGAGATCTGCACCTAGACATTTAAGATTTCTGAATCATTTACAATTGACTTGAGTAATTGGATTATTCCTGATTAGAAGTTAATTAAATAAATAAGCAGTGTCAAGAGAATTCACCAGGAACTATTTATTTTGATCTATATTTCTTATAAGTCACATGATTAGTGAGTCATTTGGATTCATTTATGAGAACTGTGCATAAAATATAGAAGATTCTTGATATAGAATATTTCTTGAAAGAGAAATATCCTAAGTTATTGATTATATTCCAGTTGAGCTCATATACATATATTGGATGACGGAGTCTAACTAATGTCAAGGATAACCACTGAATTCAGTTGGAATTCAGTAGAACTTTATAATCTCTAGATGTGGTTCTAGGTGATTGTATAAAGTTTATATTTGTTAAAGACAAACGTTATAATGGTCTTTAATCACTTGGTTGATTGTAGAATTTGGAGCTCATAATCTTGTTAAGAATCGAGATGGAAGAATATTCTTGGAATCCAATAATTTTCCTTGTGAAAAAGATTTCAGAATGGTTCTTATATTTCCTGAGTGGCATGTTGGGCATATACTCCAGCATCTCTAAATGATTAAGTATGGGTTTAGAATTTGATAGATTATGATTGACGAATCATAAGATTCTAAATGTTTATGATTGAAAAATCATAAATTGATACTTAAAGGTCATTAGATGATTATATGGAAATATGACGACTCTTAAGATGATGAGTAATTCTTGATCAATTGGTGGAGTTAAAATTTAGATTTGTTATTTGAACTCTAAATTTGTGTACAGACTTGAGATTGTTTGGATCTCACAGGCATTTTCATTAAGTAATTGTTTACTTATGATAAATTTGCTTACCATTACAGATGTAGTCAAGGAATGCTTGTGTACTGTTTTTCAGCCTAAAATCTCCAGATAATTAGGAGCATTTAAGTCTATCAAGATTGAATGGTTGCTTTCTGGTATATGATGCTAGGGATAGAGCACTTATCTCAGGAGAGTATCTGGGGTACTTAGGACTGAGTTGAAGTCATTTTTATCTTGATGGATCTCCTAAGAGATTTTAGTGGGATGAGTTTAGTACCAAGAAGCATTTATGATAGGTCTACGAGTAATTGTGGATAGTCTTGGACTATAAGTGTTTTGGATCTTTAACTTTTGAACATTGATTTCCAATGGCTTTGGCACTTTCACATAAAGTCCTATTCTTCCTCTCAGCCACTCCATTTTGTTGTGGGGTCCTTGGTGTTGTATACTCCCTCTTGATCCCATGCTCATCACAAAAAGCCTTGAACTTGGTAGATATGTACTCTCCACCATTGTCACTCCTTAAGCACTTGATCCTTGTGGAAACTTGGTTCTCCCTTGCATTCTTGAACTTAACAAAGACATCATACACTTCATCTTTGCTCTTTAGTAGATAGATCCAACAAAATCCACTAAAATCATCAATGAAAGTAACATACATCTTAGCTCCACTATTGCTAATTGTAGTAAGTCCATGAACATCCGAATGTACAACTTGAAAAGGCTTTGTAGATCTAGATGTTGATCTAGTATAAGGTATTCTATGTGACTTTGACAAAGCACAAGGTGAGGACTCACCCAGTGATTCATGTAAATTGAAGTACATGAAGGTGATGTTATTAGATTGGAGAGAATCAAACCCAATAGGGAAATTTATCTTTTAGTGTACTTCTAAAAAGACGATATAGTATTTCAGTGTAGAGATAGATAATTTGTGAATTATCCCATCTCTAAATACTTATTTGATATTGAAGTCAGACTAAAGATTGATTTTCAGGGTAATTGTGAAAGTTAAATGATTGATTTGTTAGCTTTTAGACTTAATCTTAAGGTTTGGTCGACCGCTCATCCAGTGTACTTCTTGTCTTTTGTGACTTGATTATGTTTTCAAAACATCTAGAAAGCAAGATGTTGTACCATCATTTGTATGCTCTTAAATTGAGTAAGAGCAAGTATGAGTTTAGTACTCATAGTTTGAAAAAAGGAGTTTTTTCATGTATTGAGGCATATTGTAAACTTCTTGTGAGGTTAAGTGAAGCATCCATTGAGGACACTTATACCCTCAAGAAAGTATTTAGCCTTAATTTGATCAAGTTTGAGTATGGTTTCAAGATTAGATCCATTCTGAATAGAGTTCATATTTTTTGGACTAGTGAAGCTAGTATGCTTAATCTTGAATATTGCTCATGGTACAATCTTGATCTGGATGATCTTTGTGGTCATGATGAGGCATGGAAGTCTTGGTTCTTTCAGTCTCTCTTGCAGCCAACTTCATGGATGTGGACTTTGCATACCCAGGATCGACATCAGACATGCAGGAAGTACATTGGCATAGTAGCAGGTTGGTGGAATATTTTTCAAAAGCATTTGGAAAAGATTTCTATCAAAGAGAACTTATCATGGATTTGGTAAGCATACTGCTATGATGGATTCTTTGTTCATCTTCACTTCAAATGCAAAGCAAAGAATCCAAACTCAAAGGATTTTCACCAACATCAGATAAAAATATTTTAAGGAGGAGTGTTAAAAATTGTAAAACATATCTATCATCTGTTGTTAATGTTTGGGGATCCTACCCATGTAAATATTTTGTACATATCCAAGGTATGTGAATTGAGCACATATCCTTGTAGAATAGGGCGAGTTTGGGTTAGGTAGATCAAATTCCAGTGACATGCATAAAGTCTAGTTGGTCTAGTATGATATGCAATAATGTTGACAATGTCTAGTTTGACATGCATATAGAGATTCACATGGAATTGGTCAATTATGACCTTGTAGAAACTCGAGCCACAATAAATGCATAATGTCCTAAGTTTCCATAGTGACATGCAAAGCATGCAATCACTCTAATGGACACATGCATGGAGATTTGTACATGGCTAGTTGAGAAATTGCCATTTGGAGAAAGTAGGTAGAAGTTAGGTGCAACCTATGCATGCTAGCAGTTAGGTGTCAAGTTAATAGTTGTTTGCACTTGAATAGGTGTAGGATGTGCATTGAATGCAAGGAGTATCACGAATTTTGGCTCTCCTATATATGTACATATCATTCTCATTCACAAAGTAATGAAGAACCAAAGTTTTGTAGCTATCTCATGCTTGGTTGGATCTAAGCTGTTTTTCTTGTTATCTCTCTAACTCGTGTTGAAGCTAATGCTAAAACACTGTAATCTTGTACTTTTAATCATTCTTTGACTCATTGCTATCATAGTCTATTGATTAGCATGCTAGATTGTGAATTAGCCATATCTTCTGAACTAGATCTTGTTGAACAATCTAGAATCAGGGTACTGTGCCAATCACAAAGCTTAATCAAGATCAGTCACTCTTGTGGACATTCCCCACACGTGTGAATTCTGGAATTTTCAACAAAGTGTAGCCAACAAGTATGATCGTAATAGCAAGGTAGTGATCAGATTGATCGAACATATGTGTCGGAGTGTTGACATGCACAAAGATCGCCAGAGAATGAGGGGAGTCAGCACTTGGTTACACAAAAAAACTCTTTGAGGTAGAAGTACATTTGTGAACGGTCATCTTATGTAGGTCGTCGATGAATCCTTCGGCTGATGTGTCCATTGGTTGATGTGACTTTTGTTTGATGTGTCGCTTGTGTGAACTTCGGTTGATGCGATATGTTCTTGCGATGGTCTGCGGTTCACTATTCTTGGTTAATGCAGCTTTTTGTGGTGGTCTGCGGTTGAATCGTTAGTCGAATTTCTCATTAATTGTGACTGTTGTAGGAACTGTTGAAGTATGTCTGGAGCTAGTTCATGATTCTTGAAGCACAAGGATTTCTCCTTGTCTCTCCCTCTGTTAGAATGGAATGAACTTGTAAGTATACTAGGTGCGTATTGGAATAAGAAGAATACGACATGGAAAAGAAAAAAGTAGTCATGAAAAAATGTTGTGCAATGGATAGATAGGATGTGTGTGTGCTGGAAAAAAAAAGTCGCAAAGAAGGGGGTATGAGGATATACTTCTTGGAAAAGCATGGATATGAATTGCTTACGTAAAACCAATAAACATATTACCTATTTTTGGAAGAATATATACATATATACATAAAGAAATCACAGTTTCATGGTGTATAGAATTTGCGCAATTGAGATCCATTGACCAAAGTGTCTAATGGGATCTCGTCTAATGTTTCCAGTTGTACTGATCCATTGGTATTATAATGTTCTAAACCAAGAATCCTATTCTAAGCATGCCAATAACAAGCAACACAAGGGAAACATATGGTGGACAAACCAACCAAACCAATACGAATCTAGCCCCCAAGCTATGGATCAATCTCATTGACGAATGAGGCATCACACCAGCAGCATACGACTACCAGTCTCACAATCAAAGATACACTACTGAGAGCCCAATAGGTATACTTATACCCTCCAAGGCCCATGCACCATTAGTAGTGCACTGTGACACCTCACTGGACACCTCTGCAGCCTATTTGGGCCACATCATCTAGTTTTCCAATGACTCACTGATAGACCGATATATCCACCATCATGAGTTTAGACCTACAACCATTAATTATGACCTTATAGACATAAGGGCCTCAATTCCCTTATAGTCACCATTAACTTATGGGTTGTTGGTCAACTGATCCCTAGCATGGACACGCTACCCGAGACCAGTTGTGGGCATGACATTCTTCCCTCCTTATTCAAGTTTTGTCCTCAGAACTTAAAACTAGGAAAGTACTTCCTTAAGCTCCCTTCATGTTACCAAGAATCATCATTATTTGTGCGACTCTTCAATCGAACTAGATGTTTGGTAGCTATACGATTTCTCAATCATTTAGTTCTTTGTATCCTCGATCCCTTCGGGTTCAAGTTGAGACACACCCGATAATTTATCCAACATGTCCAATTGATCTCCAAAACCAAGATACACTCTTTCACGTAGACTCACATGAGTCAGCCTACGTGAAAACTCGGATGCAGTAGAGTTCCTTTCGAGAGGTCCAATTGGTAGGCTAAGGATCTGATCTTTTTCAAAATTTGATACAGTCCTCTGTATTTAGGGGTTAACTTGTAATGCTTGTCGGTACGCATTACACTAGAATCATTTGGGATTCTCAAATATATCCAATCTCCCACTTGAAAGTCTCGAGGTGATCATTTCAGATTAGCGTAATGTTGGTCCTTATCTTGGACACACTAGATATTTTCACATGCTATTCGTAGCATTTCCTGCATATCATGTAGGAAATCCGCTACCTTATGAAATTTGATCATACGAGTCTCTTCCAAAATGAGTGATATAGGTTCAAAACAATACATAAGCATGAACGGGGGCTATAACCGGCAGCCAAATGCTTACTACAAATCAACCTCCATCGAGAATAACTTTCTCTTCGAGAAGATTGCAATCAAAATGCAGATATCATCTGATCTTTTGATCACACATGTAATCCTTGTCTTAAATGATCAAGTCAAGATTTTTTAGAATTTCTATCAGTATATATCAGAATGGTTCAAAAATTTGATAGTGGCTAGACCGGGTAAATTAGAACCTAAACATCGTATTAGCAAAGGTTTCCTGAGCGAAGGTAGACTCGACGAAGGTTCTTCACTGTTATTTTTGATAAAAAAAAATCATTGATTTATTGACAAATATGATAAAGTTAACCTTCACCGACTTTATAGTAGATAAATCTGACACAAAAAAATGTGTGGTAGAACTGGCGAAGGTTATTTCTAACAAAAAATGGGGTTTTTGCAGCTTGGCGAGAGTAAAAATTGACTTTTTGGAAGATTCTGATAGATCTAATCTTCGTTGAACTCACAAATGGTAAACTACTATATCTAGAATCCTCAAAAAACTTGGTGAAGGATGTGGCAAAGAATCAAGAGTAATACTGGTATTTTTGCAAAAAAAAAAAAAAGAGGCTTTTTTTGACAAAACTATGACAATATGACAACTGATTTTTGGAAAACATTTGCCCAACTTACTGATTATCAAAAATGGTAAGTGGACTGACACAGACCCCACACAAAAAAAAATTTGGGCCGCGCGCAAACAATCTGCGGCCCACACGAAGAAACAAAACGTTTATAATTACAAAGCTTTGCTAGCTTTCAACCCTCTGCCTGACGAAGATATTCGCGAACACGAAAGTCAAGAAACACGAATCACAAAAGTTTCGCAAACATCTGACGAGGAGACACAAACACGAAAGATTTGCAAACGAGAATTTTTTTCGATCGAACACGAGAAAGTCAGACGACGGAGACGACAGCAACGATGCGACACGAAAAACGTCGAGAAAGACTTTCTACCCTCACGCTCCAAAGAGTACCAGCAAAGATCATGCAAGTACCCAGAAGTACAAATATCTGACCTGATTGGATGACATCAGCAGATACACTCTAGGTCATGGCTAATTCGCCACTCTTGTAATTTTTTGATTAGTTGTAGATACTTAATCACTCTAATATGAAAGATTACATAGAACGACTATATAATTGCTGGATGATACTTGATACACATGACAGAACACACATACAATGTTGTAGTCTGATGCTAGTAAGTAATCAAGACGAACTACAGACAAGAAGTCCGCCTGCTTGTGAGACGTGTTCTGTGATCAGGATCCATAGAGATCCACAAGTCCGCTAGTAAGCGAGACATCCACTTGTGAGAGAATTGTATTTCTCTCACGCCAACGCACTGCATGGATCTGCATGCAGTGCCAGAAGAATCAAAGAAAAAACAATAGATGATCTTGTAGCCATTGTGCATATGTCTTCTTTTATGATGTATGATCTTGAATGCAAATGTTTCTATTGTTATTCGTGTGTCTGATTCTCCCATTCATTTTTCAATTCCGCACATTGGTTGAATTTGTTGAATGCTGCATTAATTTATAAACATAGATCAGCAGTGCCTAACTACATTCTGGAGAACTGTAGGAGTGATTCAGCTGGCAGTGTCCAGCGACCACATCTGAACTCCATCCAAAGTCGCAAGAGAATCGTGGTTGCTTCGCTTTTGCGACAGATTCGCGGCTGCAAATTTTCTCATCAGTGGTATCAGAGCCATCCTTATTTTGTCGTAATCTGATATAACCAAGAAGCTAGCAGATCCAGGAGGCCAAGCATTCAAACAAACAACCATCAATGAAGAAACAGACTCCAAGAAGCAATGACTTCAATCCGCAGCATGCAGAGCAAAATCTGCACAATATTTGATTCTTCAGGATCTAACTTTCTAGCCTGGAAAGTTAAGACATCACTGATACTCAAGGGCGAAGGACTCTTCCCCTGGGTGGATGGCACAGAAGAGATGCCTACAACATCAGGCAAGGAGCTACGCGAATGGAGGGAGAAAAATGACAAGGCAGTAGCCTTGCTATCATCTTCCATCGAAGATAGTCTCATACTTGACCTGGCTACACTCTCCAAAGCTAGATGTGGGACGTATTACTCACCAGATTTTAGACGAAATCAAGAAGTCAAATCATGATGCTGGAAGATCAGTTGACGAATCTACAGTGGGATGAAAAAGACCTCACTTTTTTCGTAAGAAAGATGAAGGATCTATTCCTATCACTACACAACTCTAGAGTAGAGAACGTTGTGTCAGCTGAAAAGCAGCTCACGTACCTTTTGAGAGCCTTATCCAGATCTTTCCAGATGACAAGAACCCTTCTTGCAAAAGATCCTACTATGAACCTCAAAAAGGCGATTGTCGAAATTTGAGAGGAAGTCGAGGCCAGAGAACATCTTGATCACAAAGATGGTTTTGACCACGCCCTCTACGACAACAAAGATAAATTCAAGAAACAATTTAAGCCTAAGAGGAAGTCGAATCAGAGGCAAGATCGTAATCAGCAAGCAGAGGGAACAAGCAAGGGCAATTGGAAGACCAAAGGGAGGTCGAAGCAGCAATGTGCAGACAAGAAGACTTGCGTGAGATGCAGAAGAGACGGGCATACAATAGATACATGCTGGCTCAATCCCAAGATTGAGTGTATTCACTACCACAAGAAGGGTCAAGCAGCCGTGGATTGCCACCAGAACTCGAGAAACAAATCAGCGCAGAACAGACATGAGAACAGCAACAGTTCATTCTATGTCAAGGAGCCCGAGAGCTCGAAGATGGGCGAAGAAAGAACAAACAAAAATTGTTCGACCGCCTACATCTGTGAAGACGTGTGTGCAATATCAGCATTTGACACACATGAGGTGATCCTAGATTCAGGAGCCACCTCACACTTTGTGACATCAAGATGAATAATGTCTGATTTTAGAAGTGCTGATCCTTCAAAATTCATAGTTCTTGGAGATGGATCTAAGCATAAAGTGAACGGCATTGGTTCACTATGGCTCAACACCAACGACAGAGACAGATGACTCGAAGACATTCTGTTCGTGCCTACTTTGCAGCAAGACTTGCTCTACAATATCAAGAATAGCAGATGCAGGGATGCGTGTGACATTTTCTGACGAAGCATGCAACGTGATTGACGCCAATACCAGTACATTGATCGCTCAAGGCATAAGGAAAGAAAACCTATATCATCCAAAGGTACGCCTACCTGTAGATCAGGTGCATCAGACTCGTGATGACTTGTCAGACACTCTGTGGCACAGAAGACTCTGTCACATGAACTTAATGGTGCTTTACCAGGAAAGCCATCATGGAACGATAACAGAGGTCAACATCTCGAATGCAACCAGTTCGACCACCTGTGATGCATGTTTGAAGGGTAAGATGACACACACTCCATTTGTAAGAGACTCCTACAGAACGACCAAGATTTTGGAGTTAGTGCATTCTGACATCTGTGGACCTTTCAATGTGATCTCAGTAGAAGGTTCAAAGTATTATATAACCTTCATTGATGATTATAGTAAATTTGCTAGAGTGTACTCATTCAGAATAAATCTGAAGCACTTGATAAACTCACAAAATATGTGAATTGGACAGAAATATGCACAGGCAGCAAAGTGAAGCAAATCAGGACAAATTGAGGTGGCGAATACATCTCGAATCGCTTCATTGACTTCTGCAATGATCGTGGCATCATTCATAGAAGGACCGCAGCCTACACACCGCAACACAATGGTGTTGTAGAGAGGAAGAATAGCACCCTGATGGAAGCAGCCAGATGCATGATGGCCTACTAGAAAGCTCCAAGGGTACAACCGCATACATCCAGAACAGAACTGGTAAGTCTGGTGTCCCTTACACGACACCACATGAGCTATGGTGGGGTAGAAAGCCCAATCTGTCTCACGTCAGAATCTTTGGCTGTGCAGCTTATGCACACATTCTTGATAAGCTTCAAAAGAAGCTTAATGAGAAAGCTGAGCAGGGATTTCTGGTAGGCTATGACAACAATTTGTCATACTACAGAATCTACATGCCAGACACGAACACTATAAAAACAGTGAGAGATGCCATATTCGATGAGAGCAGGACAATGGCCAACGACGATCCTGTCAGCTACGAAGTTATGGAGAAACAATACTGTGACCTGCCGCCAATGACAGAGGGAACAGAGGACGAACATGAAAACAAAGATTTTTGAGTCGTCTCCCATTCAAACGACGAATCAGAAGAAGAAAGATTCGAGAGACAGCCTACTGCTATAGTTCCTGTAAACCAAGATGGTTCCGGACCAAGCAGAGCAGACAAGGGCAAAGGCATTGTTGTCCCAGGAGGATCTCCTAGAAGGTCGACAAGACCACGAAGAGTGCCAACAAGATATATGCCAGGCAGCTCATCTTCCAATTCAAAAGAGTTTTGTGGATTCAGTGGCGAACCACATGCTTTTGAGGAGGCGATTGACAGTCCAGACAAAGACAAATGGATCCAAGCCATGAACGAAGAGATGCAATCCAAGAGGAAGAACCAGGTATGGACGTTGGAGCCATTACCACATAAGATCTGCATGCAGTGCCAGAAGAATCAAAGAAAAACAATAGATGATCTTGTAGCCATTGTGCATATGTCTTCTTTTATGTTGTATGATTTTGAATGCAAATGTTTCTACTGTTATTCGTGTTTCTGATTCTCCCACTCATTTTTCGATTTCGCACATTGGTTGAATTTGTTGAATTTTGCATTAATCTATAAATGTAGATCAGCAGTGTCTGACTACATTCTGGAGGACTGTAGGAGTGATTCAGCTGGCAGTGTCCAGTGACCACATCTGAATTCCATCCGAAGTTGCAAGAGAATCGCGGTTGCTTCGCTTTTGCGACAGATTCACGATTGCGAATTTTCTCATCATCACAGTTCTTTTTGTTTTTTGTGATTTCGAGTTCATTAGTGAAACGATGGACTGCAACCATTGTTTGTTGTCGTCTTCAGGCATTCCACCATGCCAAAGATTACTGAACGATTTTGGAGTGCTTGATCAGACTCTAAATAAAACATTCAAGAATCGTTTAGACATTGGAATAGAGAGATATGTAGTTGGAATGTCTAAATGATTGCATGTCTGATTTTGGAATGTGTATTGTTTCAGAGACTACAGTGGGATACACAATCGTTCAAGAATCTGTGGACAATGTGATACGCATTTCAAGAATGCGATGCCACATAAGAAATTCTCCAAATCGCGCAAGGTTCAAAAGATGATAGTTTTCAACAGTTGGTGGAATGTTTGTGCATTATTTATTCGAGTCATTCCTGGCAGGACACACCAAGGGAAGAATTGGTGTTTTCTGTCGGGTGGTGATAGTGATGAGTCTGCAAGATAACCCAGACATTGCAAGGCTTAGTTATGATAAAGCGACATAATCAAACATGTGGTTTGGCTGGCCAATGGCCTCCCCCGTGGAATTGTCTTAGGCCAAATCGCGAATCCTAGGCTTGGCGGACAGAAAAGGCTAACACTGGCAAATTACGCCAGTGGGATAAACCGCACGACAACACACAATGGAGCTCTTGAATTCTGATATGGTTACGTGGAGCTCTTGATGTGTATCCCACTATCCACAGAAGCACAATGACAAACTCTTGATGCTTATCCCACTGTCCACAGAAGCGTGATGGCAGAAGGTCGCGAAACGAGACTCCAAGTCCAGTTGCAAAACGAATGTCCCGATTTCAGATGAAAGTTGCCATTGCCGATTGCAAATTGGAGAATGAAAGTCACTAATCAAAGGGGAGAGTGATTGACGGGTATGTGCCCTAAATTTAGATGGGCCCTTCCCAAAATTTCATGGTCCAATGGGCTAAGGCTTGGAAAAATCGGCAATGTATAAGAATGGTATCGCCATTTTTTTTCAAGAACCAATATGAAAGTTTAAAGTATAAACCTTCTTATTAATGAGTATATAACTCTGTAATGAGTAATAGTCTTTAAAAAATCAAGAAGATTATTTAGATGCAAGTTTTGGGGGGGAGCTCTAAAGAGGTTTTCGAGCGCTGCCATGGGCTAGGTGAAACATTTTACAGTATAAATAGATGCCCTACTATCTTTATTCCAAGGACCAATTTGAAGTATCCATATGTATTTTGAATTATCATACGTATTTTTAAGAATCATATGTTTGCGACTTACAGGTATGACAAATTTAAAATACTCTTACAAATGTCCGATAGTATGGGACGTGTGGGAGTACGGTTGCAACATTGCTTCACATGGCACTTATCAAAAATACAGCAAGCAAACCAGAGTGTCTCTCATTCATTTGTTTTGCTTAAAACAAAAACAAGAAACATAACAAGCATTCTACAATGCATACACCATAGATTCTCTATTGAAACTGATGGCAAACAACACAAATGAACTGCTCTCCAAAAAACCTTCAATTCTCCAAAATCACTTTGTCCAATCTACATCGAACTACTTCAGAGAATCATCAGGTGAAAAATGGACTATCACATGATTTCTAGCCAAGATACACTGATATGATTTATATACTAAATCTTGATACAACGACATGGAAATATCAGCCTTTGTTGAGCTTACAAATTGCAACATAAACAAGCAAGGAAACAGAAGAAGACAGTGCAGATGGGCTTATGTTACTGAAAAGTGCTACTTCAGATCTTCCAGGAGTTGAGGTTGCATCCGAAAATACAATAGTAGCTACTTCAAAACTAGAAAAAGACTTTGAACCTGTGATGGAAAAAGAGAAAAGAACAATAAGAAGAAGGTAAATGTTCTTTCCTTCTCTATTATCTATTAAACTAGGCTTTATTAGGAGAAAGTAAAAAGGCTTTCCCACCAGCTTGAGACCAATCCGGCTGTCAAAGAAGCTGCTTTTATCTCTGTTTCTTCGATTTTTACAGTGTTTTCACTTGCAGTCATACGCGCTCTTTCCTCCAAGGTCCAAAAATTCCATCGCTTCATTCTCGGATGAACGTGGGTTTTGATGGTTTGTTTGCTCTGATCCTCTCAAATTGTCATTCTCTTTTTTATCCACGACATCCCTCTCATTGTTAACTACTTCAAAGATGCTCTTGCTATTGCCAATCTGGCTGTCAGAGAAGTCTGCTGCAATGTTGCTCTGTATCTCTGTTTCTTTGATTTTTACAACGTTTTCACTTGCAGCCGTACGCGCTCTTCCTCCAGGTCCAAAAATCTCATAGCTTCGTCCTCAGTTGAACGTGGGTTATTGAACAGCTTGCAACCGAGTGGATGTCCTCCGCATAGATTGGTGTTCAAGGTTGGCATGATAGTGATGTTGTTGCAGTCCATCGCGTCACACAAAGGATTGTGCCATGGTACGAGACTCATCATTCGTAGATTGGGTAGACAAGCCGTAGACGCAGAGATAGTTACTGGTAGAAATATTGGGAGTAGAGTCCTCATTCCACGGATCCCTTTAGTGTCGAAAATTTATACTGGGGTGAAAATATACAAAGAGTCAAAAATTTATATTGGGTCAAAAATTTATACTGGGGGTGAAAATATGCATAGGGTTGGATAAATCAGACCCGTTCTGCCCCGATCTAGGGTCGAACACGCCCAGATAATTTTCGCCTCAATCCGCTCCGATCCAGAGTCAGAATATCTCTTTTTGACAAGGATGACATTGGGTCGAAAAATGCTTTGGGTCAGATTTTCACATAGTGAACCAGGGTCAAAAAAGTCAGACCCGATTCGACCCAATTTTTCTCTTTGATAAGAGTTATAGTGGGTTGAAAAAGACTTGGGTCGAAAAAATCCGATACTGGATGTTTTGACCTTCCGAAAAACTCGAGCCTTCTTTTTCTGGGTTTCGTACAACTTTCAAGATGCTCATTATTGAATGGATTTGAGGCTGATCATCGAATTCCAACAAAAACACATACATACCACATGCATGAACAACATATTCACTTTGAACTGTGGGATGCCCGTTAACAAACATTTGTAAACACAGAATCTGCCTACCACCCGTCAACCTTTTTATTAAGATACTCCATGTGCTATTGTTGAACATGGTTAAATTTTGACCTCTACTATGGCCGAGATGTGTGAGATATGTTAAATATTTGAGATGTGAGATGTGCGAGATCAGCCACCATCCAAATCATCGGCCGCCACCTATATCGGCTGTCATCGCCCATCAACACTGGGCACACGTTACTTGGTCGCCCGTGAACAATAGGACCGCCCGTCACCCAGATCGTCGTCAACGACGAGCATAACCACTAGATCATCGGTCGTCCATTGCCCATCAACGACGGGCATACCCACTAGATCGTCGACTTGCCTGTCCACACGCACACGAACACGCACACGCACACACGTACACACCTAGATCGATCGTCAATGACATACCAAAAATCCAAATCATCGGTCGTCACCTAGATCGGTCGTCCATCCAAATCATCGGCCGTCATTGCCCGTCAACGCCGTGTGTGTGTGTGTGGGGGGGGGGGGGTGTACACACACACACACACATACATACATACACACACACACACACACACACACACACATATATATATATATATAATATATGTATGTATGTGTATATATATATATATATATATATATATATATATATATAGACTAGTAACGTGTGCCCGTCGTTGACGGGCGATGACAACCGATCTAGGTGGTGGCCGATGATTTGGATGGAGGTCGATCTCGCACATCTCGCATGTCAAATATCTAACATATCTCACACATCTCGACCATAGTGGGGGTCAAAATTCAACCATGTTCAACAATTGAATGGTTTGGATGGCGGGCAATCTGGACAGGCAAGTATTGGATGGTGGGCTGATGATTTGGATGGCGGGCAATTTGGATAGGCAAGTATTGGGTTGTGACCGATATTTTGGATTGCGGACAATATTTTATGTGGCGATCGATTCAGATGGGCGACTAATGATTTGGATGGCGTCCAATCGTTGGATCGCGTTTTGGACAGGGGGCATTTTGGGTGTAAATGATGCTTTTGGTGAACATCAGTGCTTCGGATGGAGTTCGATGGTCTAGGTGGAGGCGAGAAGAGAGGTAGGGACAGATAGAAAAAGAGAGGGCGGGAAGGCAGGTGCGTGTGTGTTTAGGGTTTAAGAAAAGAGACACAGAGAGAGGGAGGGAGAGCAGAAAAATGGAGTGAAGACATAGAGAAAGAAAGAGAGTGTGCGGATTTAGGGATTAGTGAATGTAGAGAGAGAGAGAGAGAGAGAGAGAGAGAGAGAGAGAGAGAGAGAGAGAGAGAGAGAGAGAGAGAGAGAGAGAGAGAGAGTTTAGGTTTAGAAAAAGGGAGAGGGAGATACAGTTAGTTAGTGTGTACAATAAGTATGTATCGTACAACAGGTTCCATACAACATGTCTGTCCGTACAACAGGTCTGAAATGTACAGGATGATGTATCGTACAAACAACAGGTATGTAACGGTATAGGTCCGTACCTTGTACAATAGGACTATACATCAAGTCTATATAGTACTGTATAATAGGTCCATATAGCATGTTATCTAGATTGCAGTATTATGTGTCTGCTTTCATTTGCACCAAATTTCGAGTTATTCCGACACCATATGTGAAAGTTATGACCTATTTGTGAGAAAGGTCACAAAAACCAGAATTAGGGTTTTTAGTCTCTTCTCTCTTAAGGGGGGGGGGGAGAGAGAGAGAGAGAGAGAGAGAGAGAGAGAGAGAGAGAGAGAGAGAGAGAGAGAGAGAGAGAGAGAGAGAGAGAGAGAGAGAGAGAGAGAGAGAGAATCCAGAGTTTAGAAAAAGAGAGAGGGAGAGAGAGATACATTTAGGATGAAAACAATCAAAATCTCTCTCTCTCTCTCTCTCTCTCTCATCTTGAATATCTGTAATCATGTCGACGTCCTGGATGATCAACTGGATGCTATAAGGGCGTCAACTTTTTGTTGATCCAAACTAACTCTGTTGGGGAAGCAAAAGCGTTATATCAAATGATTGATATCCCACTACAAATCAGGTTAATAGCTTAAGCTCATCTTACTTTTCCAAAGCCGTACTACAATATATAACGCAAATAGTTTTACCTGTTTTCACATCATCTTGGCTATTCCATTCAACCCATGGTTGTCACCCTCCCCCACTGGTTAGAAAAGCCTACATAAACCACAAATGGACCCAACATTGTTTTCCAAAAATTGTCATGCAAAAAAAATTGTCAAAATTTTCAAATCATAAATCTTAAGTCTTATGTGGAGCATGTCACTCCTTAAAAGCCCAAAATCTCTTTGACATTTGGCTTTTTTAAGGAAACATCACAAAGTTTACCAAACACTACTCCCGCTCTTTTAACTTTATTTTTTGGAGTTTTGCTTTTTGCCCTAGTTCATCCCCACTCGCCTCGCAACTCACGCTCCCTACGGCGTCTGTGGCAAATCTTAATATGATAGATCTAAAACAACAAAGCCCCTCCCCCTCCCCTTATTTTTGCTGGCGCGGTTGGAGTTGGTACACATTTTCTTGCTGCTTGAGAAAACTTAAAGTTGCTAAAACTTGCATATGTCAGCAAAATTTAATTAATAGATAAATACCTAACTGAGACTAACAATAACTCCCCTCATTTGTTTTTGCTCGCTAGGAGCTGGCTGACTCCTGAGGTATCTCATCTTTGTTTGTTGGCTTTTGTGGATGTTAACATGCCAAAATATATACGAATATATAATATTGAACCACATCAGTCCATTCTTATTGAACCACAGACTCCACCTATACCGGAGGATCCATTGCACAGTATTGAGAATACTTGAAAGATTTTTTTGGCAGACATGACAAGAAAAATAGGAATGGATCGGGATGTTTGGAAGATTTCTCTCTTTTCTTAAAAAAAAATTCTTGCTTTATTACCCTCATGTTTGCAAAAAATAGCAATGGCAAGGCCAAGGCTTTTCATCTGACACTAAACTCACGCGAGGACATGACATTAATTAAAATTCATTAAAAACAAAAGCAATAAGACAGACAGACACACATACATGGAGATCCCAACAAAACTTTTATTATCTTCAGAATCCGATACAGACTTGCAAAGTATCGCTCTTTTGAAATAATGAACAATACTCACAAATTCTTTTTATGATTTCTTAGTCCTGACGAACAGTTTGTAATATGCCTAGCCTTTTCTATGCTTTTCTTGTACTCTCTCAAAATATAACGACAGATGCATGATCCTTAGTTCCAGCAACTCGAAGTTGAAGTTGCAATTGTGTCAATGCTTTTTTTGAGTCTTTATTTCCATCAGAACAATGCCAAAATAGTACACATTGGCTCTCTAACAATCTTTGTTGTGTGGAAATGTTTTGTTGTTTGTTGACTGCTGAAAGAGAGGTTGAGGTAAGCATTTCTGTACTTTCCAATCTAGCCGTGTTTCATCCCTACTTTCTTTATCAGTGTGTTTCATCGCTACTTTATCAGCTATCTTCAGCTGTAGAAACAAAACATTGCTTGATCGCTACTTCCCGTACTTGCTGCAAGAAACAAAATACACATGAGTACATGCATCAACAAAACATGCATGAGGACATGCATCTTATGCAAGACAAATCTAAAGAGCCCACTCGTTCGATTACCAAAAGAAGTTTAACCTCTTTTAAGGTGGATCTTTCCCTTCCTCAATCTATTACTCAGGATTACCATAACGTAATAGATCGTGTAGTGCCTGTTAATCCCATTCTGTTTTAAAAATACAGTTATTTCAGTGCAGATAAGTTTTCCTGTGTTTTTGTAGATCCGCTAAGACTGTCGTTGATGTGCTTTTTTTATTGGCAGTTCTGTGGTCGAGGAGTATATTGCAGCTATCGAGTCGATTCTCTTACAACTTTTGAGAAGTTTAGCCTCGGGTCTAGGACTGATCCTCTGCAGTTTACACATGATTTGTCCCAGAATGGAATTTTTGCAGTACTGTGAATGAATTTTTATAATGCTTCTTCTCAGTCGTTGCCTACTCTAGCATTCCAAGCTCATTCGAATCCTCAGATTCTAACGATTTTGCATCAAACATACCAACAATGTTTGGCCAAGAGATCGTTTGCCCTCATATTCTAACAATTTTGTCATGACGAATCATGGGAGATATACGATGATGAGAAAAAGAGGGGGAACAAAAAAATTTAAAATAGTACGGGAGGGGCCAATAGGGAGGACATGGGCGAAGATGGAGTGTGTGTGTGTGTGTGTGTACATTCAATGCTCCCAGCTCAGTCTGCAACACCATTGCGCATCATTTACTCGGCACTGCATCTGTTGTAGCTAGAAATGCTTCTTCATAAGAACAATCAGTTGAGCTTCCTCAACATCTCTTTCTCACAAAAGCGATGGTTGCATTACTAGAGAAGAATGCGATCAAGATCGGGATCAGGATCGCTGAAGATGGTGTTGAGGAACCTGGTGCTGGGAATTCTCCTAGGTTTGCTTTCCAAGGAAAGTGGTTCATCTGGTTTTGTTCCCGATGGGCACTGACGCTTGGAAATCCTTGAACAGTGCCTTCAACAGACATACTCTCTTCACTGTTAATACTATGGTGTTGTCGGTCCTTGTTACTTCTGGCTTTTTCTTTCCATCTCGGGGGCTCAAGGAGATCCGACAACATCAGTCCAAAATAAAAAGCTGCAAGCCGCAAGTAAGCAATGGATGAGATCACATAATGGTCGATTTCAAAACAGGCTGAATCTTTTGAAACCAAAAATAGAGAGGAAAGATTTGAGCCTTTCTTTGGTTGAAATGAATTGTGAGAGAGAGACCCGCCTGCTCGCAAGAGAGAGACCAGCATGTTGCTGCTCGCAATCCAGAGAGAGAGAGACCTGAGAGAAGAGAGAGACCCGCCTGATGCGAGAGAGAGAGAGAGAGAGAGAGAGAGAGAGAGAGAGAGAGAGAGAGAGAGAGAGAGAGAGAGAGATTGGAATGCTGCGAGAGAGACAGAGAGGGTCGTGAGAGAGGGAGAGCGGGAGAATCTTGATTTGAATTAGGACATGTGTGTGCTTGTGTATGTGTAGTAAAAAAAATAGGCTTGTATGGTATGCATGAATAAACAAAGAGTAGGGTCTAGGTGTGACATAGGGTAATAGACCGAGTTAACACAGCCCTTACACTCTCTCTCTAAAATATCTTTACATACATAGATATATGTATGTATGTATGTATGTATGTATATATATATATATATATATATATATATATATATATATACATACATATACACAGATATATATATACATATACAGATATATATATACATATACAGATATATATATACATATATATAGATACATATACATATACATATATATATATATATACATATACATATATACATATATATATACATACAGATATGTATATATATATATATATATATATATATGTATCATAGTACCCTCTGGTACCGCTGGTATGGTACCGCCGGTACCATATCAGTGGTACCGCCGGTACGGTACCGCCCTGGGATCCGCGGTACCAGGGCGGTACCATTTTTAATATTTTTTTTATTTTTTAATATATTTTTAGTAATTTTTTTTTGCATATTAACTACCAAAAAAGGACAAAAAAAAGTAAAAAGAGGGGGTTCTGGGTGTAAAAAAAGAGGGTACAGTACATGATGCAGGGGACTGTTGCAATGGCACATGGGCACTGCGAGTGAGCAGACCGAGGGGCCAATGGGAGACCAACACAGGGGGGTAGCATCACATGGGGGCAAGTACAGAGGCACATGGGCATTGTGGGTGAGCAGACCATGGGCCCAATGGGAGACCAACACAGGGGGGAGCATCACATGGGGGCAGGTACGGAGGCACATGGAGGGATGATGGGGATCCACATGGCCGATCAGGACTGTGGGGATAAGTAGGCACTCACAATGCCATTGTGGTCGGCATTTTCAGAGGCTGTGAGAGGGCTAGTGATAGACAGTGAGAGAGCAAGCGAGAGCCGGTGACAGGCTGTGAGAGGCTGTTTGAGAGCCAGGGTGCTGTGAGAGGGTGTTCAAGGATCAGGGTGCTGTGAGGAGAAGGTCGATCGAGATGGCTGAGCGAATACCACCGAAGCCCGAGGGCGAAGCCAGGAGAAAGCTTGAGGAAGATATCCGAAGGCACAACGAGAGGCATCGGAAGCAAGAGGCAGATATCCGAGAGATGCTGCGACAGACTCGACAGAGAAATCCGGAACCGGAGCCACCCGCCCCCGCTGTGGATCCTGTCCCCGCTGTCGAGCTGGATCTGGATGAGCAGATCGGAATGAATTTCACACGACGGCAGCTCATCATGGTCAGGGAAAGGGCGGCCAGATGTCGGGCTAACCAGGAGGCAGCTCGGGCTAACCGGGAGGCAGAGCAAGAGCGACAAAACAATGCACCAGACGAGGGCGAGGAGTCGGTGGAGGATCAGTGAGGGATGTTTAGAATAGATGAGGTCCACCCGTATGTGGCGGACTGTTGCTATGTAGTTTTCGGCAGTTTATGGTGCAACAAATAACTAGATGGCTGCTTAAAAAAATGACAGTATATGTGATGTTATCCTGATACAACGGTTGAATATATACATAGTTGTTTTTTGTGCAACGCGAGCCTGGTCATGTAAGATGCAATGTTTGTAATTTTTTTAAATGCAGATGTATTACATGTGTTTATTCAATGTCGTTTGGGGTGTAGGGGTGATTGCTGTGCTCATGATGTAGGTGCATATATGTGAAGCTAGCATTCACTTCAAACGAAATTAAATGAAAATAGGATTCACACACGCACATAGAATTCTTCAACATAAAATAAAGCATCACATGTACAGAGCGACATACGCACAATGTGCAGCAAATAATGTAGGCCAAACACTGTATATAATGTGAAAAATCATCTGAGTACAATGGTAGACCGACTGCTAGAGACAAACTACTGAAACTAAAACAATAGAGCCACAATCAATGCTCTGGCTCTGACTCAGACGAATGCTCTGGAGACAACTCAGGGCCCCGAGCTGACTCTCGCAGCCGATATCTCTGCCTGTCTGGAACTGGCATGGGATGTGTATCCGAGGGGGAAGACTCGTCATCCTCATCCTCCCAATCAGCCTCCGCATCAGCCCCCATGCAGGCCAAACCAACAACACCTGCTCCAACTGGCTGTGATACTGCACCTCTACCTGTACCTGGAGCCCTGCGTGGTCGTCCTCTCCTCCCTGGCAGTTTCTGTGCCTTGCCTTTCTTGTTCGGTGCACCCTTGGGCCTGCCTGGTCTCTTGCGGACAAGAGGAGCTGTCAATGCCTCGTCACCCCCATGCAAATCACCTGGCTGGCTAGGCTGGGCCCAAGCTGAGGCCGGCTGGGATAGGGAAGCAAAAGAGGGAACTCCCTGTGCAACTGAGCGAGGAGGATGAGCTCGTGGAGTGTGTGCCCGTGGGGCTGCTGCAGGTGGAGGAACTGGCTGTGCAGGAGGCGAGTACAGTGGCGATATGTACTGAAAGGGGCGCTGTGGTGGCCGGTACTGGTACATCCTGGGTGCTGCCAAAGGAGGAGGATGTGACGTGGGTGCTGCCACTGGAGGAGCCACTGTGGATGTGGGCGCTGCAAGCGAAAACCTGGGCACAGATGGTGGCCTGCCATGGAGACCTGGTGCTGCAGAAGTGGACGGCGATGGAGGGGATGCAGGCCTAAATGGCATCGGTGGAACTGGAGGAGCTGTGCGACGCACATACACCCTCTGAGGAGCTGGAGGAACTGTAGGCACCTCATGCGACTGCTCTGGCTGGGACTCTGTGTGTGGCATGCTGGCAAGAGATGATGGGGGCGCCCTGACACTCGGCATCTGCTGGGCCTCTGAATCCAATGTGGAAACCAAGTCGGCCAGCTGGGCATCCGAATATAAATGCTCTGGGCTCTGGGACTCATCCTGTGCACCAGCCTCTAAATCATCCTGTGCACCGACCTCTGAATCATCCTGTGCACCAACCCCTGAATCAACCCAAGCCTCATCTCGTGCCTCATCATGTGCACCCTGTAGACCCTGCATGGCCTCCCAATCTGTGCAATGAAAGTCATCAGGTGCCTCCTCTGGTGTGCTGTCGTAGTAACGGCCATGACTCTGTGCTGCACGCATCCAAACATCTGCGGGACCAGCATCTAAACCACTCTGCCCTCTATCAAGAGCCTCCTCCATCATGTCGACATAGGTAGGTATGCCACTGCCCCCCCCTGTGTGCCCTGCCTGTCTGCCGGTATAACCTGTGCCATGTGTCCCACCTCTGCCACGTGATGCACCTGTGACCCCTGCCCGTGGCGTGTGCCCTGCACCTGTATAATCTGCCTCATCCCTCTCTGGTCTGGCAAACACAACCCGAATGGGCTCATCCTCATCATGCTCATCCTCTGACACTGGCTCATCTGCCTCATACAATGGGGGCTCTCTGTGCTCAAGCCCAAGCTCTCTCTCTCTCTCATCTCGGCAAGCTCCCTCTCTCTCTCTACCATCAACTGTGTGCCCAGGTCATCTGCAGGCATGGGATGGGTGCTGTCCGTAGGCAAGTCAACCTGGCGCTCCAAATCAGATATCTTCGTCTGCAAGGTTTAAAATTTGCATGTCAGAGAGACAACTTTTTCAAGAAATGAAACCAACATACCAGGAGTCAACCAACATGCTATGAAAGATTAGCTTATCACCTGCAATGCGCTCGTAATGGTCGGAAGCCTCCTGGCGAGACGTGCGTTGGTGCTACAGAACACCAACCGCTCCAAGTGACTCACTGACAACCGGTTTCTTCTCCTCGTGTGAATCAGTGCCCATGTGCTCCAATTACGCTCACACACAGAGGCAGCACAGTCCTGTGGTGCGTGCATTGAAATACTTCAGCACATTGTGGCAAAGGTGAAACTTCAACGAAACACAAAAAATGGAGGATAAAATGAGATGCATACCTGAGAAAGGACACGCAGTGCAAGACGCTGTATAGATGGGTATGTGCTACCGAACATGGTCCACCAGGTAATGGGTAGCTGCCTCCTCTCTGGATCCTGGGCAGCCGGGTGGCCGAATGTGCCCATGCCGAAACGAAATGCAGCGAGCTCCTCCATGAGCCTGATAGGATCCAAACCTATGTGTGGACCCACCCTGTGAATGTACTGAAGCCAATCGGCCTCGAGCTCCCTGTCTGCGATCTGTGTCGGAGAGAGGAAGAGGGGATGCAACATGTGTGCAACGCTGTGGATACTCCTGTGGAAGTAGTTCCATCGCGTCTCCCATATGAACTTCAGCTCTGTCATCCTGCAGGTGAGGGGCATGTGGTTTAGGGCATTACGAAAAAGCTTAACATTGACAGAAAAACAAACTAGCAAGTACTGAAAAGATAAAGGTCAATTGCAACACTGTACCGCTTACCTCTCTGGCTGCAAGATGGGCAGCTGCAGGAACTGTCCAATCCGGTCCATGAGCTCATACACCAGTCCAAGTGTCGACCCCTCGCTGTCAGCCATGCGGAGCACAATGTAGAGTGGTCGAAGCAGTCCTGACAATGTCTGTGCATCCCTCCAGAACTGGTCTCCCCTCACCGTGGAAGAAAAGTGCTCCCCATCCTCAGTGTGCGAAAATGTACTGGCACCCCAAAGATCACTGGCAACCATCTGTAGAAGCTGGGCCCTGCACCTGATCAAACGGTCGATGACCACCAAGTCGAATGCAAAGCGCGTGGGGGCTGGCTTACGGAGGTCCAGATGGCTAAACACCCGGAACATGGCAAGAACACGCCTCTTTCTGGTGACAAAAGTCACCAGGAAGAGGGCCTCCCGGACGATGGCTCTAACCCAGGGAAGTGCTCCAATGTCCCCCATCAAAAGGTCTATGCCATGGGCTGCACAGGGGGTATGAACAATATGAGGGAACTCGGCCTCTAGCAGTACACCCATCTGAATGCAGTTCGTGGCATTGTCCGTCACCACCGTGACGACATGCTGTGGGCCTATGGCTAGGATGGAAGACCTGATGACATCAAACATGAACTCTGCAGATATGACTCTCCCCCCCCTGCTGCAATCCACTGCCCTCAAAAAATGTGTGCCCATGCAGCTGGAGACCAGTATGTTGAGGATCGGCCTCCTCCTGACATCAGTCCAGCCATCGGACATGATGCTGCAACCGTAAGTGGCCCAGTGCCGACGCAGAGGCTCCATCTCTCTAGACAAGGACTCGACCCTATCCCTCAGCATGTGTGTGCGGACAACCTCTGAACTAGGGACTCTCCAGCTAGGGCTAACAGACTGTGCAAGGCGGAAGGCCCTTCTGAAGGGCTCAGAGTCGGTGATGGCAAAGGGCAGGTTCAGCTCGTAAACCAGACTGGCCACGGCCTGTGTGGCCTCTCTGTCCATGTGCGGCTGATGCGCGCCGCGAATGGTCTGCTGCACGAGGGCTCTCCCTGGTGGACGACGGGTGGTGGACCTCCAGCACGGTGCACCAACCGTGACGGGAATGGACGATGACGCGACAGGCTGGGCGCTGGTGGATGCATCGGCTGTAGACGTGGAATGGGGAGAGTGGGATGCACTGGCAGAGATGGGTGCAGCAGCATAGGTGGGGTGCACTGGTGGAGGGGCAACATCTGGCATGGGGTACGAAAACTGCTGGCTGAGGAGGTCATCCGGATGGGAAGGGAAGGAAGAAGGGATCTCTTCCACATCCTCGAAGGCCCGCCCAGTACCATCCTGGGCCTGCTCGGGTGGCGGAGAGTCCATGAGAAAGTCGTAGACTGGTGGAGTGCGAGCAACAGTGGGTGGTGGTGGAACCGCAGTGGCAACTGTCGGACGCGATGGGACGGGATCCACCGGAATCTGAGCAGATGGGGGTGCATGAGGCAGAGCTGTCTGAGGGGCAAAGGGACCAGAGGAGGATGCACTCCCTCTCCTCGTGCGTGCCAGCCAAGCAGGCAGCAACTCTGGGTTAGTCACATAAGGAGCGGTGCAAAATCGGAGAACGCCCTCCGAAATGGTGTTCTCCCCTGCCACGAGCCGCGGCCCGTAGGTGTCCAGTAGTCGCTGCCTGTCGGGGACGGTCATGCTGCCACAAGGGGCAGCATTCAAGGTGGCACCATTTTTGGCGCGTGCACCGAGCAGATGGCCTTTAAGGCGAGTGAGGGATGCAGCAAACTCGACGAGACAGTATCGGCAGCGCACGATCTTCTGACCGGTCTTGTTGGCCTTGTCGGCAACCCGCCTGACAATGTCTACCTCGTCCCACAGACCGGAAAGGTCGGATTGCACCATTGCAGATGAAATGAGGGATGGATTGCTGGAAAAAAAACAGCAGGGTTCACTGTTGGAGAGACGCTGAAAATGGGCGAGTACAGGGCAAAGGAAATCAGATGCAAGGCAGGGCGTTGCGTGGGCGATGGGCGACGCAAGGAATCAAAGGCAGGCAAGAAAAACCAGCAGCGATGGCAGGGCGGAGAGGGCTCAAAAAAATTTCAGAGGAAATGCGAGGGGGGCGGGTAGGTTTAGGTAAAAAAAAATTAAAAAAAATATTAAATAATAAATATATTATTATATTGTGGTACCGCGGTACCAGTATGGTCCCGCGGTACCGGGATCCGCGGTACCCAGTACCGCGGGACCTATGATATGTATATATATATATAGATATATATGTACATACACACACACACACACACACACACACACACATATATATATATATATATATATGTACATACACACACACACACACACATATATATATATATATCTATATATATCTATATACATATATATCTATATATATCTATATACATATATGTGTGTGTGTGTGTGTGTGTGTGTGTGTGTGTGTGTGTGTGTGTATGTATCTATATATATATATAGAGAGAGAGATACACATATATACATAAATACATATATATATATATATATATATATATATACATACATACATACATACATACATATACATACATATATATACATACATACATATATATACATATGTATGTATATGTATGTATGTATGTATGTATATATATATATATATATATATATGTATTTATGTATATATGTGTATCTCTCTCTCTATATATATATAGATACATACACACACACACACACACACACACATATATATATATATATACTAGTAAAGAGTGCCCGTCGTTGATGGGCAATGGCGCATGTCGATGGTGGGCATGTGAGTGTGTACATGTCCCAATGGCTTTGTGGATGTGTATGTGTGTGTGTGTGTGTGTGTGTGTGTGTGCGCGCGCGCACGTGCGTGCGTGCACGTTGTGTGTGTTTGTGCATGTTATGTGTGTGTGTGTGTGTGTGTGTGCCATGTGTGTGTGTGTGTGTGTGTGTGTGTGTGTGTGTGTGTGTGTGTATGCGTGTGTTTACGGAGTATGTGTGGGTTTAGGGAGTGTGTGTGTGTGGGTTGTGGATTAAGATTAGGCTGTAGCTCTAGGCTTTAGGCTTAGGTTTTGTGTGTGTGTGTGTGTGTGTGTGTGCACACGCATACGCATGCGTGCATGGTTTAGGGTTTAGGGTGTGCGCATAAAAATGTTTTGCAAGATAGCATATATTACAATAGCAGACGATCATTTAGAACTCTAAAAGTAAGAAAAAATTCAACATACTTGTATCTGAAAACCGTTGAAAGAAGGTTGCAATTCTGCAATGGTGATTAGATTTGTTTATAAATAAACTAAATCCATTGTGAAAAGTGGATTTAGTGCAAAATGGACATCAAGCTTACTCATTTAGAACAAAACGGACAACAAGCTTCTGGACCAGACAACAACAATTGATGCAAGTCGTGAAGATCAAACAATCCATTTGGACAACTGAGCAGCTCATAGCCTTTTGCAGTGGATGACCATCCAGGAAGATGTCTCAATTTACTCTTTCGATCCAACTACCTCAAACAGTACTCTGTCTTGACCGATGAATGCGTTCTGATAGCTGATTTCAGCCCCGCAATCGAGCTCAATTCTAATAAGAAGACTTACCTTGTGAAAGCATACACCATCCACTCCTTGATCTCCAACTGTGTTTGAGCCAAACAACACTAAATGTTTGGTGATTCTTCTAGCTAGGCCCTCTCCCAAACACCAAGTAGAAGAATGTTTGTCTGAATTGTGGCCTTTGCAGCTCAAATATGGCTCAAAGATAAAGATATAAATATGGCTGAGACATGTGGATTTCTCAGTTTCAGATCATAAGTGAGGGTCTAGCAATGACGTTCAATGTGAAAGAGAAGGTCGTTGTTCCTTGATTGACAACTTGCTAGGAACAGCCTGGTAAGTGCCCGTATCTGCACTGCAGCCCAAAATGCCCCTTATGAGCCTTTCAAATTGCATTGCAAAGAGCTTTTCCAGAGCTTCCAAATTCACAGATTAACATTGATGTCAGTAGAGAAGTCATCAGAATAGCTGAGTACTGAAGTTGGAAAAGTCTCGATTAGCTATGAGCACCGAGCATATGTTTTGAGTTTGCTTGCAAGTTGAACGAGGTGAAGGGGACACAATGGTGCACAAGCATACTTACAGTGCTTCGTCTCTTATAATATTCTTCCATTTCTCTTTTCCTTTGCTATTGAGAGATTCTCATCGCTTTGTTGGTGCTTAATTATTTCATTTGTATTCATCATATGTGGTTCACTACCTGAATCTTAGGCTGATTTGGAGCTCAGGCATAGACACAACAAAGTTGATCTGGAATTTGCTTGAGAAAAGGCTCATAATTTAGCAAAGGATAGCATGATCTAGATGTAAGAAAAATTGCAAATGCTGAGCAAGCAAACACTCTCAAAAAACAAAAGAGTAGATCAAATCAACGAAGAAAATACCCCACACTGCCAGTGATGCGCATAAGGATCAAAACCCGACGAATGCCAACAAACCCACATGGTTAAACAGGAAAGAAGCAGTAGAGAGCACGTTGCTGGCCTATAAGTCGGCACAAGTAAGACTTTGCTTTTTCACATGCATGATTCTACTCATTATTATGCCACTTTGAGTTCATACGCAAGTAGGAGCTCTTTGACTGAGTTACATTTTTTGAAGAATAATGGCACTCTTTAGAGCATGTCAAGATTCTGCTTATGTTTTTCCACTGACTAACAATCGATTAATCATAGTCCTTTTTGTGTTGCTTTTTTCTTGGTGAAGCCATTAGTAAAATCAATCAGATATTATTGGTTTCAAGATATTGCTATTATCGAATTTGCTTCCACGCATCCGATCTGTTTAGGGATTGCTTTGAACTTCTGTGTGTTTTGCGACGAGATTTTAAACTCTCCAGATCAGACATGCATAATGGCCAAGCAGGTAACAAGCATTTGAGCTTTGCACCTGGCACATGGGAGGGGGCGCAGGGAGGGCGAGGGGAGGGTGCATGGGAGTGGGCACAAGGAGGGCGCGTGCAGGGAGGGTGCACGGGAGTGGGCACAGTGAGGCCGCGCACAAGGATGGGGCGCAAGGGAGGGGGGGCATGAGGAGGGCGCAAGAGAAGGAAGGGTGCGCTGAGTGGGGAGAATCTTTATCTCTCTCTCTCTCTCTCTCTCTCTCTCTCTCTCTCTCTCTCTCTCTCTCTCTCTCTCTCTCTCTCTCTCTCTCTCTCTGTCTCTGAAAACGAATCAAGTTCTTTTGGAATTATTTTGTAGCAGGTTGATTCAAACTCCTTTTTTCCTTTGAAATAATGTGATTCACAATTTGAATAAACTTAATCAGAATCATCGAGGAACTATGAGTTATATATGACTACTTTACACAATCTGTGCTGGAATTTGTTGTCTAGGCAAGAAAATGAAAAGAAAAAGAAGAATGAGAAGGCAAGAACAGAAGAACGAGGTAAGTGTTCTTTACTTTTCTTTTGTTTGTTGATCTTCCTTTTCTTTCTTTTTCTAAGGTGTATTAAGAGAAACGTTGTAGCGAATGTGGCTATATATAGTTTTTTATTCTTGGATTTTTGATACATTGTAACTGCCATGGTTGAGGCAGACAAGGATGTCTGAGTTAGGAAGGTAGAGATTTGAAACAAGCAGGTAGCGATGTCTGAGCCACATCAAAGAAAGCAAGAAAGCTACATTTGAGACTGTCATGGAGCGACGTCTAAGAAGACACAAAATGGCATTTAGGCATGTGGCGAATGAGGCAACGAGCATCTAAGACATCAACGTTTGAGGCATCAATGTCCGAGGCAACGTGTGCATCTTGATTCTTGGTTGTAGCAACGTTTGAGGTAGCAATGTCCAAGGTGGAGAGTTCATGTTGATTCTTGATTACTTTCCATCTTCATTCAGGTATTTTTTATAGTTTGGAAAAGTTTTCTTGGATTATTGATTGCTTGGTGAAGCACATTTAAATTTTCGTAGCACAAATCTTGATCGAACACAACTACCGTGACCATCGCCATCTTCACTTGACTAGTCATTATTGTCATTTTCTTATACCTTTTTCAATGTTCTATCTAGATCTTGAAGCTAGAGTTAGAAAATATTAGTCTTAAGTTTATTGAGATAGGGAGACAAAAAGTGGAAAAAAGAGTTTTGACAATCCAAAGGAAGAATACACAACAAGTTGCAACATTTCATAATGAGTTTACATTAAACCAAAGTTTGCTATTCTATATATCCATTTTCTCTTTGATTTCCATGAAGATCGCTAATATTAGAGCTATGATACTCTCTCTCTCTCTCTCTCTCTCTCTCTCTCTCTCTCTCTCTCTCTCTCTCTCTCTCTCTCTCTCTCTCTCTCTCTCTCTCTCTCTCTCTCTCTCTCTCTCTCTCTCTCTCTCTCTCTCTCTCTCTCTCTATTAGTGGACGATCCTTCTACATCCATTGTCTGTAATTAGAGGAAATGTGAAGGTATCGAATATGGCAAGTGCCGAGCTTTTCGAGCGAGTCCGGAAAAGTGGCATTCAGTTTGCGTAGCCTTTGAAAACGGCGTGATTATGTTGATGCACAACTTAAATTTCTTGAAACAATCTTGCATTCGAGTTTAGACAATGTTGGGGGTATTCCCAACAAAGTGTAAATAAATAAAATCATTCAATAAAATGTATTGCGAGGGCATGGCATCCTGTGCGCGTAAGCCCATGGCCCAATGAGCACGCAAGTAAAGTTGTAAATAAAATAAACTTGACTTGGGCCTTGGAATTAAAATAAAACTAGAGGCCCAAAGTCATTTTTAAACTTAGAGATTATTTTTTAGAGTTGGGGTCCAAATTGGGACTCACATGAATCTTGTGATTACCAATGTACTTTTTGTGGACCCTTGGATCAAGTTGGGTCCAAGATGAATGGATAGGATCATTGTGAATATTAGCCAATAGGATTGAGGGGCAAGGGCCTTCCCCATTTTATAAAAAGACACCATTTGTACATTATTTGGATGCTTAATGAGAAGGAGAAAACTCTACCAATTTTGGAAGAGAAGCATCCACATTTGCAATTCAATGCTTGCTATTGCTCTTGTTGTTTTCTATTGCTTTCAAGTTCATGCTTTTTGGTTTCAATAGTTTATGTTTCTCCTTTAGCAAGTACAATGTGCATTTGAGCTAACCTCCACCCTCATATCTCTCTCTTCTATCTTCTTTTCCCTCCATCTTTTCTAATCATCCCCTTCCTTTCACCTACAATCATGATGAATGTTAGTGTAGAGGAGTAGAGTTAAGGGAGAGTAGTGTTAGTGGTGAGTAGAGTTAAAGGAGAAAGTAGGAAACTAACTAAAAATAGCATCTATGCATAGTTAGGTACCCATCCAGTGATCTAACCCTTGTTGACAGGCGGGAGGGCTATACTACGCAACATCTTCAAGCCTACAGTGGCGCCGTTGCTGGAGATAGGTTTCCACGAACTAGTTTAGCTGCATTTTAGCTATTTTCTTGCTTTTTAGAGTAGTTTTAAATAGATTTTTGGGTGTTTAGAGTTAGTTTTCAGTATTTTTTGGTGTTTGGACTGTTCACAACTAGCGGAGGATGTGTGAGAGGGTAGAGGAGGCCTTGAACAGCCTCTAAGGGCTTGAAACCCAAAGCAACCAGCCAAAAAACCCAAAAAACACACCAATCTGCATTTTGGAGGGAAAAAGAGCCTAAAATCTCATCAGATTTTTATATCTCCAGAATCAGTGAGAATTAGCCCTTGCATGACTGGCAGCAGCTCCAAGGTACTATCCCAAACCTGCATAGAAGCCTGCGAGAGTTAGTTCCAAGCAGATTGTGAAAAACAGAGAAAACTCATAAAAAAATCAAAAAACCCTTGAAAAAAATCCAAAAAATTCAAATTTTCATAAGAACTCTCACAGAGCCCTCTGAAGTTCCATCTCAGTGAGACCAGGACACAGAAGAGCTTGCGAGAATTAGTTTGATGTCTAAGTGCCTGTGCGAGAGTTCCCAATGAAAAAAAGCTAGGAAAGTACCAGTGAACCCTCGCAGACAGCAAAATTTTTAGTTCAAGTGGTCAAGAACTCTCGCAGAGGATTCTGAAGTTCCATCTCAGTGAGACCAGGACACAAAAGAGCTTGCGAGAGTTAGTTTGATTCACTAAAAAGTGAAGATCCAGCAAATCCTTCCAGTAAGAACTGTCGTAGAACTCTCAATCGATTTAGAATGTCAATTTACATCAATGATGAAGCCTGCGAGAGTTAGTGTGAAGATCTGGTGAAGATCAAGCCAAAAAAGTGGTTTTGAACCCTCGCAGACAGTGAAATTTTCACTTCTTGCGAGATTTAACTCTCGCAAAGAATTCTATAGTGAGATCTGACCCAGATCCAGCTACTGTGAGCCTTGCAAGAGCTACTTCCCAGAGATCTGAAAGATATCAAGTTTTCTACTTGCAAAAACAGCTAAAGAACCCTCGCGGACTAGATCAGTGGAAAGATCTGCATCAGATCCAGCTACTGCCAAAATCTCAGGTCAATCAATGCAAAGAGTAAAAAGTTATTAAGGAAAAACCACCGTAAAGGGCCTAAAATTCACTTACGGCCGATCAGATTGATCAGATCCTTAGAGATCTAGACTACATCCTCCTGTATAAGCAAGATCCAATCACTTTGGAACTCACCATCAGATGAATATGAGATTGCGACGATTAATAGCACGAAGAATAGCAAATCAAGCACCACACCTTCCCAGATTAGCAGTTGTGCAACAAGAGACAGAACCTGAACCAACACCAATGGATGCAATGGGCCAACCCGTACCTGTCTCTCCCTTGCAAGCAGTCCGGAGAGCACCACAGATGGAAATACCAAAATACGATGGATCATCAGATCCCATCCGATTCCTCCAGATCTATGAGCAAGCCTGTGAAATCTACGGTGAACGGACACCTGCGGAGAAGCTGATGTTGTTCCCCATGTCCTTATTGGCAGTGGCTCAAGATTGGTTTTTTAACCTGTCAGAGGAAGAAAAATCCACCTGGAAAGCGGTTAAGGCGGATCTCATTACGCGCTTTAAACCAAGAAAGTTCCTAGAAGACCCGTTTCTCCTGCTGAGCAAAGTCAAGATGGGAAAACGAGAAAGGGTCAAGGACTCTATTGAGCAGGTCAAACACTTACGATCCGAGTGCAATGCAGCCCTAACTCCCGATCACACGGTGATCATGTGGTTCCTAGCCGGACTACCACAAAGCATCATAAGAGAGCTGAAACGATGGGAGCGGTACACTACTCTGCAAGAAGCTATGGAAGATGCCATCAGGGAAGAGGATGAGGGATCTGACGACGAATATCCATCCACCCACACGCCTACTCCCTCGTTAGCATCATCATTAAATGAATCTGCTCCATCCACCGAACTGATGTTGGAGCAAATGACAAAATTACACAAACAGTAGATGGAGCAACTTACGGCGTAGTTTGACCAGAAACTAAAGGCCTTACAAGGAGCTGTAGCAGTAATGCCACATCAACCGGAACCAAACCAGCTGCAGTATCCAAGGTGAAAAAATGTATGGTATTCAGTGTGCACGCAAAACCATACAACGAATGAGTGTCCAGTCCTAAAGCAAAATCTGAGACTGACACAGATTCTGCCATCTGTGCAATGCAACATCGCACGATACAGCATTCTGCCCGTTCAACCCCCAGATTGTTCGACAGAAGAGAAGTCATTATCAAACTTCCTATCCTTACCATCAAGGGGCACCCAACGCGACACCAAGGTACGGTGCACCAAATCAACCACAGTGTATGGCCTTACCTACTCCACCAGGGCCAACCAATCAACAAGTGGCCCATGTAAACCTGATAGCAGCAGGACCAGAGATGCAAATGCCACCTCAACCTGAGCAACAACAATGGTACGGGCCAGATGAACCATTTATGGATCCTGCCATAAATGAATATGTTGCGGCCTATGCAGCTCAAACTCAACATCAAGGCGGAAGAAATTACGGTTGCTACGGATGCGACGAAGGACACAGAATTGCAAAATGTCTCTACAAGGGACAATATACATCCTTCTGCCGAGAATGCGGTTATGGACATTGTTACAGGAACCAAAACGTGCAGTTGTCGATATCTCTGTAAAGATAGCAAGCATGCAGTTTGTGATTACTTTTGTAGTCATGGATATACCTGAATCTCCATCTGCATACCGTGTTTTACTGGAAAGACCATGGTTGAGAACTGCGCAAGTAGTACACAGCTGGGGTACGAGGAAACTCACCTTTGAGAATAGAGAGCAGGCTGTAAAGGTTGATCCAACTACATGGGCGATGAAACCTATTGCACCCAAAGCTGATGATGGATCATCCACGACAGATCACACGATTGATCGCCCAAGGGCAACCAAGGGGGTTCACTATCATTCAGAGATGGATGGCATGATATGAACGGATGCATTAGCAACTATTGACTGCCAGGCATGTCAATATGAATCAGATCCAGAACCTAGTACATCTTCACCCAAGTGTTACACTATGGACACACCCATCACATTTGCAGTGAATATGATGAACGTAGCATGGCTGTCAGCGGAACCTATTGAGAACCCAGTGGACGATGATTTGGTCCCTTGGAAATATGCTCTAACTTATAATAAAGAGATTGAGCTGACTGATGAACAGGTCTTACACCACATGGACCCAGATCGTTATAGAATCAGGAAAGTACCAGCTCAACCACCGCAAAAGTTTGCTATGGCGAAAGTCTCAAGGGTTGATCCACCCAAGGCACCTGTGAATAAGAAGAATCAGTTGAAGCAGCGCTACAACCAGGTGATCCGTTGGAGTAATCTACCCGATGAGGCGATAGCTACAGTGGATGTGGATATTCGCAACCATGAGGCGAATGTCACGGCAGTCCCGATGAAGGATAACAAGGACGAATCCACCGAGATGACAAAAAAGAGCAAAAAGAAAGTATTGGAATCCTTGAAGTCAATCAAGTTGGACTCAGATACAGCGTCATCTTCTACACAGGTGACAGAAAATCAAAAAATGGCCAGTTGGGCTAAGATCAATATGCTGAAAGAGGAATCTCGACAAGCGCCAGTTCACGAGATGCCTGAGACTTTCAAGAACTATATACCTTGGACGACATGGTAATCATGATGCTGCAAGCCCAGAGAGAATCTGATCAAAGTCAAGCACCAGCGAAAAAGTCTTTGAGGGACCTGCGTGAACACAACCGATGAACCTTGCCAAGCCAGGTGAAGAAGAAAAGATAGTGCATGTGGGGGAGCAGTTAACACCCACACAGTTCAAGAGACTACGATTGTTGTTGGTGGAACATAAAGACTGTTTTGCATGCAGTTATAGTGACCTGAAGGGCATTCAACCAACATTAGTCCAACACACCATACCCTTGGTGGACGAAGCAGTCCCCAAGGTAAGCCGTTATTACCGCTGCAACTCGAATTATACTGAGCTGATCAAGCAGGAGTTGCAAAAGCTGATGGATGCAGATTTCATTTATGAAATTGAGCACACGAAATGGGTATCACTGATAGTTATAGTACCCAAGAAGAACGACAAAATGCGAATTTGTGTGAATCTGAAGGCGCTAAATGCAGTCACCAAAAAGGACCATTTTCCTTTACCATTTACGGAAAGTGTCCTCGACAGGGTAGCTGGCGCTGAAGCCTACAGTTTTCTAGACGGCTTTAGCAGCTACAACCAGGTGAAGATAGCCTCCCAAGACCAGCACAAAACAACATTTGCCACGGAATGTGGAACCTATGCCTATAAAGTGAAGCCATTCGGACTTTGCAATGCCCCAAGCACTTTCCAACGAGTCATGCAGACGGCATTCAAAGATTATTTGCAAAAAATTTTGGAGATTTTCTTGGATGATCTGTGCGTGCATGGACCAGATTCAGAACACTTATCCAACTTGGAGAAGGTGCTACAAAAATGCCGTGAATACAAGATCTCCCTGAATCCAAAAAAATGTCAATTCTGGGTGAGACATGGCTTGATTCTCGGCCATATAGTGTCAAGACACGGGATCGCCACAGATTTATCTAAGATCATGATCATTGTTGATCTACCACCACCGGGGACGATCCGCGAGGTCTACATTTTCATGGGTCATGCTAACTATTATAGGATCTTCATTCTTGATTTTGCGGAGTTAGCCCGACCAACTTACAAACCCACAACGGGTCCACATTGGAATGAGGAAGCCCTAAAGGATTTTCAGAAGCTTAAGAATGCATTGGTTTCAGCACCAATCTTACGCCCACCCAATTGGTCCATTGAGTTTCACTTGCATACGGATGCAGCAAAGTATGCAGTTGGAGCAGTCTTAACCCATCCAGGTGAACACAAAAAGGATTTTCCAATCCGATTTGCAAGCCGACAGCTCAGTGATACCGAAATGAGTTATTCAACCACAGAGCGGGAAGCACTGGCAATGATCTATGTGGTTAAGAAATTTCGACACTACTTGATGGCCACACATTTTGCTTTTTATACGGACCATCAACCCTTGCTCTATCTCGTTAATAAAACTTGCAACACCGGAAGAATCACCAGATGGCTACTTCTGCTATTGGAGTTTGATTTTCGGCTAGTAGTTTGCAAGGGAAAACAACATTACATGGCAGATCACATGTCACAAATCAAAGGGAAGGAGATTGCAAACCAGCCCGACGATGAGTTGGCAGATGCTATCTTATTTTATGTGGACACAGTACCAAAATGGACGGCCGACATTGTTGAATATCTAATGCGGGACCAACAGACAAATCTTTACCAAAGGCAGAACAACGGAAATTGACCTTAAAGGCCAGACCTTATCAGTTGATTGTCGGCCAGTTGTATCAAAGAAGTCCAGATGGAATTCTTCGGTGGTGTATTCTTCCTCATGAGGCCACCCAGATCGTTTCACTTTCACATGAAGGCATGGGTGGGGGTCGTTTTGCATCTGACATTACAGTTCGCAAGATCTTGCAATCAGGATGTTGGTGGCCAATGATTCATAAGGATATGGAGGAATACTTGAAAAAGTGTGATGTGTGCCAAAGGGCAAGGAGACCAACGAGATTGAATTACAACTTACTACACCCGGTCTTAGCCCAAGCACCATTCAAAAAGTGGGGATTGGATTAGATCGGTCCAATTCACCCTACAGCAAGGAGTTCTCTGTCTCGATACATAATCGTAGCCACAAACTACCTCACCAAATGGGTCGAAGCCAAGGCAGTAAGAGTAGCTGATGTTAGGACCACTGCCAAGTTCCTTTATGAAAATATCATTATACGCTTTGAATGCTCGGTGGAGCTAGTCAACGATCGCGGAATCCATTTCATCAACGAGACCATCAAGGTCCTGTTGGAGGAATTCTTCGTAATCCACAGAACCAGTACGCCTTATTATCCTCGTGGTAATGGGCAAGCAGAATCATCCAATAAGATCCGGTGTAGCGTGCTCACGAAAATAGTTGAAGCTAGCAGATCAGATTGGGAACATAAGTTGCATGCTGCACTTTGGGAATTCAGGACAACATATAAAGAAAGCACTAATCAAACACCCTTCCAATTGATATATGGTCAGGATGTTGTAATGCCAGTAGAGTTTTTAGTTTTTTCATTAAGGATTGCCACCACGCAACGTCTTAATGAGTCCAAATCTCTACAACTATGCCACGAAGCTCTGCATAAACTCTGTGAAACACGCTTACTAGTCGTGCATGCATTGACAACTGAAAAGGAAAGACGCAAGGCATGGCATGATCATAGGTTACAAAAGAAGGATCTTCGCTCCGGAGATCTGGTCCTGATGTATAAAACCAAGGCGATCAAGGGAAAGTTAAAATTCACAGGCGAAGGTCCTTATAGGATCAAGGAAATTCTTAATCATGGGGCCGTGAATTTGGAAAAGCTAGATGAGACACCATTCAATACACCCATCAACGATAGCCGGTTGCACAAATATTGGCCATCGCAGTAAGATAGATCCAGATTGGCGATGGCAGGTTACGAAAAGCTATTCTACTAAACCATCACCGCTAGATCTAAGAAGGTCAAGCCAAATCAAGCTAGATCCATTCAGATTCAGCCAGATCTGGCAAAATCGAAAAAATCCATCAGAATCCAAGAAGGATCCAGATCCAGATAGGATCAAGAAGGAAGCAGATCATCAGACTGACTGATGGATCTACTACCAAGTATCCATCAGAACTTTCAAAGAACCACCAACAGTCAGATCAAAAATGGATGAAGCTGATTACCAGTTTACAAAAGTTAAAAATCCGAACATCTGGAGATCTCATCTAAAAACACTCTGAAAGAGCACTTTTTTCATGATTATTTGAGATCCCCTGGGAGATAGCTCTTGAAACTTGGACAGTCACCAGATTTGACTTAGATGCATCCATGAAAATCTCTGCGAGAGTTCCTGATGGAGGAATCATCATTTTTTAGTGTATGCGAGAGTTTTCAAAAGCTGAATTTTCAGAACCCTCACAGAGTCTTACCAACTCTCCCATGGTGCCTAAATAAAATCAGAGCAGTGAAATTAGCCTGCCTACATGGTCTGATCTTGAAAATCCAATCGCAGAAACAAGTTGTGCGAGAGATCACTTCCTGCAAGAGTTGAGCCCTCGAAGATAGCCTGAACCCTCGCAGAACCTTCGCATAGCAGTCAAATCACCTTCTAAACTCTCGCAGACTTCCCTAAGGTCTTAGAATTTTTTGAAGAAGGTGCCTGCCAAAATTTGGATGAAACTGAACAAGGAAAAGTGGATCTCACCTAATACACACTCTAAATTCCGCTATATAAGGGCTGAATTCGAGTCATTTGTCACCTTTGCTAGCGAAGCTCTACCGAAATTTACACTAAAATTACCAAGTTCTCCGTTTGTGACCAAACTTCCTAGCAGCTATCATTTGATCATACTGAACACCGATCTGCGCTCTGAACTACACTTCTTATCATCCAACACTCGTTATTCACAATTTTTTGCCGTTTTCACACCCTTTTCCATTTTTTACCGTTTTTTCTATTTATTCGACTGCTAATCATCACTGCTAACATGGCCTCCTCATCCTCTGAAGACTCTGGTGCCAAACAGGTGATCTAATGTGACATCCCCAAGGCCACACAAATTTGGCCTCTATCCTCTAACGCTCTGATCCAACCATGGCTACAGATAGCCGGTCCACTTCTAGCGGCAATGGGTTTTTACCAGGCGCTCTTCCATTCTGAAATTAAATGGGCCTTGCCCTTTGCGCTTACATCACCTGGGATGAGGAAAAGACTCATTCCCACTTCTTGTACCAAGGTACCACGTACTATTTCTCTTCCAGTATCCACTACTCCATCCATCACCATCGCATCTTCCATCACTTCGGCCGCCACCATTGCTTCCATTCCATTCAATCCCTCTCAATTGTCTCCCGACACTCTGGCGTGGATGCAAGTCATCAATTTTTCACCCCCACACCAGACGCTTTCTGCTCCGTCCTCACCTTCTTCCATACTCCACACCTCCCTCCAGTTTCCTTCTGTTCCTCCCATCCTCTCGTTCGGACAAACCATCATCACCCCTGTTTCCACAGTTGCCTCTCAAACCCCACCCGCTTTGCCAACAAAGGTTGCTGAGGGCAACCAACCGTTGCCTGATGACGCATTTGTCCAAACAGTGTTTGCACCATTGCCAGATCGAGCTGATCCTACCGCCTCAGTTTCTTGTACAATCAGAGTTGTTAGCATGCAAAGCTTAATGTGGCTCTGATACCATGTTGAAAATTCCAGAATTCACATGTGTGGGGAATGTCCACAAGAGTGACTGATCTTGATTAAGCTTTGTGATTGGCACAGTACCCTGATTCTAGATTGTTCAACAAGATCTAGTTCAGAAGATATGGCTAATTCACAATCTAGCATGCTAATCAATAGACTATGATAGCAATGAATCAAAGAATGATTAAAAGTACAAGATTACAGTGTTTTAGCATTAGCTTCAACACGAGTTAGAGAGAGAAAGCTAGAGAGATAACAAGAAAAACAATTTAGATCCAACCAAGCATGAGATAGCTACAAAACTTTGGTTCTTCATTACTTTGTGAATGAGAATGATATGTATATATATAGGAGAGCCAAAATCGTGGTACTCCTTGCATTCAATGCACATCCTACACCTATTCAAGTGCAAACAACTATTAACTTGACACCTAACTGCTAGCATGCATAGATTGCACCTAACTTCTACCTACTTTCTCCAAATGGCAATTTCTCAACTAGCCATGTACAAATCTCCATGCATGTGTCCATTAGAGTGATTGCATGATTTGCATGTCACTATGAAAACTTAGACCGAGGTGAATTGTTAGTGAGAGTAAGATTTTATTTGTTGCATAAGTGCGAGATGATAGATCTGTGATTATAAATTTGTTGTTTGTGAATGGAGAATTCGTAAGATGCATGATAAGTGAGTAGATCTTATCTGAGTTACTCATGATGACATGCTGAAATAATAATGTTGAATGCTTAGAATAAGTTTGTTGATCTATGCTTGCCATGTTTCACTTTCTGTGGAAATGCTGATGAATCGAGGTCTGTTAGGAATATCAATACTTCAGTTGTTTGAGTAGAAGTGATGGGTTGCTTAATTGGTAAGTTCAGGTTCTAAGCAGGTAAAGTGGAAATTTATGACATGCATCTCTTTCTCTAGCACATGCAAACCAATTTACAAGATTATAAACATCTAATTGATCTGATCTTGCTGGATTTTGGCTCTTACTATCTATTTTGTGTCAAAAAGCATGAAAAACCAAGCAATTTTGACCAAAACGTAACCTAGAATCCTAAATCACTTAAAGAGCTGGCATGCAGCATTGGTAGGAAATCGATTAACCGAGAGGAGGAAGTACCAAATAGGATGAGATTTAGATCAAAAAGAATTTTCATCCACAGAAGAACTGACATTGCATCTGAACCACCAAAATGCTATCAAGGACAATCATCACCTTGAAGAAACCTTAAGTTTTCTACATGTCAAAGCTTTAGTATTTTATTTTTCCTTGCATTTTTCGGATTGCTGCATTTTTTTAACTAAGTTTTGCACAGTCTGCATATTTGAACTAAGTTTTACACAGTTCGCATTTGTCGCATTTCTCGAAAAATCGACACAAGGCCAAAATATGACTTAGAACATATTCCCATGGACCTTCGACTTTTTTCGCATTTTCAAAAAATGCGACACTTAGTTCAAAATGACTTGGAACATATTCCCACGGACCTTCGGGGTTTTCGCATTTCTCGCCACAGTGCCAAAACACATTTCTCACATTTTTTTCGCATTTTTCAAAAAAGAAAAATGCAACATCAACCTATTTTTTCGGCTTTCGCAATTTTCAACCGACTCAACGTGAAGAGCAGAAAACGACTAAGTCACGAAAAAAAGTGACGGGCATCCAGAAGCAGTTGCAATTAATCAATTAATCAGATTAGCTTAATCAATTTCTCAGTTGTTTACATATAGGATCAATGAGAGAGTATACATGTATGCACTGTGATGCACATACAGCTGAATATAGCACATGCATAGCAGTGACGTGCAGACAAACATAGAATTAGCAGTAGCTAGTTCCTCATGAGAGAGGATATCTCTCTTGCACCGACACGCTGATTTGGGAAACAAACAGCGCTAAAAAAACTTATTTTTGAAAAATAGAGTTGCAACATTCTGTCTATTGTGTGCAATCTATGAATGATTTTTTATGCTTGCTTATAGTGGATATATTTCTGTTGTTATTAAGCATTATCTTGTTCATAAATTTATATACAGATCTACAGTGTCAGTCTGTCACTCAGAAGATGATTGGTCATAGTCTGGAGCAGTAGCTACAGCTACAAGAGATCGGCTCCTATCCGGACTAAGTGGAATAATAATCATTTCCAACATTGGTATCAAAGCGCTCAAGCCCTAACATCAAGCAGGAAATGAATTTCCAACAGTGGTATCAGATCCTGGTTACTCAAACTATGGTTTCTATCAGTAGCATCCAATCTAAGATATGCATATAGTTCTAGAGATAGGCGGGTCAAATTTCTTGGCTTGGAAAGTGAAGACTTCCCTCATCTTGAGAGGAGAAGCGTTACAACACCAAACAGATGTCTGCCAACACAGGCAAGAAACTTCGCGAGTGGAAAGAGAAGAATGACAAAGCAATAGATGTCATATCCTCTTCCATAGAAGATAGCATCACCCTTGATCTCGCTACTATCTCCAACACAAGGGAGATGTGGGATGCACTCATCACCAGATTTCATACCAAATCACGTAATCAAATCATGCACCTGGAAGATCAGCTTACCTATCTACGATGGGATGGCAAAGATCTCACGAGCTTCATCAGGAAGATGAAGAACTTGTTCCTATCTCTACACAATGTAGGAACAGAACACACAGTCTCACAAGAGAAGCGACTCACGTACCTGCTACGCTCTCTGCCAAGATTATTTCAAACAACCCTAGACTCTACTGACCAAGGATCCTAAGATGACTTTTGAAAAGGCTATAATTGACATCAAGGCTCAAGAGCAATATGACAACAAGAACGAGTTGGATTAGGCTCTCTACAACAACAGAGACCAACCGAAGAAGAAGCCTCAGCCTAAGAGAGAGTCAACCCAAAGACAAGATTAGAACCAGCAAAAAGAGGGAGATAAAAAAGGAAGATGGAAAGACAAGATCAAGAATGAGTAGCAAGGCGGTGAGAAAAGGACCTGCGTCAAATGCACACGTGATGACAACACGGTGAAATGCTGGCTGAATCCAAAGATCGAGTGTGTACATTGTAACAAGAAGGGTCATGTTGTCATGGATTGTTATCAGAATCCAAGGAACAAGAACGCACAAGGTAGGAAGGAGAGCTCTAACAGCTCGTCATACGTGGAGGAGCCAAAGTCCTTGAAGATGGATGAGGAGAGAGCACGCAACAATCCATCATCTTTTTGTGTACAGATGTTTGCACTACATCACAAGCCGATGTTCAAGACGTTGTTCTTGACTCAGGTGCTACATCACATTTTGTGACAACAGGACAAATGATAGCTGAGTTTCTACAGGGCTTATGAGTCTGTTTAAGAGTAGAGTTTAAAGTTTAGCTACCAATAATAAACAACATCATAAAAGAGAGCTGGAGGATCAAACAAAATTAAAGTTTGTAAGAATGATGAGTGCACTTTACTCACATGAATGCTACTCTATTCTAATATCATGTCATCAAAAATGTATTTTGGCAAAAGCTTGAGCTATTTTTTCAAAGAGTGGGCATTCTCAATCGACATATGCTTTAGGTTCTCAAAACAATGTTGTTCTTTCTCGATTGTACTACTTGAAGAATAGTCTAATACAAAAAAAGTTGTTCAAGATGGTGTATAAAGCAAGGAACAAAACACGTAGAAGCACTACATATTAATCTATTTGAAGCCTAAATATATTTCCAATTTTCTCTTCTGATCTTGAAATGAGCCTCTGTGCAACAGATAGCTGATCCAATATCCTCCACTGTCTAAGCGAAAAATTGCAAGCCATTCTGTGATCTGGATAATGTTGATTGCCTTTATCACAAGTTACATCAACGTATCATCCATTCTGCGAGATTTATTATGGGCTTGTTTTGTACAATTTGTAGTGTCAATTCTTATGGAGTTAGCCTTGGAGGCCATATCCCCCTCATCACTGCACCAGAAAAAAGCCATTTGCAACACCGACGACTAGCCACACATGTAAAGAAAAGCAATGAAGCCAGCCACAATAGTGTAGCACCAAAACAAGCAGAAGACAACAGAACTTGTAGCAACAAAGGCATCACTAGAAGCCAAACATCTAAAGTGCATAAAACCCCCCACAGACCCACGAATGAATAAGTCAACTAACTACAAGGAGGAGAGTGGGACCACAAAAGCAAGAGCAAAGGCAACAAGAATGTAGGAAATGAACTACTGCATGTGGAAAAACCAAATCCAAAGTGGATCTAAAATCTTTGATCTTTGGTTGCACAAAACTATGAATTGATTCTATGTAGAAAACCACATTTTCTATCTTGCTAGAATTAGTGAAATCATGCATAAAAGGTAACTATGGCGAAAAATAGATCAACTACTGTCCAAATCCATACTTGTAGCCCTATACTACAATCTATACATTACCATTAACATAGATTAATCATCATCTTCAAGCAAACATCAAAATTATGCACAACAATAATACACAATGTAGTGAAACACCAAAAGTAGACAACATAATTTTCAAGAAAGATCTCCAAAGATGGAGGGAACGGCTGATGTTCTCCATGCCGTTTCTACTACTTATAGTCTTGGAAGATGAGTATCTCTTGGAAGATGGCCCTAACCCTAGCTTATCCACCACTGAGTAAAAAACTGCCAAAATATGACTAAATGCAATATATGACATCAGAACTAAATCTTCTCTAGACCTTTGAATTTTGACACTTTATGCAATATATGACATCAAAACTAAGTCCTCTCTAGACCTCTGAATTTTGACACTTCTAGAACCTTTCAAAAATAGTAATGCTACTCTTTAGGCCTCTACACAAGGGGAAAACTTATCTCTAAGTTTACTTATGAGTTTTGGCTCCAAATTGCCAATAATAGTCAAGTAGTAAGCTCACAAAATTTCACACTCCACACACCCGAACAGAAGGAACGAACAACAAACCAACCGCCACGTCATGACCATGGAGAGGGAGCATCTATGGCTAGGGGGGAGATGACGACAAAACCAAAGGAGACTGCGACAACGAGATGAGGCCAAGGGTGAACCAAGATTTATAGAGAATAAAGTACCAAAAAAGTACTATAGAGCAAAAATTAAAACATGTATAGTTCCAAAAGTAACAGCTGAGTAAGGGTTTGTATTTGTTTCAAGAAAATTTTAACCAACAAAACAATAAAAAATAATCCAAATTTTACTAAAACTACCAACCAAAAAAAAACTTAGACATCATCTAGGGAAACCATCCAAGATAATGATGTAAATATAGCACGAAGTGCATGACAAACTGCATACTATGTTAAGTACAAAACAATAATATCTATTTAGCATTTACCTGAAACACATAACATTAATCCATGTTTAGAAAAAAAATTTGTGAAACATGTTGAAAACAATACTTAGTTGATCTGTGTGTGTGTGTGTTATTAGATGTTGAGCGCACAAAAGATTTGGAAATCAAACTTATCTTTTAAGTATCATTTTAAAATCAAATATGCATTTCAAAGGTGTCTGTGTGTGGATCGCACCTTAGAAGCACATAGGCATTTGGCCCCGATGCACTGATAGCCACACATTTTTTTGCTAGTGCAGGCAAGAAATCGGTACCTGTCTTGCCGGTGCTCATGGGACAGTGATGCCAATGGGATAGATTTTTCCCGGGCACCTATTCACGGGCAACGTCAAGGCAAAGTGGCACCACATTTTGCACCAGGCCAAAGCCCAAGCTCGTGCTCTAACCCCCTCGGCATGTGTGTGTGTGTGTGTGTGTGTGTGTGTGAGAGAGAGAGAGAGAGAGAGAGAGAGAGAGAGAGAGAGAGAGAGAGAGAGAGAGAGAGAGAGAGAGAGAGAGAGAGAGAGAGAGAGAGAGAGAGAGAGAGAGAGAGAGAGAGAGAGAGAGAGAGAGAGAGAGAGAGAGAGAGAGAGAGAGAGAGAGAGAGAGAGAGAGAGAGAGATTAGATGTCATTGAGCACACATTTAAAGATTTGGAAATGAAGCTATATAATTTATGACTCACTTTGAAAACAAGGTATATTATTTTCCAAACGAAGGGCTAAAAATTAATTGCTGGGTAGGGAAAGTAGTCTCACAAAGTAGACCACTAATGAATGAAAGTTAATCTTACAATAAAGTTGGTCCATTGTAACATCAACAAAAAATCTCAAAAGCAAAAATGGAGAGAAAATGGGGGTCAAAGACTTGTGTTGTCTTCAAAAGACCAATAAGAATACACTCATGAGTGATCAACCTTGGCCATCATTGTGAAGTTAAGAGTATGACAACCAAGGCTGCCCAGAAACTCCCAAATCAAGCCTTCTGGTTTTCAACTTATGGCACCAATAATCTCCATAGGAACAGAAGCCATCCTTAAAATGGTGGTATCTGTTTGCATCCATTACACTGATGTCACGCCCAATAATTTTTGAGATGATCTTTGTGGCATTGTGACAGTCACCGCAAACCCGAAGATTCTTTTTGATGCGAATATGTGTCCCAAAAGGCGTGTTGATGAGCCCAAAAGCAATGGCCTGCTTCTCACTATGTCCACACAAAGCATTCTCCTTCTCCTTCTCCTCCACATCATCTAGCACAAAGCTTAAATTAGGTTTATACCCTGCCATCTTCATCAACCCCACCAATCTATCCAGTTCAGCCTGAATCTCCTTGCTTTGTGGATGAGTTGCATCATCTACAACAAAGGCATGCACTTGGTTATCAACTTCGATCCAGCTGTACCTAGGCATTTATTTGACACCTGCCTTCGTCATTTGATTTCTGATCTTTGCTAACTCATCCTTCTTACCAGCAGCTTCATAGATGTTTGATAGCAGGACATAAGGTGCAACAATTTTTGGTTCCAACTTCATGACACGATCAAAGGCACGTCTTCCTATCTCCACTTGGCCATGGTTTCTAGTAGCACCAAGCAAAGTCATTTAAACCACACTATCAGGCTGAATTGGCATTTTGTTGATAAAGAGCTCAACATCGGCCAAGCACCCTACACGCCCTAGAAGATCAACCATACATGCATAGTGTTCCTTGGTTGGTGCGACACCATGATTTCTACTAGATTCAATGTAACTACTACTCAAATTTAATCCCTCCAAAACTTGTGTTCCATAGTTTCCCACACTTTCCAAAAGTGTTTATTCAAATGCTTTTAAACTAATATAACTTTGAAAAGTCAAACTCTAAGTCTAATATGAAAACTGGCCAAATCTTTCACAAATCACACATGTGTGGAGCATGTCCCCACGTATGAGTAAGGCCATAGGTTGATTGTGTGTGTAGAAAACTAGCTCCGTGAGAGAAACACTATTCCCTTGGGAATGATACCAACAAGAGTGACATGCAAAACCAAGGTTGATACCCCGTGGCGCCGTTGTCGAGGAATAGTTTAACATCTTCTTGTTGTTAGTTTGCTTGCATTCATTGTGCGTTTTTCTAATTTTTGCTTGTGGAATGGATGTGTGGGGAGTAGTATAGTGTGGATTAGAGGGTAGATTTGTTGTTCTTCTGTGATTAATGCTTGAATGATATATGGATAGATATTGTGAAGTGGAACACATCAGATCCCAATACCCTATCTCTTCCATAGATCCTAAAAATCCTAAAAATTCTAAAAACCCAAAAAACCCATAAAAATAGAAATAAACAATGAAAAAATACACAAAAAAAATTCAGTTGATGTATCACCAGAAAGCTCAGAGAGTAAAATTCTGTTTACTTGTGATATTACTTGCCGAGTTGTTTGTTGGCTCCTAATTACTCGCCACCTTGACAGAGCATTCAAAAGCAACAAATCTGCAATCTTGGAGCCTGGCGAGTAATTCTCAAATTTCTGCCCTATTACTCGCCTTGTCTATTACAGTGCATCCAAAGGCATCAAGACTATGATCTGGAAACTCGGCGAGTAATTACCAATTACCGTGCATTAATCACCATTTTAAATTTTCATTTTTCCACCATTTTCTATTTTTCACCAACTCGTCTTCCCACCCATTTAATTACTCGCCATATGTACAGTGCATAGTGCAGTACATGTTCTACTATCTGGCAGTAGCTAGTTTTTTGTCATATCGTTGCATTATGATTCAACTCCTTCGATTGCATCAGCCTCAGCTTCGATGAAAGTATCCAACAAATCGTTGATGGAACAAATCACGAAACTACACAAGTAGTAGCTGGAGCAGCTCACAACCCAATTTAACCAAAAATTGAAGGCTTTTCAGAGTACTACAGCACCACAACCAAATTTTTATCAGTAGTAGTATCCTTGACGAGACAATGTTTTGTGTCCCATTTGTACCTAGAACCACACTTCAAATCAATGCTCGATACTGAAGCAGATCTTCAAACTTAACGCATAAATATTGTCACATGTGCAACGTGTCCTCGCATGACACTGCGTATTATCCCTACAACCCATATATTATACAACATAAGAGAGCTCAGTTCCAGACCTCTTATGCTTACCACCAAGGAGCACCTAACGTAGCACCAAGGCTTGGACCAAGTGTTGCATCGACGCCTCAAAGGGCATTGGGACTTGAGCGGTTTTCCCAACACACGCTTAAGTCTAACATTCATCCACCATGCACTTACGTAAAATCCAACCTAGAAACGTAACAAGCTTAACCATTCAAATTTAAGAAAACTGGAATCCCAACCAACCCGAAAGCCAAATCAGAATCCGTCCCCAAAAGGTAACCAAAGGCAAAGACAAGCCACACATGAAACCCCAAGGCATAGTGGTTGCCAAACTAACCAAATGGCATAGCAGCGAGCCACACGTCGGTGACATGGACTCTTAGGCGCCAGTGATGCAAAAAGGTTGTAGTAAGGGTCCTTCCACTTGGACCAGTCCCGGAGGCGAAACAGAAATGGTAATCATCCCCAAGGATCAATTTTATTAAATTTGGAAGAAGTTACATTCATACATAGACTGACTGGTCTTGGGACCACCAACATGTGCTGGGCATTGTGCCTAGCTCGTGCTGGTAGAGGGAGCTGAGACTTGGCGACTGGATTCCTAGCGTTGGTTGAGCTGCCCAAATTTCTGTCTACTTGACTCCCCCTATAGTTCTGGTGTGATTTGGCGCGCCCCCTCTGTCCTGGAATATAGTGCTTTCTAGTAAAGCAAGCTTTTCTAGACTTAGTTTTTATTTTGCTGATTAAGCCTGGCAGGACATGGGTCCTGGGAGCCATCCCAGCAGCTAAATCAACTTGGCTCCTGACTAGGCCATGACTCGAGCTCCAGAGCTTGCTCATGACTTGTAACTACTTGACTGTCTCACTACAGGTCGGAGGCTCAGTCCTTGACTTCCTAATTCACTCTAGGACCTTTAGGGAGTAGAGTCGGCCAAACTAGACCTAGGACGCATGGCACGGGTTTAATTCACCGGCCTTAACAACTTTAAATTGAAAAATACATTGGCAGTAGCAAAGGAAAAGTGTAGATCAAGTTCACTTACGTAAAACCTGTGTAAAGTTGCAAGTGATTTCTTGACAAACTAGAAGTTCCTTGAACTTCAGAGTGGTCGTGAGTGTTCATACAGGAGGCATGCCGCCAGATACTGCTTTGTGTGCCAATTTGGAAAAACAGTTGTTGCGTTGATTTTTCTTCAGGTAATCTGTCAGTACTTCAGGGGCTCTCTGTGAAAAATGCAAAAATAAGCTTGGTAGAGGCCAAAAATCTTGTATATAGGATGATTACACATGTGTGGAGCTTGTTCCCACGTGTGAAAATAGTGTACTTGTCATGTACCATAATCATATAGGTTGTACATATGATTTAATTCAAGTTCTAGTGGCTAAAAAAGCCAAAAACTAGTTTTCTAGACATATGACACATGGCATCAATGTATTGATTGCATGAGCCACATCCTTTAGTTAGGTGTCACATCCCATGTGTAGAGGACAGCTCACATGTGTGGAATAAGCTGAAGTAGACGAATTTTGACTTCTAGAAGATTTTCAAGTAGATCTCCATATAGAAGAAAAATGGACCAAAAGTGCTCAAAATAGAAGGTTTTGTCCAAGTGTCAATTTTGCATGATGAATCATCATATGACAAAGCATGTTCACACATGTGGGATCAAAGGGATGATCAGTACCACGAGCTCCCACTTATTGTATATATAGAGCCACATTTGGCCATAATCAATGTGAGACACCAATCTTGATTTTGGAAGCAATTTTGAGTGATTCTCTCCATTTGTCTACATTTGTTTTGATTGTTTTGAGGTTCTATCAATGTGTACTTGATTTTCAGGTTGGAGTTCGTACTCAGACAATGTTTCACATGTGTGAAATCATAAAGTACACTTACCTTCAATTAATGATTGTTCTTGTTAGGATTTTGTGTCTAGAATTGATCTAGATTGATCTTAATCTGAAGTAGATTGATAGATCAAGTAATCTGACAACCAATCCCTCTTGAGGATCGTATTAGGATCCACTCTTGGTCCTTTTTGTACTTTTTTCCACACTCCCTCCTTAAGTTTGTCTTTGTACTCCCAAGAAGCCTCAATGAGTGGAGCCCATAGCCGCTTCACTAGATATTCGCGTTGAACGCCAGTTCGCTTTCTATGTGCCAATATTTGTTCTAGTACAAGCTGTCTCTTCGTATCATCAAGTGTTGTTGGTGGGTGACAAAGTTTGTGTTGCCGATCAAATTGCTCATCTGGTTTGTATTGTTTGAGTAATGAGATATGAAACACATTGTGTATATCCAAGCTGGATGGCAGTGCCAATCGGTAAGCCACTGGGTTGATCTTCTTGGTGACATAATATGGCCCCGCATAAGGTCGAACGAACTTATGAGATAAGCCTTTTGGTAAAGCGATATTTTTAGTGTTCAGCCACACTTGATCACCTTCCTTAAATTCCAGTTCTCGTCGATGTGGGTTTACATCAGCTGCCATGCTTCGTTGTGATTGCTCTAAAATTGCCTTCACCTCTGTCAGCTTTGTCTGCCACTCATTGATGAATTCTTCCACAGTGGGTACCGGAGTTTCTTGCACGCCTGTAAGAAAAGAGCTCGGAACAATCAGTAGCCGACCATTGCTTATCTCAAAGGGTGCCTTTCTAGTAGATCTATTCACTTGGTTGTTATGTGCAAACTTGAGGATATCCAAGTAGCTAACCCAATCGGATTGGTCCCAAGTGACATAATTTCGTAAATATTGTTCAAATCGATTGACTCATTCAGTTTGCCCATCTGTATGAGGGTGATATGTAGTGCTGAAATGCAGTCCAGTTCCCATGAGGTGAAATAGACAAGTCCAAAACTTTCCTACGAACTTGGTGTCTCGGTCAGAAATAATCGTTCTAGGTAGGCCATGGTATTTGAAGACACATTTGAAAAATAACCTTGCCACTTCTTCGGCTGTCACTGAACTCTTAGTTGGTACAAGATGAGTTTGCTTTGAAAAATGGTCAACCACCACATACATTGAGTCAAAACCTTGGCACCGTGGTAGGTGAACAATAAAATCCATGCTCATTGAATCCCAAGGGTATGCTGGTACTTGGTAATGGCTGGAGTAGTCCTGCTGGGGCTAGCGGTTCCACCTTCACTTGTTGACATGTAGGGCATGTTAGCACATAGGATTCAACATCTGCCCACACATCTAGCCAATAGAAGCCTCTCTTGAGAAGTTCATACATGCAATTCACCCCTGGATGTCTGGCGGCTAGTACATCATGATGTTCCCTCAAGACTTTCTTCCTCAGGTTGATGTTGTCTGGGACATATACTCTGCGTTGTTTATAAACAACCATTTGATCCTTCCAAGTGAAATGTTTATGAGGCTTTCTTAGCTGGAATTCGATCATTAAGTCTTTCGTCAACGCATCTGCACCATGGTTCTCTCTGATTTCTTGGAGTAGGCGAGTCACTTGTGTTGTTACTGTTGCCATCAAGTGCTCCTGTCTACTCAGTGCATCCGCTACCACATTGTTCTTTCCCACCGTATGTACAATGTCTATATTGAATTTGGAGATAAAGTTTTGCCATCTGGTGTGAGCATACCTTGGGATGAGAAGTACTTGAGTGATACGTTATCAATGAACATCTTAAAGGGCTTTCCTGCCACATAATGTCTCCAATGCTCCACTGCTTGAACTACTACGACCGTTTCTTTGTTTGCTCCAACAGCGGTGCCACAATTTTGCTAAATGCCTCAATGAATCTCCTATTAAAGTTACATAGCCCCACAAAGGATTTGATGATGTGAACAGTTTTAGGAGCTAGCCAATCCAAGGTAGTCTTGATTTTCTTAGGATCCATCTGAATTTGTCCGTAGCCTATAACATGTCCAAGGAAATCAACTTCTTCTACCACAAACTCACATTTCTCTCTTTTCGCGAACAAGCAGTTCTTCCTCAGTCGTTGGAGAACTGTTCTTAGATGTTTAATGTGATCTTTGAGGCTACGGCTAAACACCAAGATGTCGCCGATGTACACAATGACAAATTCATCTAAGTAGTCTCGAAAAATGTTGTTCATCAACATGTAAAAAGTGGCTGGTGCGTTTGTTAGACCGAACGGCATCACCCTGAACTTGTGACTCCCGTATTGTGTTTGAAAAGCCGTTTTGTGCTCATCACCTTTAGCTATTCAAATTTGGTGATATCCAGATCTGAGATCTATTTGGCTAAAATATTTGTCATGGTTGAGTTGGTCGAACAGGTCATCAATTCTAGGCATGAGGTACTTGTTCTTGATGGTACCTTTGTTGAGCATGTGGTAATCCACACACATCCGAAGAGTCTTGTCCGCCTTTTCCACGAATAACACTGGAGTTCCAAAAGGCAAAGCGTTGGGTCTTATGAATCCTTTGTCTATCAATTCACCAAGTTGTCATTTCAGTTCCACCAGCTCTTCTTGTGACATCCTATAGGGTGCTCGTGAAGTTGGTTCTGTTCCTGGTACCAGCTCAATTTTATGGTCCACTGGTCTTCGAGGAGGTAACTTAACTAGGAGTTCTTCCAAAAACACATCACTAAATTCCTCTAACAAATCTGCCACCTCTTTTGGCAAGTTTTTTTGTTGTACATTTTTCCTTTCTGGGATCTCTTGGCAGATACAAAGAGAGCACTTTGACCTTTTCCCTTTCGCAATTCTTTTTATCACTGATGCAGCAACCAGATTTTGTTCAGTATCGGTACCCTTAGCGTTCCCTTCAGGCAGGGCTTTTGTCATATAAATTTGTCCCTTGTAATCCAAGAGGACCAAGTTTGAGCTCCTACCCAAAACTACAATACAATGTTCATTTAACCAGGGGAGGCCCAAAATCACATCGAAGGCATCCATCTCTAAAATCAGAAAGCTAAGTTTAGCCTTCCATCTCCCAATCTGCACCGGGATGTTCATTGTCGCTTGGTCTGCGTCTAGTGCTCCCTTTGTTGTTTCTACCTTGAGCGATGTAACATTCCTAGTCAGCAAGCTGAACTGTTCCACTACGCTTTTTGAAATATAGTTATGTGAAGCTCCAGAGTCGATCATGAAATCTGACTTCCTCCCCGCGATCTTTCCGGATAGAAATAATAATCTCGAACCAATCTTGGGTATTGCCCCATGGAAGCTCCTTTCCATACTTGTGTGTCGTCCACCCACAAATGTAAACCCCTCTCTCAACTCCCAACTAGATCAAATCACTTGGAACAAATTAAGCAACTAGGGGTTATTTAGGTCCAAACAAGCACACCACAAACGAACATACCAACCAAAGCAAACACAGAGGATCCCTCTCAAGCCACATCTCCCTTGAGACCGGACGGACCTTTGCCTAGCCTTGCCCACACAAATCTATCACAGAATTAGCCCATGGAAAAACATCCATCCAACCATCCGTGCTTTCACCATTAAGCAGCACATTGCCTCAGTCACGCCCCACCAACTCTGGTCGATAGCCCTTATAACTAAACGATCGGCAGCTATCTCGCACCGGTAGCTAACCACTCGTGCTTTACACCCGAATTCGAGCAACATCTCTGTATCAATGGTTAACTTGTACAGTTCGAAGGCACAGATCGTGCTTTCACCAACCTAATGGCAGCACATTGTCTCATCTGTCCTATGTGCAGACGGTGCCAGGCCCAAACCGCGGGAACTAACCGTGCTTACACCTCAAGGGAAGCACCTTGTCTCATCAAGTCCCCTGTTCTGCCAACCGTGGACATGCCCGTGCCTACACTGTGGGCTGCTAGCACCTTGCACAACGGTTGTCCTGACAAATCCCAAAAAAATGGCCATCCCTGTGAGACTTGCGTAGCTGACCGACTAGTCGGCTCTGATACCACATGTTGTGTCGGGGCCTCAAAGGGCGCTGGGACTTGAGTGGTTTTTCCAACACGCGCTTAAGTCTATCATTCATCCATCATGGACTTATGTAAAAGCCAACTTAGAAACGTAACAAGCTTAACCATTCAGACTTAAAAAAACTGGAATCCCAACCAACCCGAAAGCCAACTCAGAATCCATCCCCAAAAGATAACCAAAGGCAAAGACAAGCCACACATGAAACCCAAGGTATAGTGGTTGCCAAACTAACCAAATGGCATAGCAGCAAGCCACATGTCGGTGACGTGGAGCCTTAGGGACTGGCGACGCAAAAAGGTTGTACTAAGGGTCATGCCACTTGGACCAGTCTCGGAGGCGAAACCGAAATGGCAATCATCTCCGAGGATCAACTTTATTAAATTTGGAAGAGGTTACATTCATACATAGACTGACTAGTCTCGGGGCCACCAACACGTGTTGGGCATTGTGCCTGGCTCGTGCTAGTAGAGGGAGCTGAGAACTGGCGACTGGATACTTGGCGCAAGTTGAGCTGCTCGAGTTTCTGTCTGTCGGACTCCCCCCTATAGTTCTGGTGTGATTCGACGTGCTCCCTCTATCCTGGAATAATAGTGCTTTCTAGTAAAGCATGCTTTTCTGGACTTAGTTTTTATTTTGCTGATTAAGCCTGGCAAAATCGATCTGGCTCCCGGACATGGGTCCCGGGAGCCATCCCGGCGGTAGAATCAACTTGGCTCATGACTAGGCCATGACTCGAGCTCCAGAGCTAGCTCATGACTTGTAACTCTTGACTAGCTCACCACAGGTCGGAGGCTCAGTCCTTGACTTACTAACTCGCTCTGGAACCTTTAGGGAGTGTCACCCCTTAGAGTCTTACAGGGCACCTTGGTGCACTTGAGTCAGCTTTACAACAGCAGGCCCTTAGCAACAATGAATGGCACTACTAGCACCACCAGGGCCGAATAATTCTCAAGCAACCCAGGTGAATCTCATGACAACAGAAGCTGAAGCATTTCTCCAAAAGGAAATGCAACAATGGTATGGACTGATGAACCTTTCATTGATCCTACCATCATTGAGTATTACGCCACATACGCTATACATCCACAATGCCAAGGGGGTAGATTATACGGATGCAGAAAAGGACTTAGGATTGTTGAATGTCCAAACAAAAAAATTTATATGCCCTTTTTTCGTGAGTGTGGATACGAACACTATTATAAGAATTGTCCAGTGAGAGCCAGCACCACTACACCATTGAACTAGATTGTAGTACAATTAGAAGGCACAAGCGCAACTCCACACTCAATTGAATCAAGGAGATCTCCCTATTTCAATATTTCAATGTTAGCAAATGATTTTCGCAATCTCTAACTCTCTCAAACGGGCATCCGAAGTGCACAATGATATGTTCATATAGAAATTTGGCAGTAGCTGTGAGAAATTGGCAAAAATCTAGCTTGTTATTTTTTATGATAGAAGTTTGTAAGTGAATCTCACATGTGTGGAGGATGTTCCCACGTGTGGAGAATTGTACAGTAAATAAAAATGTTTGATATAGGGGTCTCATAGAATTTCATAGTCAAGCATTTAGGTGTAGGATGTTGATAGGGTCAAATTTGGCATAGATGGCAAATTATCCACTTCCACTTGTAATGCCACTATTGAGCCAAAATAGAGTAGGAGGCCAAACTTGTGCCAATTAGAGTGTAGACAAGTGTAATGCTTTTGTTTGATGAAGTTTAAGAGGTCCAATAGGACTTAGAGGTGGAACCATGAGTGGTCCAATAGAATTTGAGGTGTGCTTGAAAATGGTCCAATAGAATTTAGAGGTGTATGGATCAGTGGTCCAGTAGGATTAAGAGGTGGCAAAGTGTGGTCCAATCATATTTAAGCATAGTGGTAGCTCGTGGATCTACTAGTATCATTGTACTCCTCATTTGGATCTAATTGATTTTGAGATTGAGTGGATTTTGAGTGTAAGTGATTTTCTAGCTTTCTCTCTCTACTCGAGAGCTATTGATGATTTTCTCTCTCTACGAGAGGAGAGCAGCTTGTTTTTACTTAGATTACTTTTGGAACACTTCCCACATGTGTGAGTGAGAGTTGGAAGTGATTGAATGCATGTAGTAGTGTATTTTTGCCATAGAATCAAAGACAGATCTTGAATCTCAATCTAGTCTTGATCTTGGTGCATCTACACACCTTAGGAGATCACAAGTACATGTTGTGGACAGTCCACACATGTGAAATCAACATGGTATCAGAGCCTGCCTAAGGTTACCATGTATTTTGATCCATTTAAGTGAAAACTATTTATCAATCTTGAGCTAGAAATTGTCAAGGTCCATTTTCCTAGCTATCTTGTCCAATTTTGGATCAAAAGAGATCAATAGGGCATTGATTGGGTCTGACCTGGTACTGTAAGGAATCAGGTGCTCAGACATGTGTGAGGAACATCCAATTTCAATTTGGGAGTTCTCTTTCATGGTTGATCCAAAAATATTGCTAGATAGCTTGTTTTGAAGCTATTTTTGTCTAGTTTCTGATGCAATCAGTTTCATTCCATTTGGTTGTGCCAATCAAAAGTTATAAGCTTTTGAAGAGGGTTAGGTAGGGCACCTAGACCTGGGTGGACACATTTGGTTTGGTCAAGAGATTGCTTGTTTGATCCAAAATCATAGTTGAATGCTTACCAATCTCATCTATATGTGATCTAGGCACTGTTTTGAAATCTTAGCCATTTTGTTTCATGCAATATCATTGTATTTGAGTCAAATTTGATTTCTTAGTGTATTTCACACGTGCTAAGAGTATTTGATCCTAACTTTGCCCATACTCCATCATTTGATGTGAAGTAGATCTTGTTTTGGAGAGATTGAGATAGCTAGTGAGAATCATCTCACAATTTGTTGCAAGATCTTGCATAGGAGATGGTATCACACCATTATTGGATCCTATAGTGAGAGAGAAGCAACATTTTTTGTTCATCACTTTTATTTATCTCCACTTTACATGACTTCAATGAGTTCATACTTGCTGCAACCAAGTGAGAGATTGTCTACTTCCAATTATTCAATATGGAAGTTGAGGATGGAGTCCATCTTGATACTCCAAGATGTGATGGACATTGTACTTGGGATTGAGGAGGAGCCTCAAGTCCTTCAAGAAGTACAAAAATACAAGAATAAATCTAGGATGGCTCTCCACTACATTAAGATGAATGTCTCTAATGAGATATTGAGGGAGATTGGTGATTGTTCTACATCCAAGGAAGCTTGGGATTGTCTCAAGTCCATCTATGAGGCTAAGAACACCTCTAGGCTCCTCACTCTTAGAAATCAAATCTTCCAAAGTAGTCAAAAGAGTGATGAGAGTGCATGTAATTATGTTTTGAGAGTCAAGGATATTCATAGGGAGCTTGCATGTATTGGTGACTCAATCAATCAAAGTGAGCTAGTCCAAGTCATTCTCAATGGCTTGAGAGATGAATATGACAACCTTGTCCAATCCTATGCCATTAAGGAGGAGCTACCAAGTTTGGAGGCCCTTCAAAGTGTGCTTATTTCTGAGTAATCAAGACAAGAGTACAAACTCTTGAGGATGGACAAGCTATCACTCAATCATGATGATGGCAAAGTTCTATTTGCCATGCACAAAGAGAGGAGTAAGAAGCAACATCATCACTTCTCTAATGACAAAGCTAAAGACCAAGATGGAGAGGAGGAGGATACCTCTCATGCTTCTAATTCAAATCTCAAGAAGAAGAAGATCAGGTGCTTTTATTGTGGCAAGAAAGGCCATTATGCCACCAATTGCTTCAAGAAGAAGAATCAACTCAATCAAGCCAACATCACCAATGAGAAAGAAGACTATATTGCAAGTGATGGAGAAGGCTCTCTTATGGCATCAAGCTTCTCCTCTTCCACCTTCAACAAGGATGACTCATGGTATATTGATAGTGGAGCATCTTCACATATGTGTGGCTCCAAGCACTCTTTCTCATCTATTATGCCTTATGATGGAGTCAAGAAGACCATATACATTGCAAGTAAGCATGAGTGCAATATTGAAGGAGTAGGGATTATTCCCTTGAAGCTTGCATCTTCCAAAGATCTCTTTCTCAACAATGTTCTTTTTGTCCCAAAGCTTACAAAGAACATCTTAAGTGTTGGCCAACTTCTTGATAGTGGCTTTGATGTCAATTTCAATATTGACAATTGTGTGATCAAGAAGGATGGTGAGATCCTTACATATGGATCAAGATTTGAAGGCATCTAAAAATTGGATCCAAGTGAGAGTGCAAACTCTCTTGATGTTTCTTATATGTCCAATATCTCAAAGGAGGATGATCACACAAGATGCACATATCTTCTCTCTTCAAGTATTATGGTGTATGATTATTCCTTATTATTCAAAGCATATGTTGAGAGGAAATTCTCATTGAAGATCAAAGCTTTGAGGAATTTTGGAGCTCTTGAAGGAATAGCACCATATGAAGTTTTATTCAAGATGAAGCCTAAGGTTGATCACCTTAGTGAACTTGGTAGTGCTTGCTTTGCACATATTCCCTTGGAAACAAGAAGGAAGGATGATCCAAGCTCATGATCATGATTGGATACTCATCCATCAAGGAGGCCTTTAGTGTCTTTACACTCTCTATTTCAAAAGTGATTGTGAATAGAGATGTCACATTGCATGAAGATTCAATCTTGGAAGTGGCCGAGATCAAGGCTTCTCAAGAAGCATTACAAGTTATCCTTTTTTAAGGTATTCAAGTTATGATGGGGCCAATGTGTGAGGGGGAGTTTCTTCTTCATATGATTTCAAGAAGACCTTCAAGATGCATGGCCGAGTCTTTATGGCTCAACTTGCATGGCAAAGAGGGGCATCTTTCATGTTGTATCTACTACAACACATTCATATATGCTTCTCTTCCTTTGCTTGAAATGCTATCTTGCTTCATTGAATTTTTTGGATCTCAAAGTTCAAGAAAAGCTATAACTGTTTTGTATGATGCTTATGGTATGGACATGTTTCTTGTCATTATTGACTTAGATGTGTTTCCAATACTTTTTGAAAGCAAGATATTGCATTGTCAAAAGTATGCTCTTGGTTCTAGTAAGAACAAGATTGAGCTTGGTACTCACTTTTTTGAAAATCATGTTTTCACATGTGCATGGAGGAAGCCCATGATCATGGTGGCATATTGTTGGAGCACTCTTCAAAGGCATTGGCAAGAGATCTCTACCAAAGAGATCTTATCATTGATATGGTGAGGGTGCTACTATGATGGATCCCTTGGCTGATCTTCACTTCTTATGCATACCAAAGGATCCACTCAAAAAGATTTACAAACTTCTCAAGTGATCTAGTACCTTTCCAAGCTATTTTTTGAGGAGGAGTGTGAGAAATTGGCAAAAATCTAGCTTGTTATTTTTTATGATAGAAGTTTGTAAGTGAATCTCACATGTGTGGAGGATGTTCCCACGTGTGGAGAATTGTAAAGTAAATAAAAATGTTTGATATAGGGGTCTCATAGAATTTTATAGTCAAGCATTTAGGTGTAGGATGTTGATAGGGTCAAATTTGGCATAGATGGCAAATTATCCATTTCCACTTGTAATGCCACTATTGAGCCAAAATAGAGTAGGAGGCCAAACTTGTGCCAATTAGAGTGTAGACAAGTGTAATGCTTTTGTTTGATGAAGTTTAAGAGGTCCAATAGGATTCAGAGGTGGAACCTGAGTGGTCCAATAGAATTTGAGGTGTGCTTGAAAATGGTCCAATAGGTCATGGATCAATGGTCCAATAGGATTAAGAGGTGGCAAAGTGTGGTCCAATCATAGTTAAGCATAGTGGTAGCTCGTGGATCTACTAGTATCATTGTACTCCTCATATGGATCTAATTGATTTTGAGATTGAGTGGATTTTGAGTGTAAGTGATTTTCTAGCTTTCTCTCTCTACCTGAGAGCTATTGATGATTTTCTCTCTCTACCCAAGGAGAGCAGCTTGGTTTTACTTTGATTGATTTTGGAACACTTTCCACACGTGTGGGTGAGAGTTGGAAGTGATTGAATGCATGTAGTAGTGTGTTTTTGCCATAGAATCAAAGATAGATCTTGAATCTCAATCTAGTCTTGATCTTGCTGCATCTACACACCTTAGGAGATCACAAGTACATGTTGTGGACAGTCCACACGTGTGAAATCAACAGTAGCCCTAGCCTCAGCCACTCATTCTGCCTTGGCTTCTACCCACTTGGTTAGATAATCCGTAGACACGATGATATGAGAGAGAGATGGGGAGAGATTAATGGAGTGTGGAATAGCTCCCCCGAATGTGGGCTGCTACTGACTATTAGCAAGAACGATCCCTTAGAGCAGGAGATAGTAGATGTCGAATAAGATTGTAGCTCATGCATTCAGGACCGCTGAAAAAATTGTGTGCTCAGAAGAATTGTGAGTACAATCACTGGAGAGGATTAATGGTATGGTGAATTACCGTTGATCAGTTTGAAAGCGAAGTTCAAATCATAATAAAATGTAATAGTGTAGAATGATGACATTCGTTCCTCAGGCGTCAGAGACAACCGTTGTATGATTGAATTCTAAGGAGTCAGAGACGTCTGTGATTCAATCAGAGTGAGTGAATGAGTTGAGACAAGTAATTAGAAAAGTGCAATCAATCATTCAATCAATCACAACACACACATATCCACGTTAGACACAGATAGTAGAAGGTGTTGCTTCTATATCCTTGTCATAAGATCATTTGTTCAGTTTGGAGCAAGAACAACACAAGTGACTATGGCCTGAATCGGCACAACTTTTATGCTTAATCTTTCGCTCTGTTGCGCCCTGTGGTGAAGACGAGCTAGATGTGTATATATATGCGACATCTTTGTGATTACAAGAATTGATTAACTAATTTGTAATTACAAGAGTAATTTAGTCTAATTCAATATCTGGTCGTGAATGTGCTTTACATAAATTTGATGTACAAAGACATCTATGTGTATATCAGTCAAATGAAACGAATGACTTCAAAGTCATCGAAGTGGTGGAATGACTTGATCGTCGAAGTAGTCGGATGAGTCGCACACTTCAGATACTTTGGTCAATCATTGACGTCTTTGATCTTCTTGAAATGATTGAAATGACATTCAAATGTGGAGATTGAAGAGGATGGATATCCTATATTCCAGAGATGGAGATTAGCCAGAAGATTGAACTGATTTGATTTGTCCTTTGAGTAGTTCGGCTGATTTGAGTCGTCCTTTAAGTAATTCGGGTGATTCAATTCTGTGTAGAAAGTCGTAGGTGTCGAATTGCTGCACAAAAATCCATGTATTTTACCAAGTATTAGTCTTCACACACAATGAGAGTAGTCTTGCAAGTACTATGTGTCAATAATAAGATATGCAACATCAAGCATTCACCATAAGCAATCACCAAAGAAGCCGAAATAAGAACACGCACTATCAATCTATCACACTGCAACATTCTGAATGTAGAATGTACATATAAACCCTGAACCCTGATAGAGAGGGAGAACCTACGAGTAGACTACTAAACTACCCAACGGCTAGTTACAGCTACTAATAAAGTACATCGTAAATAGTAACTAAGAAGTGTAACTATGAAGTTTATCATTGATTTCTAACACTCTCCCTCAATGATAAAATTACATTCTTCTATTCCTAGTAGAGTATGAAACTTTTCAAATTTACATCTACCTACTGACTTAGTAAAAATATCTGCCACTTGATCTTCAGATTTACAAAAAACAAGATCAATGGCTCCATCAAAAATTTTCTCTCGAACAAAATGATAATGTATTTCGATGTGCTTGGTTCGAGCATGTCAAACTGGATTTTTGGCAAGGTGAATGCAGCTTTGATTGTCGCAAGATATAGTAGTTGCATCCACCTGTGGTTGACCTAAATCCACAAGCAATCTTCATAACCATACTGCTTCTTGTGCAGCATTGCTGAGTGCTCGATATTCAGCTTCCGTCGAGGATAAGGCTACTGTAGGTTGCTTTTTGCTGCTCCATGAAATTGCAACTGTACCATAACTGAATGTATGACCACTGGTAGACCTTCTGTCATCAATATTACTTGCCCAATCAACATATGCATATCCTATCAATATTGGCATCAAAGCACATTGAAGTCCAATACCAGTTCATTCAGGAAAAGATTTTCTCAAGATAGGTGATTCTTGAATACTACTCCACATCTGAAATGGTCGCAGACATATTCACCAAGGCTCTTCCCAGGATCAAGCATCAAAAGTTCTTCAACATGCTAAACCTGACAAAGACACTCACGGCACCAACTGTGATATTAAGAAAGATAGTTGGAGATTAAGCTCACGGTTTCCTCCTTGGTGTTTCAATTTCATTCAAGATTCTTCTTGCACATTTCTGATCCTTGAATTAATTATTGATCTAGGGCTAGATGCAACCTCTTTTGGTTTCATGTCTGCTCATCTGATACCTGCAAGAATCATAGTTTTCTGTTTTGCTATTCCGCATATTTAGCTGTGTTTCTTAACACATATCATAGTGTTAGAAATCAATGATAAACTTCATTGTTACACTTCTTAGTTACTGTTTACGATGTACTTTATTACTAGCTGTAACTAGCGGTTGGCTAGTCTAGTAGTCTACTCCTAGGTTCTCCCTCTCTATCAGGGTTCAGGGTTTATATGTACATTTTACATTCATAATGTTGCAGTGTGATAGATTGATAGTGCGTGTTCTTCTTTCGGCTTCTTTGGTGATTGCTTATGGTGAATGCTTGATGTTGCATATCTGATTATTGACATGGTATCAGAGCTACGATAGTCCTGCGTGCCTGATCAGTGGAGAGTAGTTGTACATCCGCGCTCCAGTCCGATATCACATGCTCCAATATCGGATCCACGCGCACAAGTTAAGGAGGATCCTGAGCAGCCGTACTTCCGCGCTCCATTTCGATATCAGGTGTATAACTAGAAAAATATACAGTTTTGTGGTGTGATAAATTACTTGATCTGGACTCATCTGTTCAATAATGACAACTCTAAGCGAGAGTGTCCTCAATGAGTCAAGCAAATTGAAAGGAGCTGGCAACTATGCAGTTTGAAAATTCAAACTGAAAAACATTTTGATATAGAAAATCCATTGGACAAAGGCAAGCCTGATGCTGAAATTCCCAAGAGAGTACCTAAATGGTACTTATCAGTCACAGATGGTGCAAAGAAGGGAGATACTCCCAAATCTAGTGAGTAGGGAGAGCTTAGAAGATCAAGTAGAAATCAAAAACCTCCTGCAAGATTAGAGATGAATCTAGCCCTAATGGGTTCTGTGCTCAAGGCTCAAGAGCCAAAAACTTTTGATAAAGCAAAGGAGCACGAGGAGTGGCGTGAAGCTATGGAAATAGAAATGGAAGCTATATCAAAAAATAGGACTTGGGACTTGGTTGAGCTACCTGATGGTAAGACGCCTATCACTTGCAAATGGATATACAAGATCAAATATGGAGCTGATGGGCAACTCAACAAATACAAAGCACGGTTGGTTGATTTGAGCAGTAGGAAGGTATTGATTTTAAGGAAACCTTCACACTTGTGGCTAAGATGGTAACTATACGTTCTGTCATTGCTATTTCTGCTTTCTATGGTTGGAAGATCCAGCAAATGGATGTTAAATTTGCTTTTCTTAATGGAGTGCTGGATGAAGAGGTGTACTTAGTACAACCTCAAGGATAAGGATTTATAGAACCAGGGAGAGAGCACCTTGTTTGTAAGCTCAACAAAGCTATTTATGGATTGAAGCAAGCACCACGGGCGTGGTACTCTTGCATTGATGAACACTTTAAGCGAAGGGGATTCTAATCTTTACATTCTAAGGCAAGATTTAGATATAGTGCTCATTATGTTGTATGTGGATGATTTGATTATTACAGGAAGTAATGAGAGCTTAATTGATGAAATCAAATCAGATCTTTCCAATGCTTTTGACATGAGCGATCTATGATTGATGCGCTATTGTCTTGGCATTGAAGTATGGCAAAAGGAAAATGTGGCCTTTCTTACACAAAGCAAATATGCACGAGATTTGCTTTATAAGTTCAATATGCAGGATTGTAAGCCCTTGAGTACACCTATGGATGTCAACACGAAGCTTACTACATATGATGAATCTGAGAAAGTGGATGCTTATTTGTATAAACAGTTGGTGGGTAGTTTGATTTATTTGACACACACACGATCTGATATTTCTTATTTTGTTGGTGTTGTTAGTCAATTTATGCAAGATCCTAGTCAAACACACTGGAAGTCTGCTAAACGTATTCTCAGATACATTCGAGGGACTTTGAATTTTGGTTTGAAGTATGAGTAATCTGATCCAAATAGCTTCTTTCGAAGCTTGACATGCTACAATATACTCTGCCTTGGTCGAAGATGGTGCCACTGATTTTTGCTTCCTCGAATTCTAGGAAATTGTCCCCCTACTAGAAAGAAACAGAACCCGGAGGTAGATTTTTTGGTTGAGACATCTCCTCCCCAATCTGAGTTGGAGTAGCCGTGAAGAACCATTGGGTCGATAACATTTCTATCATAGCACAATGTTTGATCTATACTTCTTTGAATGTATACTTCTTCGATAACATTTCTATCATAGCACAATGTTTGATCTATACTTCTTTGATCTACTACATCAAAGGGCAAGAAGCTCCTGTAACATACAAACTAGAAGCCTCAATTCTCTCTCTATCTCTCTCCCTCTCTCTCATGGATAGTACAACATTTTTAATCCACTGCATAATCTTTTATGAACTTGGTAGAGGTTTCATTTTGGAAAATAACCTTGTCGAAGCCAAAAAAAATTAAAATTAAAAACTTGTTCAAACGATGGAGATTCACTCACCTTTAACCCAATGAACAAGATTCACCAAATCTTGGCTTCTTCCACAAGCCAATCCGGATGTGTCTACTTGAGCCTATCTATAAGGACCCACAAGAGACTATGTATACATGGTATTCGACTCATGTTTATCAACAATTGAAGGAGGATCGAATGCTCTTTGTGCCCTACCATCTCTTCCAACAAAGCTATCTCGGTAAGGCTTACTACATGTCACTTGTTTAAGCTTTGTAGTGTGCCATTTATTGATGACAAGATTGGATTTTATGGCTTTCTCGTCAACGATCTACCTCTCTCATTATGCTACTAATTTTGTATGGTTGTCTTTGGTAGTGCATAGCTAGTTTTCCAGATTCTTTTCGCTATTCTACAATGGCCAAGTTGTGCTTTAGAAAGCCACATTGATTGATCGATTGTTGTCATAACTTATGCTAACTTTTTGGACAACGATTAACAAGCTCTTTTTAATCAAATTTTTTATGCCTTTACTTTGATCTATCTGTTGTTGGACCAACGCTTGGGTTCTATGGCATAAAGACACTTTTTCACGTTCTTTTCAATTCCTATTTGGTCGCTTTACATGTTGTTTGGACAGCACTTCACTGACTCATATTTGTTTGAACATCACTCCACTGACTCACATTTGTTTCCCTTACACTCAGTTTTATGTGACCATTCTATATACATTCTATCTCAACAATTTACAAGGTTTTTAGTTGAATGGAAACCATGCTAAATCTCTTAATTTGAAACAAATACGTTGCATTGGTAAGAATCGAATGTTCGATCTACTTGCTTACAATTTCTTCTTTATATGGGGCTTCACATTCCATTGTCGACAATATCCTTCCTTGTTTTTTTCATTTTTAAAACTCCCTCTGAATGGTCTCACATTCCAGGTCTTGTTGGCGCAAGAGACTTCGTATTTCCCATTCCCTCCATGTTGGAAAGCTTAGATACCTTGTGTACCGCATTCTTACTAAATCCCTTCCCTTGTTGTCTAAATGGCCTTTTTTTTAATGATCATCTTTGCCCTTTTTGCCAGCTAGAAGAAGAAACAGTTGAGCACCTGTTCTTTTACTATCGGTGGGACTTATGGTCTGAGCTTGCCCACTTGCTTCGTCATTGGGGTTTCACCTTTTCTCTAGGAATTGACACCATTTTGTTGGGTGAGTCTCGCATACCAGATTGCTCTACTCTCTCTCTCTGGCATGTGTGCAGGTTAGCAATACTTTGGAAGATTTGAATGGCAATGAATCAGCAGAATTTTGAGGGCACTGCTTTCCCTCTCTTGGCTACGGCTTGTCTTTGCTTGGCTACTTTTTTATGCACACTACTTAGTATGTTTGGACCACCTCCGTGCATGGTGTGCTAAAGTCCTTGTCTCTATAGGCTGTACATGCGTCCTTCTAGACTCTTGACTAACTTGCCCTCGAGTTACCATCTTTTTGGACTTGTATATTTGTAAAAATACAATAGCATCTTTAAGCTTTTTTGAAAGAAAAAGGTATTAAAATGGGTAACAAGCGTTTAATTAATAATAAGATTTAAAAGGACTAATCGACTAAGATAAATAAATAAATAACTAAATATATATGTGATGTGAAATGACTAATCAATGAGATGATTAATGAGATAGAGAAGGAGGATAGGACTAAAAGCATTAATGGAATAAGATGATGGGATGAGATGAGATGATGTGAAAGGATTAATGGGATGAGATGCGAGATCGTTCATGAAAGGAAGGGAGGAGAGCTCGGAGCAGCAGTGCTGGCAGCTGCCATCCCCAAATATTAATATTATATTTGATGTGCGAGAGAGCTTAAGGTAATGCTCGAGAAACCTTTTTGAGGTTTCCCTCCAAAAACCCATATGTGAAAGAGTTCTTCGGCCTGTATCAAGTGACAAGCTCTTACTTGCCGGTTTTTCCCCTATAAAACCCAAGATTTATGACATAAAAGTCATGTACAATTTTTGCCATGCCAATTTTTGAGAAAAGATGCCGGTTCCATTCGAACACTGGATTTAAGGACAACATCAGCAGCAAGAGCAAGAGCACACCATGGCAATGACGACAACAACATTAATAGGACGACGAGGCGGAGGAGGAGGAGGAGGAGGAGAAGTAGGCCTTTGTTTCGACCCGAACGAAGATCGTCGTCATGGCAGCCTCTTCTTCTTTTCATTTCTGCCGATTGGTCTTCTTCTCCTCCTCCTCATCGATCTCTACTCCTTTTTGCCCTCATCGCCACATCATCAGACCCACAAATGAATATGCCCATGTTCTCTCATCTCCTTCTGTTGCTCTCACTTGTTCTACTGCTGCTCTTCTTCCTCCTTCCAGAGGTCGTCCTCGGATGGACGTCACCAAAAAGGAGGCACTAACATTAGGTCATATACAATCTGGTGATGGATTGAGCACGGTATGGTTTTAATCTCAAGTGTCCAGGTGTGAGATTACCACATGTCCTCCTTTTTCTTGCTCTTGCGAAAATTGACACTTGTTCATATTTCTTTATCATCATTATATGAATCGTGCAGGGTGCCCGACTCCTTTTGCAATGGTGATAATCTGAGCAAACTCTGTGAGGAGGGACGCTTCAAAGAGGCCCTACATATGTTGGAGCTTATGGTCCAACAAATTACTAAACCTCCAATTCACTCCGATGTTTGTCTGTTGAAGGGGTGTTCCAGAAGGAAGGCCCTGGCGGAGGTCAAGCAAGTGCATGCCCTTATAGTTTGATCAGGTTCTTAGTGAGTTTGCATCTCTTTCTTTGAGTAGATGTTGATTTTTCCACATTGGCGGGATTGGTAGAATTGGTCTATTTCTAACCAAAGATCAGGTTATGGATTGGGATCTTGATTGATCCCAAATTCTTCACATGGTATTAGAGCTTGTGTTGCAGGTTATGAAAGGATCAAGCAATTCTATCAAGGATTTGGTGAAGATATCAATGCTAGAGCATGCTAGATTGACGTCTATCTAAAAATCGAGTTTCTTGCATATGTAGCTTGGATCTTTTGTAGATCAAAACTCATTTTAGGTTATAGAACTTGTTGAATTCCGATTTCACACATTACAAGTTGGATTTGGCCGATTTTTAGAGCATTGGAAAAGCCTAAGTGGTGGCTACGAGATTGCATATCAAGTTATTAGTAATTGCATGTAGATTTTGAAATATTCATTTTTTTTGTGATTTTGTCAAAACCTTAATTTTGATTGGATCTCTAGATTGTGAGATTACTGAATTTCATTTGAGTGTGTTTCAATTTTAGGAAGTGGCAAGAGTCATTAGATTGAGGATAGATTATAGGTTGATCAAGTTTTCACTATTCTATATGTTGATTTGCTAAATACAAGTGCTAGAAGGGAGGCTTCTTCAAATGGCAAAAAGAAAGATAGATCAAATCTTAAGTGCTTCTATTGTGGCATCAAAGGACACTTTGCAAGTGAGTGCTACAAGAAGAAGAGAGATCAAGGAGACAAGAAAGGTAATCTTAATCTTGATGAAGATGGTTTGGATGTTCAAAACTCAAATGATGATGCTTTTGTGATGTCTTCATGTATGCTTGCTAATGATGGAGATCTAGATCCATGGTGGATTGATAGTGGAGCAAGTTCACACATGACTTTTCACAAAGAGGACTTCACTACTTTGTTGGCATATGGAGATGACAAGAAGGTGATCTACATGGCCAATGATGGTGAGTGTGCAATCAAAGGGATTGGCACAATTCCTATTTCTCTCTCTACAAATAGGAATGTTCATTTGAAGAATGTTTTGTTCAAACCTTCCATTAGCAAGAATTTACTTAGTGTGAGTCAATTGCTAAGTAAAGGTTTCAAAGTTGAGTTTTGATGGAGATGCTTGTATGATCAAAATGAAGGATATCTTGATTGCAAATGGTAAAAGGCAAGGGAAATTGTTTAAACTAGATGCTTGTGTTATTGCTAACCAAGTTGGATTTGCAGCAAGTGAGCAAATACCTATTCAAGAGGTTTGGCATAAAAGGATGGGGCATCTCAACTTCAAGTCATTGGAGTTAGTGGCTAGAAAGCAAGTTGTGATAGGTCTTCCAAGTTCCTTAAAAAGTACCAATCATGTTTGTGAGTCTTGTGCTTTGTCAAAGTTACCCTTATACTAGATCTACAAAGCCTTTTCAAGTTGTACATTCAGACATTCATGAAATTACTACAACTAACAATAGTGGAGCTAAGATGTATGTAACTTTCATTGATGATTTTAGTAGGTTTTGTTTGATCTATCTACTAAAGAGCAAAGATGAAGTGTATGATGTCTTTGTTAACAAGGATCAAGTGCTTAAGAACCAATTTTCCACAAGGATCAAGTGCCTAAGAAGTGACAATGGTGGTGAGTACATATCTACCAAGTTCAAGGCCTTTTGTGATGAGCATGGGATCAAGAGGGAGTATATAACACCAAGGTGTTGGATTATTCTAAAAGATAAATAGAATAAGATTTGAATAAAAATAATCCAAACGACAAGAAATAAAACTTATCGTGCGTGGCGGAATAAACTATCTACCTCTTTCTTCATGCATGACTACGCCTATCAATTTCAAACAAAACAATAGTGATAAAAATCATGTTCGATCTTATAGTAACTAACTTTGAAATCATTAGTACTACAGTAATTACGTAGCCAAACATTTAAAGCATTAAATTATCAGACAAATAATCAGTCACGAAGAATTACAGAAATGCATACATTCTGAGATGAAGCTGAACGCAATAAGAAGATAGTATTGATTCAATATGAAAGCGAAACAAATGTAAATGAATACAACAAGTTGCGGATCGAAGCCGCGTACTGTAAGTTATCTCTGAGCAGCTAGACTTTGGATGATGATTGCCTTTTGTGTACAAGAGCTCTTGCCTAGATTCAAATTGCGTTTGATAGCTAATCAAGATCTGAGTTGATCAAGAGTAATTTGATAGTGGGCAACTTCTCATGCATGTAGGTCGTGGTAGAACTATTCAAGGTCCTCAAAACACACTTTTTTGACATTGATTGGATCCGTTATCATATTGGAGGATAGATCTTGATGCATTGTTGTTTGGTAGCATATCCCTTTGTTAATTTGCATCATAAGTTTCATGGTTAGAGATTCATTGGATCGTGGCAGTTAGTGTGATAGTTATTATATGAAACTTTCATAGTGCACTTAATAGGTAAAAAGACTAGTTGTTGGCATATAGATGTAAAATAGGTGTCAATCATTTTTTGGCTTGAAGATTTTTTGTATAAGACGACGTACTTTGGGTCAACTAAGGATACTACTCTTTTGCTTTTGCATAAAATTTTCTCATCTTTAGTCTAACTTTGTGCTTTTACGTTTATGCCTAGATGCTTGAGATTCTCTATTTCCTGGTACTCTCTATGCTACCAACTTTCAAATTCATAGGTCAGAGGTTCAACCATGTTCGACTTGCTCTAAGACTAGAAGTGTCACCAAAATGAGTCATTTGGGAGCAATCGTAGTGGTCTCAAGCCAACTTGAAATTATCCTTCCCAACTTCCAAAAAGTTTATGTCCTCATTAAGGCCAATACTTAATAACTTAGGCACGAGCTTGATTCATAAGCCTTTATCAATAAGTATAAAGCCTTAACAAACCATCAACACTTATTACTGCATTGAGAAAATTGAAGCTATGTTTAGCATAAGAAAAGTGCATATAGACATTTAGTTACATAGCATGTGTATATATATTTAGTCATGAAGAAAAAAGTTCCAACCTTGTTGCATGCAGATCTTGTTGCCCTTTTTACTTGTGAGTTCCTTGAACTTTTGATCTTTCATTTTCCAACCTAACTTTTGGTTGAGCTTCTTGACTTCAAGATTTGTCTTTTGTGCATAGTGTAAAGGGAGCTCTTTGAGCTCTATATTCATCTTTGGTAGTGTTGCTTTATGATTGCTACTTAAATACATTCTCCAATTGTACAAACATTTGTGATGTCATTTTAGAAAAAATCATTATAATTGCAAAAAAGTTGTTTTCAACATCCACTTCACATGTACATGATAATCACAACAAATTTAAGAACATTTAGAAGTAAATAGCAAACATGCGATTCATTGGGGTCAACGTAGTAAGAACTAGCACATGATTCTTTGGGGCCAGTGCACTAAAAGTTGGCCAACCCGTACTTGTTGGCATTCTATTGGCATTCTATTGTCCCAGTGTCAGTACGTACTCAACTTTAAAATATACTAAAGTTGAGGAGTCTAGGGTTGGAAGTTTTTTCTTTTATTTTTTGCTTTTGTTTTACATGTTTTTCACCTTCTATTTAACTACACATTGCCACACAAGTTCTCTATTCTGCATCTTGCGTACTACAATATTCGTGGCTTGCAAAAATGGCACTTACGTATGTTATATGACAATGCAGATTGTAATTAGCTTTTAAGCATTTAAAACATATATAAAATCATTGAGTTTTCTGTTAGTCCTGATTTTGATAGCCTTTTAAATTGTATGGATGTTGATGGTGTACATGCTCTAATGGTCGTGTTGATGTGCATTTGCATCTTTTTTTAGAAATCTCCAAAGCACTTGGTGGAATGCACACCTTTTAGCAGCTTGACATTTACTTACGCAAGGATATTGATACCCAATTCTCCATCAATCTCGACAATGTTGAGCCCATCTATTCAAAAGTTCTTTGTTCAAATCACTTATATAAGATATAAATACTTACACATTGGAAAGTTAGATACTAGAACTAATGGCTCAAAATCTAGTACCAGATTTATTTGAGTCAATGCAACTAATTGACACCAACATTTAGAGGCCTAGAGGCCTTCCTAGGCTTTGTTACTTATCATGAACAAGTTTTAAATCAATTAAGTATGAATTTTGTCCAAGTACCTAGATCCATATGACTAGTTTTGAGCTCATCCAATTTATTATTCTCTTACATGCATACTATAAGCTCTTTAGTATTTTGCTTTAACTTATCCCATCGAGTAGCTTTGTTCAAGGACATCTCTATGGGATGAAGTTATCACATATTTTTCAATAACTTCCAAATAAATTGCACTCGATTCCTTGTGACAATCCCATTTGAGTATTAAATGATGAAGCTCCTAAATGATCCATTTAGTGAGTACATGCAATCCTTTGTTGATCTGAAGCTAATAGAAAAGGTTATACTTTGAGAGAGAACTTGTATTTGTCTAAGTCAAAATAAGCTCTCACTTGTGATGCATATATCGTTTACTCTCACTTACTTGTGAGTCATATACCACGTACAAAAGTATGACAATATATTTATAACTAGAGAGCTAAGAATCAGGATGATAAAGTTCAAGCCAAATATTATCATTGAGAGAGAAAATATAGGTTTTAAATCAAAACGATATTGGCATACATTTAGAACTTCATATTAACTAACCATGGATGCTAAAGAGTTTCCCACGAGGTGTAGGTAATCTAGTTGGCGAAGAATGAATATAACTTGCATGACATGGTTGTAATCGGTTGTAGCGACAACATAGAAAGTTGAGGATGGTTCAAGACACAAGTCTACAACATACTTTGGTAGCTGCTCTAATCTTGATCATTACTTTCGCACTTTTAAGTGACTAATGTGTCACATATTTGTTCTAAGAATTTCATGCCCCAAAGGATTGAAATCATCTAATTAGAAGTTAAGATGCATGCTAGTAATCCATTTGCTGAAATTTTTTGCAGGTTCAATCAATAACAAAGTTTATCAAACCTTTTATTGGAATAAACTTTTCTAGATAAACTCAAAGAATGCTAATGCATGGTAGTAGTGTTTGCAAAGATTTTGAACCAGGCCAGGTGGGTCAAAGCAAAAGCTTTGGTCACAATATCTCATACATCTCTTAACCAGAACAACGAAGTATTACAAACATGTATGTGCCAGTCAATTGTCAAATGCAAGAAAATATTATCTTTCATGAACTCCTTTGAGCTTATAGTTATTTATGCTTATGTTCATTGCTATAATTTCTAATAACGGAACAAACAAAAAAATACTAGGTCATCAGATAAGGAAAAGAAAAAAACTGAGATGAAGCTCAAAAAAATTGTGTTAAAGATGAGACTCATGCAAATAAATCCTTGTGTTTGTATAGATGAGCATACTGCAACCAATTTGGGATAACCATGAGTATATAATAATAAATTTGTCTGCGAAATGTAAGCTGATGACCTCCATACTTATTTTGAAATACGGCAGGATTAAAGGCCCAATGATTGGGTTTCTGAGCAACAACGTTGGAGCAGTTGACAGAATCTGATTGTCTATTGGGAGTTTTTTTTGTAAGAACTGACCTGTGGCATGGGTAAGGCCTTTCATCCATCCAAGATAATCAATTATATATTGCAAATAGGAGGAGCATTTTTTCCAATTTAGGTATACATTGTCATAAAATTTTGAGTATCCAGCATCCTCAATCAGAACTTGCACAAATTGATGCATGCTTCTCTAGTACAAGAGGCAGCACACCTGTAAAAAAGGAGCATAGTCCAGTGATGTTTTATTGGAAAGGCATCCTCGATCAGAACTAGAAAGCCAACTTTAAATTAGCTTCAGCTTGCCAAACTCAGGTCACACTGCTTTCACCTGACTATCCACTTCATGTTGAGAAAGAGAACATACTTCACTAGACAGCTTGATGTTCCAAATACTTCCTGCTATCACAAGCATTCTCCAGATCGTAAACTTTGGAACAGCTGCAAATAGCCTTTTCTTTCAGGTTCTATGTAACTGTAACCATAAAGATATTTCTCATCAGGGCACCTAGGGTAGAGAAGGGTGTAACTTTTGAATATACATAATTACAAAATGTAACTCATGTAAGACTAACTACTAAGGATGAAGATATAGTTAACACAGCCTTCTCTGGATGGGTACGCATAATTGATTGGCACCTTAGAGCACTTTCACTATTCATTGTTCTGCTATAATTCCTACTGCATTGTCTATGAGCAAAGGGCTCTAGAAAAAAGAAACTCATCATGATGATGTATTACGCATTGTCTGCTATATCAGATTCCTATTGCATAGTCTATGAGCAAAGGGCTTTAGAAAAATGAAAAGCATCATGCTATTGGCAACTGCTTTCCAGAGACAAAATTGAGGCTTGAGAACACCAATGGGTAAAATATTACTAAGAGAAAGGTTTATAATCAGCAAAGGTGCCACAAAATTCAGTTCTATAGTAGGGAAGCTACCAGACTGTCAGCATAGAAGCAGTTCATTAGGGGGTCCATTTCATGACAAATTTTCAAAAAATAATGAAAAAGCTTCCAAACATTTGAAGGACTTCTTCAAACATCTCACATTTGGTACTTTCCATTTATAAAGAAAGAATTTCACTATCTAGAGATCTCAAAGAGAATGTCTCTTACATAAGCTAAAGCTAAGCCAAAGACTTCCATAACTTGCTCGAAGTCCAACAATGGCAAAAAGGTCAAATGCCCATGACTCACAGTTGGAGAGTGAACTACACATCTCACAGAGAGGAGAGGTCGATGATGACATTATCTTGACAATGTACAGCATCAAGTCACAATTTTTCTACTCAACTACAAATGTCAAACGAAACTTAGGTTGGTATTAAAATTGATAAATGCCAAACCAGGATTATCATGCTTATATTTAACAAAGAAGCCTTTTACAGCTCATCTTGAACCCATATCTACTAAAGACGAAATAGAGAAATAAATTGTATCCCCTGTAACATTACCTCAGAATATTGCTAATGGTATACAAATAATAGCCACAAGCAAAAGCCAGCCACACAGTCATCGTACTGCTTTCATAGTGCTGTTAGTTACGCTGAAAATTTGCATCTGAAACAAATTTTGATCTTTTCAAGACTTCTTTTTCTACACAAGCTCATCAGTAAGAATGTAGAACATGTATTTAAATACCAGCATTTAAGAGTAAGTTTAGCTGGATGTGTGCATAGTGGAAATGACTACTGCTCAAAGGGGAAAGAGGCACTTAATGAAACCAGGGTAGAGAAAATATTATCATTGGAATGACACTGATATTGATATTGTAAATTGGGTGGCTATAACGAGGTTCAACTCAATCTTTCTGACCATGGTTGTCAAAAATGTAGTAGGCTTCTCCTTCCTAGACCTTGCAATTAGTATTTTAGTGCTCAGAAAATCTGCCTTCTATCATGCTGGTCTTTCCAAAGCAACACAATAGCAATCATATATTGGAGGAGATAAAAGCCATCAATAATGACCACCTTTCACGAAAAAGAATGCTATGTCCAACAATTCTGAAAGCAACTCATTGACGATGAGCACAACTGAAAACATTACACAAATTCAAATCCACCCAGAGCATTCTGAACGTTTTATATCAACAAATCACAGCATGGTGGTGCAGAATGACATATTGTTGGGTCAACTGGTATTGTCTCTGGCAATTGCAGCCAAGGTCTCTTTGTAGTAGTTGTGCTCAAATGAGAAGTTACAAGAAATTTTAGAAGTTACTTCAAGCCTCCAGCGGACAGGTAATTCCCTATAAACTCATGTGGTCTTCGCCATGAGGGAAAGCCATTCCGAGCAAATAGCATTTGAAGCACCAAGCATAATGTGATCAAATGGTGAAATGCTCTTAACTGTATCTAAATATAATGAAAATGCTCAAAGCCTTAAAGATAATTTTCTCCCCCCACTTCTTGATCTGTCAAAAGGTCTCTAAAATCTTATAAAAGATTTTCCAAAGGAAGAAACCTGTTCCAACCGTTTTTTAACAATTCAAGGGATCAGGAATCTCTTTCAATATTATCAATCTTGACACACTGGCAGTTGCCAAGGCATCAGTTGGCACTATCGTCCTATCAGGGTGAAGCTTAATCAATTACCCTCTAAGATTAGCCATTCCCACAACAGCTTTACCAAAGTATCACAAAAACAACAGCAAAACTCTCAAGAAAAATATTCACAGCACAGTAAATTAATGGTAGCTAGGAAAAAGGACAATAGCAAAAAAAAAATTAGCAAATAAATCCTAGGCTAGTCATCTAGACCAAGAATGTCATAAGCAACAATAAGGAAAAATTGTGTCTCATGAAAACCATCCCTACCAACCATGCTGACCATGTGCCAACGCACCCAGCCAACTTTGCATGCTGCAACACCATACATGTAGGCTCACGAATGCGAAAGGAGCCATAATATCCTAGATCATATATAGAACGAATAGTCTGGCAGGTTCTATTAAGCTCTGTAATTCTCCACTCCAATAACTCTAGAATACTAGCATGTACAGGGAAAAACTTGCCTTTGCTACAAAATGAATCAGTGGTTGTATTGAAACTATGCATGGATATGAATCGTAAAGCTAATAAGCATCAGACTCACCAATAGCAGTAGGAACGTGATTGGTGTGGCTGCAACTTGTGTATGTAGTGTAGGCAAGATCATAGCACCATTGCTTACGAATTCTGGTTTTTATCCTGAAGTTCTAGGGTGCTAGAGCAGGCTGATTTGCTCCGAAATCTTTAAAAGACTAACAATCAAGCTTCAAGGTATTACAATCATAAACAATAATTAAGTCAAACACCCTATAATAAGTGTTGAAGTCTGTTTGCAATAGGCTTGCAGACTATTTTATGGTGATAGTGCTGATAGTCTTGTTTGCATAATGCTTGAAAATTGATGGTGCCAGAAAATCTTGAGCAACACAGCTAGTACATGGCAAGTAAAGCACGTAAATGTTTACTAACATACCTGTGCAGCGTCTTTGTTCAGGTAACACCCATCACTTCCAGGCATTGATGCCCATTCCTAGGGATTTTTATTAGGAACGGGTATGGAACCTGTACCTTAGGAACGGCCGTTCAACTGTGGCTGTAAAGTAGACACAACATTTACAGCAGACGCAACATACTATTTTAATGTGTGTGACCTCACAGGAGTGAACCAAGAAGGGGGAGGATGGGTAAAGTGAGGCGCTTACGACAAGGGCATAAAGAAGGATGTGGTCACAACTAGAAATCTTGTAGATACTCCACAGAGTAAGTATTAAATGTAACATGGATACTCAAGCACAATGAGTGAAAAATAAGAAGCTATTGAGGGAGCCAACTCTTGGCATCACCCAAGCAGATCTTAAGTCCACATAAAAAACATCAGTAGGGTGAATAAAACATTAATGACTTCTATAAATGTGAGAAATGTATGCTGAAAACAAAAATCAGCAGCCATATATGACGCAAAATCAGCTTGCAAAAAGTTGCTAGACGGCAATAAAGACTGTCCACATATGTTGTAAAGATCAACGTGCAAACAGAGCAATGAAAGTGTGAGAATACCTCCAAAAGTAGGCGTTTGATGTCACTATAGGCCATCCAATAATGTTGTGAAAGTCAGCAAGCAATTAGGGGGTAAAAATCCCAAAATCAGCTCCAAAACTTGGCACCAATAACCATAAATGGATATCCTCCATCATGCAAACCCTCTTTGATGCAAAAACGTAAAAGTGGGATATCTTGAGATAGAGATACCCGATTGATGACCCATAGGTTTATCGCACTCGATGGTCAACCTCAACAGAGAATGTAAAGTTCCACTCAACATCAAAACACAAATTTGTTTGCAGAAAACAAAATGTTCCACTAATTTGACCAAACCTTGACCCTCAGCGTTGATTATATTTTTTAAAATGCATTGTAATCATCTTCATGTATGGAACACATATATCCATGGTAAATCGGAAACAAGATCTTGCAAGACAAAAAACAGAATTTTTTCTGACAAAGTTTGACTTTGGAATAACTTCACTTTTAGCAAGTCAAAAATAGGAAATGGATCCCAAGGCATGTAGGACATCATTGAATACACAGATCCACTCAAAAGAGGAATAGAAAAGTGCTGTTCAGAAAATGTACCCACTTTGACTAAAATTTTGAAAAAGAACTCCAATCAGTGTGATGTTTACTTCTATAGTCTTGCACTCCCAAAAATGTATGTATTTTCAACTTTTGCAAACAAAAAGGAGATGATTTTCTTGAAAAACTGAAACTAGGGTGTCTAGAATCAGAGTTCTAGAAACAGCCAGCGAAGAAAAATCAGAGATATAGAAACAGCCAGCAAAGAAAAATACTTCTCCAAGGGCACACAGCTGCATTGAAGCCCTACAAGCAATTGCAGCGATTTTTGCAACGATTTTTTTCACGAAGAGCTCAAGCAATGTCACTATCCAGAGCTGAATAGTAAGTATCTATAGTTCCCTATGTATGACTAAGAAATGCCCTAAAATAGAAGCATCTAGAGACCAGAGGAGATAAGATTCCACAATGGAAATGTAGAGAGAAAAGTGCACCTTCATCTCCACAACTAACTAACTAGTAATCGTTGGACATGTGGCTAGCATAAAATGGAAGTGAATAAAAAGGGCCCTTATGCATGTACATGAATAGAAAGGCGGCATGACACTAACATATACATAAATAGAGCACCAATATGGATAGATGTCCATAACAAAGGGTACCAATATGAAAAAGGATGTCCATGAAACTCTCTTTCTAAAACGAGGCCTTATCTCTTTCTAAACATGGCTTTGATACTCAACTGCTACACTCCCTAGCTCTTAAGTTAGCCAATGCAAACTAGCATGTGTGTAGGATGATGCTCCTACCATCCATAAGCTGTCCTTTTAAGTCCTCTACCTGCATTTCTTGTTATGCATCACATAGTTTGTCTATTGTTGGCCAAACAATGGCCAAACAACCAACTTGTACTCTATGCCTCGACTTGATAAAAAGGTGTAGTGAATATCGGCAGCCAACCTCGCATCCCATTGTGCCTAAGTAATCCCCAGACCACCACCCCAACCTTTTGGCGACAAGCACTTGTCATGTACGATCTAACTACGTATCAGATGGCTAGGTGCATGACAATAACTTTTGTCCCACCTTATCGGGCATTCTTTGTGGGCACTTCTAGTCATATCCAGCAACACTCCTAATCTCCTTGATATTAGGTGCCTAGTTTAGTTGTCGATCAATACCAAATTCACCAGTCCATTGACTCCTCTAGGTGTTTGGCCTATCCAAAGTTATGTTACCGAGTTTTATTAATTATATATCCATATCGATACATTTTATTTGGAATTTTTTGTCCATTCATATAGTTATGGGATCCACAATCAACAAATCTTCACTCATTGTCCAATTTTGCTTGCTATTCCTTTGACATAGAGCTTTTCAAAACATTTTCTTTGAAATATGCATTTTAGTGTCAGCTTATATTTTTTAGCATCCTCATTTTCTATACATAGTTAGCAAGGACATACCATTTTTTGGAGACGAGAGTTGCCAACATTATTATAGAAGGCTCCATGGGCCCAAACAATTACTAAATAAGACCGTATGGCTTGGGTACTCGGACCTATTGAGTGGGCATAGCCCTAACCCTAATTTGGAGAGCCTTAGACATTATAAGCAGGTTATGAGGCCTCATTATCAATGGCTGATTGTTTGGAGACTGTTTGCTAAGATCATAGAGTAGCTTGAGTTCAAATTAAAACAGCATTCACATAGCTTTTAATTACATTCGCTCGCAGACTCCGAAGTTCAATATTGTGAGTTTGTTACTATTCTACATCATTTTGCTCTTTACATTCACACAAACTTCTTTCTTTCTATGTTCTTTTGTGTTTTTGTGCTGACAACTTCACGAAAATAGAAGAGTTATGAATAACAAGTCAAGCTATCCCTCACCTAACTAGCTTCATAAGGATGATAAATCATAAAATGTGGAAAGATATCCCTAAAAAAACAAGAAACTGTTTCATACTTTTTCATACTTCCCTCACTCTATTATTCATCCTCTCCTCAACCTCCACTTTCTTCTCTCTCTATTTCTTTTGTTCTCCCTAACCCTATCTCTTTAGAATGACTCATCCATTTTTACGTAATTTGTTAATAGAAGGTTGAATAATAGCCAAGGAAAAAACAAGAGACACAAACGTATTGAATAAAAAAGAGTCCTCTAAATCCTAGGTCTCAAAACTTGCTTAAGCATTAAAGCATCCGCCATCAACATTGAACATAGCACAGCCTCACACAAACCATAAACATTAAACAAGACGTGGTTTTTAAGCAAGCACTAGTTTCATTTTCCACCAATTCAAGGTTGTGAAGGTACTTTCTAGCACGAGCAAGCATAAACTTCAAATCCTAGTTAACCAAAGCACTTGCAAGAAAGCTGTTTTGGCAAATCAAAATATTGATAAATGATTTACCCATGGCGGAAAAGGAAATCCAAGATCACAAGAACACAATTAGACTTGAAAGATGTTGTATTCCAAATGATATTTTCCACTTCAGCAATAGGTACGAGTGTGAACCTTTCCACTTCGCCATCTACAAAAGACCACTAATTGATATTAACTAGTTGCAAAATAGAGAAAACTATAGAAGAAGAAACAAAAAAATCTTCGTTGATGTGTTTTAGTATTAGAAATGCTACATAAGACAAAAGCACAAAATCAATGCAAATGTGTGATTTATAGGAGCATAAGAACATATCCTGAAGCATTAAACAAAAAATTCTACAAGCCAAAATGTACTTATGCTCATGCCCAAGAGCTTACACATAAGGAAGACCAAATTTATTTAAAAAACATGATCAATAGTCCCCTTTGGTCTCAATTTTTAGATTACTCAATGGTGCAATGCATAAGTGAGGACTCTTTTCGTTACTGTTTCGGAGATGTTTCGTACGCTCCCACTATTACTACATACTTAATTTTTACATTTACTAGTATTATATGCCTTTTGGCATGGAAAAGACATCACTAAAGCTCTCTCTCTCTCTCTCTCTCTCTCTCTCTCTCTCTCTCTCTCTCTCTCTCTCTCTCAGCGAACACTTCACACTTACTTTCACTGATATGTACTTATTCTCCACCTGGCCCAGGTTGTGGGCATTGGTACTTTTTCTGTAGTTCTTCTGTTATACCTGACCCGGGTTGTGGGCTTATTTCACTTCTGCTTTGTTCTACTTTCATTCGTAGCTAGTTTATAGCATTTTACGGCCACGTCCTCCTATGGATGATGCTCCCACTGTTGCTTGTACATATTTTCTTTTTGGTCTTATGCACCCACGGGTGCCCAAAAGACGTTAATAAAGCTTTCTTTCTTTCTCTCTCTCTCTCTCTCTCTTCCTTTCAAGAGTCCAAGGAAAATGCCACCTGTGACCTCTCAAAGTTCATCTTGTTAAGTTGTTACTTAATACTTCACAAGCCATCAGTGATTACTAGCTATTGATTAGGAATTAGTACTTACTACGTACTACTTAGCAAAGCTACAGAATCCAGAGTCCAGACCATAAAGCTAAATTAATAGAACTTCAAACTTCAAAGAGTAAAGTTCAAACTTGATTCTTGAAAGCTGACACACATAGTTCATAATACAAGTAAGTTGTAACAATACTCAAGACTCAAGAGTCAAAATTCAAATCACCATAAAATGTCAAAACTTAAAACTTATAATGAAATTTGAATGATGATATGTATTGATCATAGACAGTAAATGTCATGAGTTGCTAAGACTTGAATCGTGGCATGTGCACATAAATCTCGTGAGTCATAACATAATAGAGTCATAGAGCCTATTGTAAGGAGAAGCACCTCCAAGATCCTACTTACAAGACACACACAAAGGATCTTGGAGGTGCTTCTCCTTACAATAGGAAGCTACTGATCAATCTCCAATAGCATCACCCCTATGCCATAGGATAGGATGCACGTATAGAAAGAGGATCCTGGCAATGAAAACACGCAAACTGGAATGGGAGTAGGGCGAGTTCCTACAGGAGGATATAGCCCCTACTTTACCTATGCATGTGACCATGCAAGCCTACAATATTCCCATATATGCTTTTCATTACTGTTGATACTCTACAACATGCAAATAGTCGTCCTAACCCATACAATAGCTCCATATGTCATAAGATGTGTGACTAGGTCCTCACAAGGTTATCAATTACATTCTGGCCTGGTTTGGAATGACAATGTGTAACCAATAATCTCGAGTACTGGAGTACCAGGTTTCCAAGTCTAGGATTATGCCAAATCATATATACAGGACATGGACGTAACACCAATAGTCTAGACTCTAAGCTCTCTTGGCTCTTAGCCTCCTCCGAGAACAGGTACTGATGTTGCCGAGTTTAGTGTACCCTCCTCATGAACATTAGGGATAGAGTCCTCATTGGGTAGAGCGACAAATTCAAAGGTAGGATGCCCCTCATACTCACCCTCTCCTTATCTTCATCATCACTCTCCTCGAAACCCTCCTCATCTACCTCCTCTACATACTCCTCTAATGATGCCGAATCCGATGATGCCTCTAACTCGTCGTCAAAGTCATGAGCATGAGAGCTCGCATCCTCTCTCACAAATTACAATTCAGAAATGTTCTCAAGACTCATACTTAATACTTATAAGTTCTTACTAGTTAGAGCTTTCAAGTATGAAGTTTCTACTTAGCCACAAATGTATCATTATTCATCATTGTCATGCTCCAATAGCCACGCACCACAAGTTACAATTTCGAATGCTCACCTGCCTCTGCATAGTCTCCTCGAGGAGGAATGCATACACATCCTCCTCGTCCTATGACCTTGGTGGCAAGTCTAGAACTTTTGCCACATCAATGTCATCCGGATTGACCTCTGCACATTGCACATTGCACATGCCACATAGAAATAACTTATCAGAAAGGATTCAGAAATCCGAAGGAGTCAGGATAGAATGTCAACAATCATATGATATTTATTATAAATTATAGTAGAAATTACTTCAAACTTCAAATTCAAAGTTTAAAACTTAAAAGTTCAATGTATAGGTGTAAGGTAATAGATTTCAAAGTTTTACCTAAATTGACTCTGGGGTGTTTTCGAGTCTAGTCAAAAGTCTCAAGCTCCAGCTGCGCACAGGAGAGTCGAGTCCTCTTCTTTGTGTGACATGACACCATTACTCACCCCAATGTTGTGCTTCATATTTCCTTTGAAAAAACTTCCTTAATTGGGACCATCTAATCACTCTCTCTAATAGTGCCATCATTGCAAGAACATGTCTCCTAGATGGTATAAGTCTCATAGCATCTGCATGAGCTTAATTAAAGGAACCAAATCATCAATTCCCAAGAGTAGGTGAAAGTCACACGCACAAAGGTGCATACATATTAGATTTTGCAAACATACACTAAGACCCATGTCTTAAGTTTCTATCAACTCTTTGAGATTGAATGGTAGATCAACCTCAAAGTGTGATCAAAGGTGATTCTATAACAGCTCAAAAATCTTTAAGATTGTTGATGGAAGACTATATATTTGTCAAAAAAGGCCAATCAAAACAAACTATCAGATGCCCTTGGTCAACATGACTATGCGATGAAACTAGCCATGGTGGTAAAAGAGTATTGACTATTGCTAGCTTGCTTGATGCAAGCTTTGAATGTCATATTCTTGAAAGGTATATTTGTCTCACTTGTCTCATCTCTCTCATATAATAGCTCTACACCTTGACACTAATCACCAAGCCAATTATTTTGAGAATAATTATATCTCAAGTATGTACCAGATCCTTGTTCTTTCATGAAAAGTTATTGGTCACATCATTGGATTGCCATCAATCTAGCCTAGAGATGGACGCCTATCATGTAGCCTTTTCTTTTGGACGTTGTCATTGACAAGGAAGGTTTTGAGATAAATTGATAGTGAGCCATGAGGAGGTAGGCCTATGTTCAACTGCTGCAAACTAATGACGAGGAGAAGAGTTCAAGAGTATTTTCAGGGTAGCACCCCAAGTAGTGATGCAAAGCCCTAGCAAGGAAGTAACAATGAAAAAGTTAGGCTCACATTTTTCCCATGTCAAGCCCCAACAAAGCAAACCTTTGTTTGATTGATAAGAAGCAATAATGAGCCTAACTCACAATAGGATAAGTTGATGAGCCTTAAAAAGGTACTTTCTTGTAATGAACCATTGTCCTAACTGGCAAACTTTTAACAAATTTTCAATGTCCAACCTTCTCTGACTATCAACTGCTACATGATAGAATAATTGTAAGGACCAACTATATAATTGAATCCTAGTATAATGCACGTGCTAAGGATGGTGGGGTGTGTGCCTCCAACTAAAAACCAGCTTTTAAGAATAGCTTGACACGAAGTAATTTTGAAAAAAAGTAAAATAACAATTGGTGCTTACTTGGCCATAGGGACAACAAGGGCTTCTGAGTTGAAGGGCAAGGTCCCTACAAGAAAATCATTATGTAATTCTGATCTCATGAAATTTATTTGCAATTGTCCATTTCTTGTTGAAGGTCTTCATCAAAGCCTACTCTTGATTTATAGTTAATTCTTGATATGGGAAGTAGGAAGGATGTATGTCAATGTTTCGACGAATCGCGATTCATTGGCTGACGATCACAATTCATCAAAGAATCATTAGGTCCCGATTCAAATTGGAAAGAATCGGATTTTTTTGGGACAGCTCGGACCCGATTCAATGGCAATTCATTTTTTCTCTCTTTTTGCGCCTCTTTCAAAGGGAGAAACTTGAGGATAGGTGTAAGGAGAGGAGAGCAGAGAAAGCCTAGAGGGGAGAGGGGAGAGGGGAGTTTTCACGTGCAATCCGTAGCATTTCCTTCATATCATGTAGGAAATCTGCTACCTTCTGAAACTTGATCGTCCAAGTCTCTACCGTTGTGGGTGACCTAGGCGCAAATCCATACATAAGCATAAACGGGCTATAACCGGTAACTGAATGCTTACTATAACTCAATCTCCATCAAGGATAACATCCTCTTCGAGGAGATTGCTAAAATATGAATACATATCTTAACTAATCTTCTGATCAATCCTTTTTTTAAACAATCAAGTATAACTAGAATCTGAACTACGATTCGTCGATCATAATTCATCGGATTCTTGTCCTATACTCAATAAAAGAAGGCAACTACCAATGATTAGAAGAACTTTAAGTTCAGAGTTATCTCTAGTTTAGCAAATACGGCCACCAAAAGCGACCAGTGAACTTCGAATCGCGAATGTTCATAATGTCACTTTGGTAATCCGTAAAGCCTAACCAGATACTCTAATAACTTGGTCTTTACCCAAATAAACATAGTCGATTTGGTAAGATGGCCAGTCATTACCAAAATTCCACTATCTTGTCTATTCATCCGGGGTAATCAATCGTGAACACAATCCTCTCCTATGGATTAGGTATATCTTAGAATCTGAGTTATAATTCACCAATCTCAACTCTCTAGATTCCTAAGACCATACCCTGTCATAAGAGTGCAATACAAATCTTAAAAGCCACATGAGTTGTTCCAAAAGTCCTTCCCATCTGGGAAGTTTCAGACTTTTCTAACTCACATACGGTGTTTATATAAGGATTGTAAACAAAAAACGCCCTTACTTTAGACATGGCACAAATTGTCATTCCAGAGTAAGGGTCCCAATCTAGAATACGTGTAGATCTTTCTCTTAAGTTCTAATCTAGAATAACTTAAGATTCGTCAGAACTTCATTACGTGAAGCTATACTTTTGGCAACCAATGACTATCCAACTCTCCTGAGTCTTCCGGGATAACATTGCATCAATTCCAAATGGGAAAAGATAAGGCCCAAAAGTTCTCTTGTATTCTATGCACACACATCTGTAAATGAATCCAAAATGACTCATAGACGTTGTGACTTATAAGCAATACATCTTAACAACATTATCCATAAGTGAGATTATATTGTTGATTTTCCACAACTAACTCAGAAGTAACGCTTCTGACTCGGTTAGCTGTATCATATTTAGAGAATATTTTAAATGTCTAGGTGTGGTACCAAAACACCACATTTAATCTGATTCTAAATCACTTCTAGGTTAAAAAATTCCAACTTCAACTAAAACATTCTTTTGTCCCTTTTCATAATCTTTACGGTCACTAGAAGGATAACAATATCATCCTAACATGTATGAGTGACAAATTATAGAAATGGAGAAGAATGAGCCGACTTTTTCTTGTTCTTAACAACAAACAGTGATGGTACGCCCCAGCTTCAAGTACATCAAGAAAACAACTTTTTCGTTCCATTTTAGTCTTTCCATCTTAAGCTTTTGGGCCATTTTTAGCTGTGTATGTCGTTGTAGAATTATGTCCTGCCTGTCAGAGGCACTCAGGGTCGTTCTCTCTTGAAAGCACTCACATTCAAACAGAGATGCAAGCCATGAACATTCATTTACAGGTCAGCATGCAGCCCAAATGAACATTCAATAGTTTCTACAACTACCTACTCTAAAAATGAACTGAAATCAGATCCTAAGCACTACTATACTTGCATAAATTGACAAAACAAGAAACAAGAACTAATCTACGGCATTTTAGAGGTCCAAGAATCAAGAAACCAACCAGTCTTTTGATTCTTGAACATCCCAAGAACATCAAGAACTAGAGTGTTGGAGGATATGCAAGATTTATGCCACATTTCTAGCCTATTTAGTTTACTTGAATGCTGATTCCTACATTAATCAACAAACAAGAAATGAACATTTCTTGCATATCATGCAGGAAATCCGCAACCTTCTGGATCTTAACAGATTTCGTCTCCACATTAACAGCAGATTTAGGATGAAAACTGTACATAAGCATAAAAGGACTATAACCTCTATCAGAATGTTTTCTACTAATGTATGCAAACTCAATGAAAGGAATGTAATCTTCCCAATGAGATTGCCTATGAGAAACATATATCCTCAACATATCTTCCATAGTCTGATTAGTCCCTTCTATTTGGCCATCTGATTTAGGATGATCAGAAGAACTAAAACTAAGAGAAGTTTCCAGTTTATGGAATATTGCTGACCAGAAGTGACCTATGAACTTAGGATCTCTATCACTAACAATGTCACTCGGCAGTCCATACAATCGAAATAATCTTTCAACAAAGATCTAGGCTAAATCAGAAGCCTTGATAGTTGACTTAACTAGTATGAACATAGCTAACTTAGTTAACCTATCCACAACAACCCAAATAGAATCATTTTGCCATTGGGTCTTTGGAAGTCCAACTACAAAATCCATCGATATGCTTTCCCATCTTTTGTCAGGGATATTAAATGGATGCAACAAACCACCAGTTTTAAGGCGTTCAGCCTTAGCTAGTTGACAAGGCTTGCATTTAATCACATATGACTCGACATATGGCTTGAGTTTTGGCCAATAAAACTCTCTTCTGACCACCTTTTGTCAGATTATTGAGTCGTGCTGCTACTTCAGCATAATTCTCAATGAATCTCCAAAAGAAAACCGTAAATCCCAAAAATGATGTAACTTGCCTGACAGTTTGCAGAATCGGCCAATCACCCACTATCTTGATTTTATCCTCGTCAATCTTGATCCCAAAAGCAGTGATCTTATGACCGAGATAAACCAGCTCATGCTTAAAGAATTCAAACTTGGAATCTTTATGTAGAGTAACTCCTGCCGGAGTTTCACGACCGTTCTCAAGCGCTCTATATGTTCCTCAAGGTCTCTTGCTGGATTGTTCGTCAACCCAAAAGACAACACTAAGAACTCATAACGACCAAATCTAGTACGAAATCCAGTCTTTTGGACATCTTCCAATTTAATTCTTATCTAATCGTACCCTATCTTGAGAACTATTTTAGTGAAGTATTTAGCCCCACCAAAGCGATCTACAAGGTGATCCATTCTGGTTAATGGATATCATAGAACCCACGGTTCCCAGAACCGTGGAAGGAACTGTACCACAGTTCATTGAACCGTGGTACGGTTCCTGAAGTTAATTAATTAATTAATTTAAATAATTTTTTTTTTGCCAATTTCCCCCCAAAATAGTTTTTGGCCCTCATTTTTCAATTTTTGGGCTATTTATAATAATTCGAACTGTAAAATAGAACTGTAAAAATCCACAGACACAGACACTTTTTTTGGCCTTTTTTTGCATATTTTTAGGCTGTTTTTGGGGGTAGGAACAAAAAAAATAATATTTAATTAATTAGTATGGTTCACCACGGTTCTCCCTTAAATTTTCTGAGAACCAGCAAGAAACATGTTTCAACAAACCCCCATCTTGCAATAGAATTTTCTAGTTCTGACACAAATCAATCGAACTTGTTATCAGCCGCTTTTCTACCGCAAGAGTATCTTCTAAATTTCCCCCCCTTAGATCTTCAAACCAGATATCTACTATAATCCAAAAAGGATTTCTGTAATATCATAACATCCTATCGTCTCTGAAACAGGTCCGTCATCCATAACAGATTCCTCCTGGATTCTCTGACAGATGCTTCTCCTTGATAACTCTCTTCTCTTCCTACTTCTCACCCTTTTTAACAGGAAACGCCACGCATTTCCAAGGGGTGCATATCATTCGAGATTTGCTCTAGGAGAAGTTTCAAAGAAAAGATCCGAGAAGAAGTATTGTATCATTGTAAGCAAATACCAATAATGTTCGAACACAATGACTTAACCAAAGATCTTCTTCATTACCAACTTTGAGAATTGACCCGTAAATCAGAAAAAGGAGTTCTTAAAGATTTAAGCAAGGAAAACTGTTTAGAAAGAACCGTCATTAACAATTCTTGTGACATCATCCAAGGTCAACGGGTAATCACAATTACCAACCAAGGAATCACAAAACATCTGGATAATGAGTGTTAAGAAATTCACCAATATATTTTTACAAAGAAATAGCTTTTCGGGTTTCCGGTTTTGTAAATTTGAGATATCCAAAAATGGGGTCATGACCAATATTTCAAATTCCCGACAAAACACCCCTTTAATGACCGACAGTATATGGCATCATTAAGATTTACGGCCATACTATGGTCAACTGATCCAGTTAGTTTCAGATCTTCATTTTGGAATTGTCTGCGTCCCATACCACAGGTTCTTCCTCTATGAAGGCCCTCCACTTCCTGATCAAAGTGTCAGAAAAAATAGTTCAAATATATGAAGTTTTTGGGAATTATTATTAAATTCCAACTTCAATAAAACAATTTCCACTTCAGGCATTCTTTCGCCCCTTTTCACAGTCTTTACAATCACCCAAAGGATCAAAGTATTTATGCCTTGAGTGACAGATCTAGAAATGGGGAAGAATGAACCGGCTTTTTCTTGTTCTAAACAACAAACAGTATTGGTACGCCCACGGCTTCAAGCGCTCTGATACCAATATAAAGTCCTCAATCCAAGGATCCTATTCTAAGCATGCCAATCACAAGCAACACAAGGGAACCTGATGGTGGTCAAACCAACCCAACCAAACCTAGATCGAACGGATCTAGCCCCCAAGCTATGGATCAATCACTCAGAGAGGAATGAGGCATCACACCAGCAGCATCCTGCCACCGGTCATGCTATCAAGCATACACTAGTGAGAGCCCAATAGGTATACTTATACCCTCCAAGGCCCATGCACCACTAGTAGTGCACTATGACACCTCACTGGACACCTCTGCAGCCTATCTGGGCCACGTCATCCAGTTCCCTAATGACTCATTGATAGACCCATACAAATCCACCATCAAGTGTTTAGGCCTACAACCATTAATTATGACCATGTACACATAAGGGCCCCAATTCTTGCAGTTCACGAACTTTTGGTAATAATTGACGTCATCAGCTATTACGAAAGCTTTTTAGAAGAACTCCGTAAAAGCTTCCAAGGTCGTGGGCTTCATAGTCAAATCTTGCCACCGCGACGGTGCCTTGTTGGATAAGGACAAGACGACACTTTCGATCTTTTTCTCATCAGGAATTCCATGTAAATTGAAATAATTGCTCCACTTGACGAGCCAGTCCTCCACATCTTCTGGTTTATTCTCCTTCTCCCACGAGTAAGTCTCAAGCTGGAATTGGAGAAGACAACAATTTTATCTGGTTCAACAGAACTTGCATTTGCTGATCTCGTAAATTATTCCGATGAATCATATCATTGAGCGTCGTACTCAATTGCTGGCAAATTTTCCTGTACGAAGGTACATCAAAATTTGCAACTTCTTCAACCATCTTGAATTATCTAAAACAACAAATAACTTACCATAGTTAATGAATACGTCTATTCTTAACCTTTACTGAAGAACTGTTACCAATTTTGACTAAAACTGACTCCAGTATGGTCAAATCACTAATCTTAGCTCATTTCATAGATAATTCAAAAAACTAAAAAAAAACTGAAAAATATTGAATTTTCGGAATCTGATTTTTTTTTTTAAATTTACGTAACTTAAAAATTCGACAAAAATGCAGTTAGTATATAGGCAATCGAAATCCAAAAATCGACATTCAGTTCAATTCATATTCTTACCACCTTAATGTTAGTCCGACATGCAAAGCACACGACATTAACTGCAAATTGTCAATTACGGAATTTTTACGTAAAATTCACTTATCTTGCTGAATTTTAGTTCTTACTATCAATTTCTAGTAAAAAATCATCAAAAACAAGCAATTTTTGACCAAAAACATAGCCTAGAACCAAAAATCATGAAAACAACCGGCATGCATCATTAAATTCATCATTAACGATACCTAGAATGAAAGTATACTGGCTGGAATTTTCAGATCTACCAACTTTTGAGCTATATAAGCAAAAACTCTGAAAAAGCATCATAAATTGACTTTCATGGACACCCTTCCATAAAACCCTAGAGAAAGTCAAGAAAGACAATTTCAACGGCATACAAATGAAAACTGGGAGAATTCACCCACTTGGAACCTTATTCTCCAACTAGATGAAAAAACCAATTGATTAGCACCAAAAATCCGATGAAAAGCTTCACCACTCCAAGTTCTTTGACCTTCGTAAGCCTTGCTCTGATACCAATGTTAAGGGAAAGCTCCTCCTCAAGATCCTGCTTAGAAGTCAAAACACAAGAGAACACATTGTGGAGCAAAAACACCCAACCAAGTAGAAGCAACCGATCAATCTCCAGCAGCTTCACCCCCTAGCCAAGGATTAGGAAGCAAGAGTAGAGTGAGAGAAACTGGCAATGAAACACCACAAACTATGATGTGGTAGGGCGAGTTTCCACTAGCTTTATAGGCTCAAAGCCCCACTGTGCATGTGCCCATGCAAGGCCTAAACTCCCAAAAAGAGCTTTTCATTGCTATGATACTCTACACAGGCATTAATAATCCTCAATCCATGCGCTAACTCCACTTAGTGTGTCTGGGCCTCACAAGGTTATTAATTACATTACTAGCCTTGTCTGAAAAAACGTGGCATAACCAATAATCTCAAGTACTGGAGTATCGTGCATACACACCAAGAAAAAGCCTAGGCTCTCCACAAAGCAATTAGAAAGACTAGTATTTGTGCATTCAAACCTATGCCTTCTAGATAATATGAGGGAGGCCAAAGAACCCATGCAGGTAATTACTAAGCGTTTAAACTTTGTACTTGCGACTTGAGCTTGAACTACTTGAACTTGAACTTGAGTGCTTAGTGTTGAAACCTATCACTTGAATTTTGGTACTGATTGAAAGTTGTCTAGTTTGAACTTTAATGATTCATGAACCATTTGTAATTTGTGTTACATGTGACATGAGTGAATGACTAGTTGTGGGTATGTGAATTGTTTAAACTTTTAGATAAACCTTGACGAGATCGACATCGCCAAGGTTCCTAATTTACCACCTAGGTTAGAGGAGGAGGAAGATATATATGCCCTTGCATCACGTGTCTATTGCACGATCGGGTAGGCTTGAGGCTTGAGCCTTGCTTGGTAATTGAAATTTGATTACTTGAGTCTTGTATTTCAATCAACTTTCAAGATTGTAGTATGTACTATCTAGGTCACCTCCTGGGTCTTGAGTCTTCAAAGTTCAATTTTGAGAATGGGTACTTTCTAATAGCTGCAAATCTCTATGTGCAGGACCTGTTTCTTGAGGTGCATCATGATGGACTCAAGCTGTCGTTTCGACCAAAATGGGTTGGAACGTTCCGTTCCGTACATTTCGGAACGTTCCTGGTCAGAACGAAATTCATAAAAATTTAAATATTTTGATTATTTAATGAATTAAATCCTTCGTAAAGAAAACGTATTTCTTTTATTTTTTTTTTAAGGGCATCGTTCCAGAATGGAACGCGTTCCGTTCCGGAACGGGCAACTAAGCTAGTAACTGCTCACTACTTACAACTAGTAATTGCTACCTACAAGCTACTGATGTGTGATCATTGATGGGAGTATCATGATTTTAATTTTAATTTTCTATGAATAGTGAACACTAATTTAGTTTTAGCTTTCGGGCTTCAACTTTTTAGAAGCAACAACGAACTTTCAAATGCATGATTTCAGTGACAATCTAGTATTTATAAGATTTTTGAGACATTGTAGATATTATGGATATTACTTGACATGTTTCCTAGCATTACATCAATAAAAATGCAAAAAAAAAAAAAATTAATTGCCGATTCTTTTTTATTCTTTCGGGAAGGGCCCGATGCGGATCCACGATTCATGCTGATTCTTACGACTCTGAAAAGGTCAATTCTGAACCGGGTGAAAACACTAATGTATGTCACGATGGGAAATTTTTTCGCGTGCCAAGTTGATGGTCAACTTCTTCATGTGCAAAATGTTGTTGAGGTTGTTGAAGCTTGAGCCCCCCTTGAAACCACATCTTCTTGTGAGGTTTGCTCCCTAGGAGTAGCTTGCAGGAGTATTGATGTCTCAACACTATGTTTGACCATATCTTGTCAATGGCTTTGTAGATCTTTGCACTAGCAATGTTGATATGCCCCATTGATTACATGTCATGAGGTCTCAACAATTTCAAATTCGGCCTATCATATATGGCATGCTTGGAATCTTGAGTTTTCATGCACTTACTTGTAAGCATTGCTCCCTCCCCAATTCCACAATTGGGTCAATCTCATACATTTTAAGGATATGGGCTCTACATGGCCCCCAAGTAGTTAGAATAAAACTATGCATTTGTTCCTCATGGTATGTTGCATTTTTGGCTGGGACTTCAATTGACCTCTTATCTCTAGCTGCTTCAGCCATCTCTTCATAAATAGTGTTTCTCCCATTGGATGCCTTGGTTTTTCAAACATTTGCTTGCAATGGACAATGTCACCATTATCATGTATAATATATGGTGCATTTTGTTGATATGTGCAGAATATTAATTTGCATATAGCTTTAATTGGCTTTTCTCATCCTAGTGTTTTCTAATGCAACATAAATGTGGAGCCATTGAGATATTCCATGGCTTTCCAAGGTCGAAGATTAGATTTTCCTACAAAATTTTCATTTGCTTAGGCTCTAATGTGTTCCATAAATGGCAATATTCCACTATGCTACATGTTGCATTTCATTGCTCTAGTGATTATCCTAAAAGCCTTGGAACAAGAATGTATTCTATAGTCCATTAATGCTGACAAATTGTAGAATGGAACATCCAAGGCAAGAGTTGTTTGCATAGCGTGTTTAACTCCTTTGCACTATTTAAAAATCGTGTGCATTGGATTAAGAAGCTTGTCTTGTTTTGATATTGCTTGCATCTAATGAGGGCCTTGATTGAGAATGTTCTAGCCTTTGCATGTACTATTGGCTTGCCTTCTCAAGTTGGGCCTTCTTGTTATCAGATTAGAGATTTTGGTTAGACAAGTTGCCGGTCCACATCACCTTTGTGGAATGCAAATGTCAATTTAAAGACTTCTTCAACATGTTTTCAAGTCTTTACATGAGAACAAGGATTTTCTATTTCAACCAAACATATTCTTGCATCATGTTGGAGTTAGATTGGACCAACTCCATGTGAGTCTTTGTAGGCGAGTGTATTTTGGGTGGGCCTCTAGATTTGGGCAAGGATCAAGTTGTGTTTGGGTTGCTTATCAATTTGTGTATATCCTCAATCAAGATGATCACCCTCATCTAGATGATCATTTGATTCTTTGTTGGTGTCACATTGTGGAATTTTACCTACCCTCACTAGTTGCTCTTACGAAATCTGCACTTCTTCTTGCAAGTCCTTGATCTATAGGCCTTCTCAAGTATCTTAAATTGCCTATTTTTGTTCTTGCACCATCACACCAAAATGCCTCCAAAGGGCGGTTGGAGGTATTGGGTGCTACTACAATGTACTCATGGCAACGTCTTAATGATCCTTCTATGTTGTATATGGTTGTTCATTTACTCTCACTAGGGGTTGAGCGTTGATCACCCGAATTTTTCTCTTCAGTGCTCAACACATTTTGCTAAATTGTAGTATATATTTCAACTTCTTGCTGACCATTAGATAGTGTACATGTTAGCAAATGTTGTGTCATCTACTTTCATCGTAGTCGTGGGTTGGAGCAGCTAACGCTAGTCATTGACAAGTGATCCAAAATGGGCACATATAAGAAAGATGTGATTTCCCCAAATAGCAAAATGCTCTTTTCCAAATCCCTTAGGGATTGTTATGAGTGCTTTCCTAGTTGATTCTCCAAGAGTGATGAATTCTCCTTGGAGAGCCCTCCACATCAAACTTTTTGACAATACTGTTGTTCATAGTCTCATAAACATATTTTAGGTGACCCACTTTGCCATGGAGCTGAATAACAGTTGATTTTATATGCCTGCAATGATGCTATGAAATCATTGACAAAGTAGTCCACCTTGAGAATATCCAAGCATTTAAGTTGTACACCGTTCGGTAACCATAGAATCTGGATAAAATAGAGGTATCTCAATTGAAATTGGCTATTGTTGCACCATTGTGGTGATGGTTGTCCCCTTAATCAGCAAAAAAAATTTCAGAATTGAGTGACAACATTTTTGCAAACTACACCAATGATAAGCTGAAAAATGCTTTGTAACCTATGGGTGGTTCCGCTATCCATAAATTCATGAGTGTCACTGGGATGCCTTGTCTTCCATGTCCAAATGAATTGTGGAGTAATTGTTGCAATAACCATTATGCAAGTAAAGAGAAAGCAAAGCAACATTAGAGAGCACGCAAGGTGTGCAAGCAAGAAGGATTGTTGTGTGAGCAAAAGTAGCAAAAAGACTTCGGATTTCAAAGTAGTATCATACATTCATTGACATTAGTCCTCGTCAAGCATTCCATCGTCAACTATTTGAATCTTGTGATGCATATATTCCTTAATTGACAAGTTTGATACATTCCAACGTGTTTCTTGATATCGAGCACTTAATTCATTGAGTGAACCATCAGAGCTCAAGTCATGAGGATGTCAAGGGTTGATAAATTCCAATTTCTCATAATAACTTGTGTGTGCACCTTAGTCAAACAAAGATTTAACTTTTCAAGGTTCTCAATTGGTGCTACAAAATTCCTTTGTAGGAATTGTGCCTTTTTTTGAAGGGCGTCGAAATATTTTCTATTCTTCCTCCACAATCTTGGAGTTTGCATAAAATATTGTCAAAAAATTCAAATACTTGTGGTTCTTTGGATCTATTATTACATGCTCACTATTTCAGAGCATCTAATGATGGGAAAACCCTTCCTTTATTGATCACCAATCCCGGCCCATCGGCTCTTATGATTTGAATATAAGACTTGCAACTATTTTTTGGCAACATTTTATTATTGTTGCCTCAAATAACAAAGTTGACATTATTGGTTAGTTGTTAAACCTAGAAGAGAGCACACTATAGTTGGGAAGAGCATTTGGATTTCCTACCTCCTTAGTTTTTGTCCTTTGGACCCTTCTAGAAGTTTTTAATTAGTATAAATAAGAGCTGAAGATTGATTGATTTTGGTGTCTTGAGCTCTTTGCAGAAGAGTTCCATTTCTAGAGATCCTATTTGGAAAATCTACTGGAGCTATTGATAACCTATGAATTTCATTCAATTTTCTTAGTTGGAGAATGCTTCATTTGATGCAAAAATTTTGATTTGATTTCATAATATGGTATCAAAACAATTGGGAAGGCAACAATTTCTTTGTTTTTCTCTCACTAGATAAAAACTAAACGTTGTCTCTCTCTGCCCATTTATACTTCATATTGCCGCTTTCCCTCTCAAGATCTAAATAGGATTTATACTACATAGTTTTTGCCATACCCTTTTCATTTGTGATTAGAATTAAGTTTTATTAGTTGCATTGGTCTTCTTGAAGTTGGACGCCTTTGAAGAAGTGACTTTCTTTGCTAGACGTCTTTTTTAAACCTCGACTATTTACTGTTACAGAAGATCATCTCTTTTGTATTTTCTGGCAGCAGAATTTGAAAATAAAAACAATCGTGGGAGCATAGCATCAAGGCACACCTATAGTAGCAGATGACACATCAATCAGTGTTCACTTTGGAAAGTTATTGCAAAATCAATTTTTTGTTCAAAGAGGATACTTTTAGATTTTATGTATAGCATTTTACTGCTCAACATTTGAGTGAATGTCCTTATTCTTTACTCTTCCAAAATCCTTAAGATCCATTCTTTTTGCATCTTGACATGCTACAACTGAAGTTATTGGAAAGTCAAATCTTTGTCAAACAAATAATATTCTTCAAGATTTTGTTAAAATTCCTAGCAGAGCTTGATATTCCTTACCTTTAGATGAGTTCAAAACACTTTAAAGCTAGCTTGTCAATCGGAGTTTTGGATTGCAAGATCCTGCTATTCAAAATTTGGTCAAGCGATAGTCCAAGAATTTGTTTAGATTATGCCATATTAGTTGTAGAATTGGTGCTTTGATGTTCCTATTAATATTAATTCTTTCACGTGGCACTTTTGGTGTATTAGGATGGCTTGGGATCTCCTATATGTTGTAGCATTTACGGTCTTCTTGAGCTTCATTAATTGGCATGGTAGGTTATTCCTTCGTTTCTTGGTATAGCAGCATTCTCTATTCAGAAAATAGTTCTCCTTGCTAGAGCATTTGTTTTGAAGAGTTGGATTCCCAGTGTTACTACTAAAGCTTTTTTGAGGGATCAGTATGGTGGTACAAGCATTCTTCTCTGGCACTCTTGTTCTCTAAAAGCGAAGTAGTGGAACTGTGGTGGTATTCTTACACTCTTATGGTATGCCAGATCATGAATGGAATATGATTGACGGTGCTTGCACGTTCATTTGATAGACATGGCTTAACTTTTTTGGCATTTGGCAACAACATTCTTCATCCATAGTCATCATATTAGGTACTCATTGGGTCTTCCTTGAGCATTGACACATTGATAGTCTTGTAGCCATAGCCATATTCATATTGATATAGCTACAACATTTGTCCTATGGTTTGGTGTCTTGGTGATTCTATTGCTATATTTATGTGATATTACTGGGCCAGGCCATGTGTGTTCCTTGACACACAGCTTTTCATGTTCCATTCAGTTGATTACATTTCATGTTGGGCTTCATATTTTAGCATGGATTCTTCATGTAGCAGCTTGTCAGCATATGTGCTTTTGTGTGCTTTTACACAACATTGATTCAACGACGTCTGTAGCATATGTAGTTTTAAAAAATTTATATCTTGCAATGACTATTTTTCATTTCAACACATGTTTCTTTTATAGCCCACAATGAAAGAAATAAAGATTTATTGAGATCTTTCCGGTACTGAAAGGTACCTCAAGTGTGTTTCATTTCATGAGAGAACTTGAAACATCTCCTCAATGAACTAGCGAAAAAAAGCACATTATCTATTCAAACTTGAGCAACTAAAATAACTGTACTAGTCAAGCTAGCAACTGCAGCTCTTGTAAGTATAGTGATACTAAGAAGTAAGTCCATGAAGACAAAAGAATGATGTGAATGGTGGATGTGGGAGCGACTGTTGATGACATAAGATGGCTAATGTGCTGCTGCAATCCTTCCTTGGTCGGGGAAACCAGAACCACATCATCTACATATTATAAAATGCATGTCAAAATATAACCCAACCTACATCCCTGACCACCATGCTGACCGACAACACCCTCAAGCTCATCAATGTAGACATCAAAGAGTTTGGGTGAGAGTGAACATCCCTGCACCAACCCCACCACGCTAGTAACCTGTTTACCCACCAGAGGAATGCAAAAATCCTGCTCATAGAGGGTCATGACAGCCAATATGATGTTATGTGAGAAATGAAGCTCTTATAACCTCAAAATAACCAAGTGTCTAGGAATAGAGTCGAAAGCATGTCTAAAGTCAACAAAGCAGTAGTGAACTTGCTCCCTCCTAAATCTAGACTCCTCAATCAGTGAGCTGAGGGTGAGAATGTGGTCTGAAGTGGGATGATGTCACCTGAAGCCAGCTTGTCCAATAGCATGTAGATTCTACCTGTCTGCTTACTATTGACTGAAGAATAGAACCATAGAGCTTAGCCATAACATGTCCAATCATGATGGTGGGAGAGTTTTCCGGCCTCATGGGATCACCACTCTTGTGGATTGGATGTATGAAGTTAGTGCACCAAGAGGAAGGGAAGCAGTGGCTATGACAAGGAATAGGATGTCCATGGCATTTATGAGAAGCTTGGGTTTAAGGTCTTCTATATCCCTCACATGGTCAGGTTTCAGCCTGTCAATGGCATCACAAACCATCTGTGTCGTGGATAGAGAAAACTCCAAAGGTCTAGAAGGAATGGTGATAGGCCATTAGACATGTGAGCTGGATACCTAACATTATTGTGAAGTTGCCTCATTATACGTCTCAAACTCTTTTAACATTCCTAATTCTTTCCTCCCAAACTCATTTGCCTTTCAAAAGCATTTGAAAATCAAGGAAACTCAAACTTTTTCCTTCTAGTTAACACCCACCTTTTACGTGTGTTGAACCATGCCTGCTTATTCTAATACTCCTATGTTTTTTTAACTTAAAGGCTTCCAAATAAAATGTAAAACCCATCTTAAATGCTCAATTGGCAAACGTTTGAGATGTTTATTTTGCAACATTCAGTCAGGGTAATTAGTCACCGTAATGTGGCAGATGGATCAGCCAAAAGACTCGACTCAAATGTAACAACCATGCAACATTATCATCAATGCAGAAACGTTGCACAAGTAAAATGTAAGTGCTCTTCTTTTTAGTTAAAGTGAACATCAATGAATGGACGTTCTTATGCTCTATAACTACTTAGCAAGGATTCGATAGCTATGGAGTGAAGTAAACCAGGAATATTTACCCTTGTTGTAAGGTTGGAAGTCAACTGGAAGCTCGAGGTCATAGCAAAAGAGCACGTCTCTTTTAAGCACTTGTCCATTGATATCCTCATAGCTTACAGCCCCGACAGGAATAGCCCTATACAGTTTAATGAAGATCTAGAACTGTCTCAATCGTTACAGTAAATATAAAGTCATATAGATACTCACACTTAAGTAGCTGGCCAAAATCAAACGAATATGCAAACTGTTCAGAGAACTGCCATTTTAAGAACCGAATGAAACAAGATCGAATGAGTGATGTGATCATTTCTGGTGGTTGAAAGTGAGGTGCAAAATTGCAAATGTGGAGATGGGTTTACACCATAGTTCCCTGTGGTACCGCCACTATGGTACCGCCGGTACCCTAATGGTGGTACCGCGGTTATGGTGCCGCCCAAAAATCCGCGGTACCAGGGCGGCACCATTTTTTATATATTTTTTTTTTAATTTAATTTTTTTTTTTTTTTAAATTTAGTGGGCAATATGGGTATCATCTTGAAGCTCTTGACGAGAGCAGTGCATTTATGCAGGTTGCCGGTGCTTTCAGCTACAAAATGTGTTAGACAACTAAATAATGCACCTCTTAGTTTAGTAGTCACTAGTTAACCGTGAGCTCAGATTTGTAAGGCCCCCGTTATGAGGAGAAGCCATTACTAAGCACGGTTGTTAGTATAGGGTCTACTGTGAGACCATGATGGTTATGAGATGGCTAGATTACAGTTTCTATATAGCAGCAAGTCTTGGGGGGTTCGGGGGGCGGTAGCCCCCCGAGAAACGGGGGGTCCGGGGGGCGGCAGCCCCCCGGCAGGGGGTTTGGGGGGCAGAACCCCCCACCACACTTTTTGGTGTTTTGCATCCCCTTGGTCCTTTGGCAGTTCGCTCTCGTCAGAACCGGCAACCTGCATAAATGCACTGCTCTCGTCAACAGCTTCAAGCTGATACCTATATTGCCCACTCAATTTTTTTTTTTTTAATTAAAAAATATATAATATATATTAGGGTACCGCGGATCCATACTGATCCGTGGTACCAGTATGGATCCGCGGTACCGGGATCTGCGGATCCTGGTACCGCTGGATCTATGGTTTACACATACCCATATATACATGGTGACATTTATATAGGTAACACATATATAGAAATCAAAACATACAGCCTTGGTCTATGATACAGTCAGAGTTTCAGGTTCCGTTCCGGAACGTGATCCAGGAAATCCAATTAGGGTTTCCTGGAACACAAATTTTTTTTTTTGGGGTGCCAATATGGGTATCAGATTAAAGGTGTTTCCAGGAGCAATTCACTTATCTAGTTTGCTTGGAGTTCCAAGAGGAGTGCGGTCCAATTTTGGGCCATTAAGTGATTCTTTATTGAACATCTCTATTTTTGTATTATGTGAAATGAAATCACATGGAACCGTATTAAATGGCAGCAAACCGACAACAATTATGAAGCATAAGCACCCATCTCAGAAGCATAAGCATAAGCGTCCCTTCAAACGGTCGTGTGTGTGTGAGTTCTTTGTGTCGGGAGTCTCTAATCTTCTTTCATATGTCATTTGTAACAGAGTTTATAGTTGTTTCAACTCCAATCTTGGATTAAACTATCAAAAAAAAAATTGGCCATTAGTCTTTTTTCCACAGAAAAGGAAAAAAAAGAAAATCGCGATCCAAGTCGCGGATCGTTGATGTTCCGGATTCCGGAATGCAACTCTGACTGATTAAGAGTTCCTCAAAACAAGGTCAATCGACAAATGAATTCAGCTTAAAGGATCAAGAGTGTGCTGCAAAGTTACAAACACAAAGAAAGAAGTATCACTACAATTATGAAAAATGCACATGTGCACATTACACCACTTCCATGAATATACAGAAATGAACATACATAACCGTGGAAGTGAAAGTCCTTGGCAAGTTGATAGTATTTGATGTAGAGGTCAACATCATTTAAACCACAGTTGCCCAGAAACGCATTTCTGGGCAAAAACGTTCCCAGAATCTCTGGAAAAAAAAAACAGATATAAAAAAATCTAATGGGATTGACTTAATCCAACAGGGATTGATGCACCTAAACTGGACCACATTGTACCTGAAACATTTGGAAACCTACATAAATGGACTGCCCTTAATTAATACTTCAATTTGATACCCATGTTGCCCACAAAAAATAGCAAAAAAAAAAAACGTTTCTGAGAAATGTTTCTCCAAACTCGTCAGAGTCAACGCCCACAGCAACGACACAGAAGACATCAGCGTCCATCCTCTACCGCAGTATCATCCTCTGGGTCTCGTATCACAAACTTCTACAGTAGTCTCAGCTGATATCACATACACTTCTATCTTTTGGATATGTTTTCATTTGTTGTAGCTTTCCAATGTTAGACATATGTATTTCAGATTACGTTTCTTTAGCTGTTTTGCGGAGTTACTATGCTCCCATGTTACTACACACTTGAGATGTACCACTCAGTCTTTTATGCTTTTTGGCATCAAAAGACATTAATAAAGCTTTCTTTCTCTTTCACACACACGTGCGTGCACGCCGCACAAACACAACTGCATCTAGATAGCTTAAATACTATTTAAATCAGATGTATCCTTGATCCGAAATGCCTCTATATGTCCTATGACATTTGAAAAAACAATGAAATCTTTGCTAGAAACAAAAGAGGAAAAAACAACTGTCCATAAAACTATCACCACAAATTGGTTTTTCCAAGTTCATAGACATACAATAACCTCAAAACTAGAATGTTGTGGAAATTTGGCTCTCCGAAAAAGCATACTCACCTTTGGGCAATATTTTCAGGGATCCCAGCTTCCTCCTCACATTCTTTGATGAGATTCCTTTTGCAAGTCAGTCCAACAGGCTGAATCAAATACAACAAACATGTAAAAATCTGTTGGGCATGGGCATATAACTATATCAGATTCAATATGAATATACTTGGTAAGCGAGAAGCAATTTCTTAACAAAAAAATTGAGCAGAACATTCTTTGCACTTTATCTCATATGATTCGGTTAGTAATGGTCTATGATGAAGAATGGAGCAACTATGGTATTTCTCTTGAAGAATATCATTGAGCTGTCTTGTGCAGTTGTATTTTCCGTAGTACAATTTAAGCATTTGAGAAAATGCTTACTAAGTAAACGCATTGATGTTCTGAAAAGTTGTGTAAGCTATCATGAGAAGTACAAATCATCAACAAGATTACAACAGCTTTTCTAATGGCATACTACTAGCAAAACCAAATTAAGCTCTACTCGTGTTTTTAACTATCTGTCATTAATTGCAAGCCTTTAATTTGTATTTCATAAAAACTTCAATCGATATAGCCAACCAACATTCATTTCACTAAGCTTGGTGTTGCAAGTTTAAACTTTAGAATAGAGCAAGAAGAAGTTTTCTACTGTTTGTTAGCCAATCTAATACACCACAATATTGTAGTATGACACCTGTTTATTAAAAAAACTTTCTCGTTCCAATGCATTCCACTTTAAACAATCTTCTAGGCACATTATCAACAAATAATGGCAAAAGAAAAAGATAACTCATATTGTCTGTGTCCACTCAGACAGGCCAATTGACAAAGACTCCTAAAGCCCATGCCAGCCTTAAATTTCTCAGTTTACTGCTTAATCATTTTTGGCCAGCAAAATGAGCTCCATAGCATACCAGCATGTGACACAAGTCACACAACCAAGCTAGAATGTCACCTAAGTGGTTGCTACAGTGAATATAATGATGGGCTGTTGCATTTTCTCGTTGAACCAAGCTCAACTTACCTTTCTTCTATGCCAAAAATACCCCATCAAACTAGATTTTGCTATTTCATCAACTGTTTTCCTTCCACCTCTTCTACAGTCTATGTGATTCATAAATATTTGTTGGCTTTAATCTGAATTTCTAACCTTTTTTTATCAAAAAATACCACATTAAACTAATTTGCTAGTTTTCATCAACTATTTTCCTTCCACCTATTCTACAGTCCGTGTTGTTCGTAAACAGGCTCATCTATATTTTTTGCTTTAATCCAAATTTAGATTGGTCACACAGTTCAGATTTCTCATGAGTATAATGTGATGCTGGCAGATACTAGATAAGTGAGTAAATAATGGACACTATCTTATTCAAACAAAGACGCTTATCAACTAATTTCATTTCCCACAATGCCCAAATGTTCACTTGAATGTTGACAGTAGATTTGTGGATGCAAAGTTCTATCTCCCTTAGATAATCAAGACCAGTTCCCTCAATTGGCTAACCATGCTCCTTCCCAAGTGGTTCACTTTGCAATAGCTTCAATCCCAAAACAGATTTTGTCTTCCATAATCATCCAACTGGCCACAGAAGGGAACACTTCAGGTTGTCCTATTTTGTCCACTCGTTTAAGGATGTTTTTATCCTGATTTGTTTGGCTTTGCCAATCCCACACTCTGATAAATAGACATGATTCGCTGTCCATATGAATTAACTTTCCACAACTTGCAAAATGGAACTTTTGTATGCATTCAAAGGACCATCCATTTAACAATTCTTCATTGAACATGCCCACAAATTCTAAGGTGCTTTTGTACCAAACACTTTCTAGAAATTTCTTTAGCATCTTTAGCTTCTTATCGTATTTCAAAAAGTATTTAAGCAGACCAGGAATTCTGATAAATTGCTATTGCTCTTCAACTGATCACGCCTCCTTTTAGGGCTACAGCAAAAAGTTGTCATGCATTTCACAATAGCAACTATTTCTACCCATCAATTTGACCATCGGAGTATGTCTAGCTGTAGCTCCTTAGATCTTGTATGGTTGTACTCCTTATGAACATTTGAGATACATCAAAAATTTCATAGCCATGCACCACAAAATAATTTTACAAAGATGTCATATCGTGCTTTTACGTAGCATTCAAGTTGAATATTAGAAATGTGTGTGAGAAAATCAGACAAAGAAACATAAGGCTCGTCATTTAACAGAGCATTATAGTGCAAACATCATGCTAGAACATAACCTTTTATACATGAACAATCAATTTCAAATGATAAGATGACATTCAAATGCCTACATACAATGACTAATAGACAATGCCAAAGTCTACTGGGATTTTGAGAGGTTCAGTCCCCACTCAGCCCTGAGTAAACCATACTCGATGGCAGCACATTGCAAGTAAACAATTTGTAGACCATATAACTTCTGATTGTACACATGGAGCATTGGACATATGGACATATGCAATGTCATACTGCAACAAAGTTCAAACTAGCACTCGCAATATACAAGATAGGTACAAAACTGTCTCGTTATAAATCCGTTTTCAAAGTACAAGGGTAAAACCCAACAGAGTATTGCTTCAAGTCTCCTCCCCTCTCTAAGGCTCACACAGAAACCCCCTCAAGCACCATCTAAACCTTTAAACATCTTAAGATGAAACATGGCACATGTCAATCAATCAACAACACTTGCCACTTGGCACGACCCTGAAATATAAGCAAGTATGCAGAAGCTGAGAAAATCGTCAGACCATTGCCATTCACGCAGACCAAGTGTCCCATACACCACGCGTGTCTCTTTAACTGGTCTGCTCCTACATCTTAGGAGCTCACTCTAGCGGCCTCTTATTGAGGCCCAGGTAATCTAGATCACCAATTTTTCCTGATCAATAAATTCACAACCATTTCAATATAGTGTGAAGTTGCAGATGTCTATGTGCAAGAACAGGGCCATTGCCCTCTACACACTTGATGCTAGTTCTCAATTGTACATGAAATGCAATGAGTTATCGACACAAGGCTCCAGAAAAGAGAATCTAGGATTCTGAAATCTCTAAGTTGTGCATGTGAACAGTAAACAGAAATTATAAGCAGAAGATATGTTAGCTCGACCTGTCCACCAGCAACAAGATGGTCCAAGAGACCGGGAAATGTTTGCTTTGTCTTGCTCCTCCTAGCAATCCAAAGGCTCTTTTGACCATCTTGGATTACATATCCATTCATGTGAACTCCATAAGCCTACAAACACCATGCAGTGACACAATAAGTTTATGAAGTATGCGGCGATTGTTATTAAGCTGTACCACCTATCAATCAAAATGCTTTACAACACAGCCAAATATACTAGTGTATATATGATCAGCTTTCAAGAGAATTGGAGCAGTATTTTCCCATTTTTGGCATTCAGAATATTAAGAGATAGCATACGTTTCCAAATTTTAATAAAAGATCCATGAAAATTCAGAACTGTCATCTTAGTAATATGGTGAGAATTGCTTCTATGCATCCAGAGAATTTAGTCAGGAGATCAAGATTGTGCTGAGATTTTACAAGTATTTCAGAATAGCGGTTCAAGATATTTTGGATAATATTAGGCTAAGCCATTAAGTATGAATAATGATTCACGAATTTGACAAACTTCATTCAGTGATTTCAGTCAAACAACATCCAATGCTTAATATGTAAAATGATAGACCTAAAATATCTGCCAAAAATGTACCTACTCTTATCCTCAGTTTTTGGAAAGGGGTAAATCATTTTCTTTGACATATTATGGAGTGAAACAAAACTTAGAAATTTGTATCACGTGAATGTCATGAGCCAAAAGGGTGAATTACTCTCGTCACCTTAATGCCAAAAAATGGAACAGCAGATCGCTCCATAGAAAATAGCAGAGCTCCACCAAAGCTTGAGACAACAGGATACATCTGTATGATAAAAAACATGAACATTTTGATTGACAGATACTTAACTGGGAAGAACAGACAACAGATCAAAGGTGATACAATCCTTTCACAAGTATGCAAAGTATCTGCGTGAAACTATCTAAAGACAATATCAAGTATGTCCAACTCATATAAGCATTGTCTAGCTGATTATTACTGATAGACCGCAACTTCCATCAAAGCTAACACTAATTGGAGCCTTTTAGTGTTTCCTGATTATAGGTTCATTTAGAGCACAACCTAGCCAAATCACTTGCAAGCATCTTGGGGGCTCACTCAGACTTCAATCTGGAAACGCTTTATTTCAAAACATATCCACCAACATCATGCATGAAAGAGTTGAATAGTTAGAAAATTAATTGAATTCCTCCTAACTGTCACATAAAAAAATTAACAATAGATCGGTAAACAAGCCCTCCTGCAAAGGAACGATACCGCAGGTTCTCCCCCTAGAAAGCTCTCGTCAAATGGCAAAATAAAAAGAGACAACATCAATTAACACTAACTGGAGTTGGGGGCCCCTAGCAGAAGGTCATGGCCTGCCGACCAAATCGCTTACTGGTGAAAATTGCCAATATAGGTAATCCGGTACTTCAGGGGCCTACATGAAGTAGTCGTCCTCAAAATTTGACAATATTGTAAAATTGTAACTTGTCATAGCAAAATGCGTACATTGGAAAACATTTACGTCTTATGGAGACAGTTCCGTACTTCTCTATAAGCATGCCTTGACACAGTTCCATACTTCTCTATGTGCATGCCATAGAACCCACGGTTCTCAGAACCGTGGGTCCTGGGAACCGTGGGGTGAACCGAACCGTGGTACGGTTCATGTAATTTATTAATTAATTTTTTTTGGCCTTTTCCTCACAAAACCTATGGTAAAAACAGAAAAGAATTAATTAATTAATTAATTAATTAATTGATTAATTCACGGTTCACCACGGTTCTTGGTCAAAAACTTTATGAACCGTACGGTTCACTGTACGGTTCCAAGAACCATGGTGAACCCTCCACGGTTCACGGGAACTATGGTGCATGCCTTGCAACTACTTTTGAGACTAGTCGGCTATTTTATTGTACTACTTTATTAGTTCTAAGCCTGTTTTGAGATAAGACTCTTCTAAGATAAGACCAGAGTTGCACGTTCCGTTCCAAAACGCGATCCAGGAAATCCCATAAGGGTTTCCTGGAACACGAACTTTTTGTTTTTTTATTTTTTTTAGGTGCCAATATGGGTATCAGATTAAAGTTCAAGAGCAATTCACTTACCTGGTTTGCTCGGAGTTCCAAGAGGCATGCGGTCCAATTTTAGGCCATTAAGTGATTCTTTATCGGACATCTCTATTTCTTTATTATGTGAAATGAAATCACATTGAACCCTATTGAATGACAACAAAGCGACAACAATTATGAAGCATAAGCACCCATCTCAAAGCTTGTGACAAAAACATGAGTCAACTTAACGTGCTCAACAAATTACGAGTACATTATACAGTGCCTACAATATTATTGATATCGCTAACATTCCGGAAAGAGGCAAAAACAATTTTGCATAGAGGCTAGAACCATATTGATCCAGTTAATTATTGATCTGGTTAATTAACCAGATCAACATGGCTCTAGCCTCTATGCAACATTATTTTTGCCTGTTTCCAGTTTATCAATACGTTGTTTTTCTGATGCATTCATTGATGATTTCCTAGTTCATTTAATACTAACTAAACTATCAAAGGAAAAAAAATTGGCCATTAGTCTTTTTTCCGCAAAAAAAAGATTGTGATCCTGGTCGCAGATCACTAACGTTCCAGAACGATGTTGCAGCGATCGCTGCAACATTGGATAAGACCTTCTAGAAGCTTCTAGGATGCTCCTAACTGAGTATAAAGAGCAACCACAAACTTTCATTTCTCAAATCATTGTTTGGTGTCTTGATCTTTTTGTAGGGCAGTTCTATTTTTTGGAGATCTAATTGAGCTATCGGCAACCTTTGTCTTCTATTAAGTTTTCTTAGTGGTAGAATGCTCTGTGGATGCTATCTGCTATCTTTGTACTTCATTTTGATGCCAATAATTATGATTAAGTTCATAGTAGTACATAAGGTTAATAGGGAAGAAGATACCGCAAAATGTGTACATCAAAGGAGGGTACGTACAATAAGGAATATGACATGTCACATTACGTGCTCTGGTGCATATGAGAAGGAAAATGACATTCAAGACCATCACATAAGCGGTAACATTTTGTGGCTCATCACTAATCTAAACATATAGCTTAGACCTCTTGATGTTAGCCTCCAAATGTAGAGCAGCATTGGAAATAGGAGGCCATCAACAATCCTAAGTCTGATGACCATGTCTATTGAACTAGAGTGTCAAATAAAAGTGGTTATTAAGCTATCAATAATTCTGTCCAAAACACACCATAGGGAATGAGCATACTTAACTTAGAGCAGTTAGCAAACTTGGGTGCAAAGGAAAGCACAATGAACCAACAAACTTCTGCTCCATCTAGTAGTGGTATGTCCTTATCAAGTGTGTCAAACATAAGAGACTTCATATCAGACAACGCGAATTCTTCAATCCAGCAATGTATCAAGGATCTCTTGAACTGTGAAATCTTAGAAAGTATAGGAGAGCTTGGTGAACCTATCGCTGTAATTTCAGGATAGTAAATGTCTAATACAAGCAACACAACAGAATCTTGCTTCTTTGTGAGCCACTCAAGATCTCAATCTTGGTTTCCTTCAAATCATATTTAAGTTTTCCCGTCGAAAGTTGAAATATGTCTATGCCCACAGGGGTTCTCCAACAACAAGAGGCCTTATCCTCCTTATGAATGCCTTCTAATAGAGTTTTCTATTTATCACTCTTGAGGTGCATGTTTTCAAGTCTAGCATGTAAACTTTCCAGCTCATTGTCGTTTGAACCTTAGTGAGCAATCACTTGTGTGCCTGTAGTTGAATCATGGAAAAAAGATGATTCATGTTTGCTCATAAATGAAGCTTGTCGATTAATAGGAATGCAAACATGAGAAGCAACTAGTGTTAGAGAACTAGATGTAGTGAATTGTGACTGGATAATGTAGGTAGAACATAACCTTCATCACATTTCCATATGATAGAAATACACCAATTTTATCCAAAAACAAGAAGGTGCGCATCTGCAAGGGGGTAACCCGACTAGGGTGTTCTAAACAAGAATTGACCTTAACACGTGCTTGATAGACTCATCTAGGGCTTGAAGTTCAATAGGGTCTAATGCAGATGCAGATGCCATCTCAGAAGATTGCAATGCAGGAATATGTTTTGGCCTACCTAAATTCTCTAATGTAAATTGCAACACATCAGTATAAACTTATCCATCTACCTTTTATGTTTTTCCCTACCTGAATTCTCTAATGTAAATTGCAACACATCAGTATGAACTTGTCCATCTACCTTTTCAGATCTTCAAACATAAAATTCATGCACAATGTCATTCACATTTAAAAGACATAAGTACAAACACTCAAAACCATGTTTCTTTAAATGCAAAGTAGAAACAACATACCCGACAGGCAACTTCCTCTCATTTGTCAGGTTCTAGAATAAACCCCCATGCTCAAACATTATTTACATGATTTACAAAAGCTACTATTGACTGCCTAGCCACATGCCAACGCTTACCTAGCACGACATCAAAACAGGCGAGTCAAGTTATTTCAAAGTCAAGACACTTAGTATAGATCTGAATGGTGAGAGGCAATTGCACTAGCTTCTGGTCCCATGCTTTTGAGTCTTTCTCGTTAGGCATCCACAATATATTTATATTCCAAGGGGACAATAGGTAGCTTTAGGTTCTTCACGAAGATGCAATTAATGATGTTGTGGACAAGCCGATGTCAAGAAGCACAACAACTTCCCCCGACCTACCAATCGCCCTCACATCCTTATCAACTCCATATCTGGAAATTGATATCCTCAACTTCTTTTGTAGAAAGGTAACATTGAGGTGCCTAAACATTAAGCCTACACACTTGGATGGTCATCGTACACCTTGTCGAATTCATTTCATCCTCACTCCCCAACATGCCTTCTTGTTGACATTCTTGAGTCAAGAGGGTGCCTTGTCATCAAATCACATTTGCATATAGTAACTTTTTCTTGCCAAAGAGTCTGGATTAGTTCTTGTATAGATGTTTAACCAAGCAAAAATAGCAAAGACCCTCATTCTTGGAAAGCTTCTTTTGCTCAGCTGTTAGAGTGGATTGTTGGAAACCCCTACAAATTTTCCAGAAAATGCCTTGCACTTTGGACCTTGTTGCAGTTTTACCACTACTAGCTTATGAAAGCGCTGCTAGCAAGACCTAGTCGTGGCCCAGCCATGATCCTGTCTAAGCGGTAAGTAGAGGGTCTTGTGCCGTTTAGCTCTAATGACAAATCACACTCATGGGCACCCGCCAGTCGTGATGGGTTGTGCATCACAGCCATTGACATAGTGTAGAGGCTCACACTACGAGTATGCATAGTCGTGTGTAACTGTTGTGCCCAATGACAAAGCCCGCTTCTGATTAGATGGGCTAGGATTAGGGTTAGTCGACAATCGACTGGAGTGGGCAGTCATTCCACTACAAGGTGCAACGGTGCATGAGGTGTTGGAAATTAGTGTAGAAAGATGCAACTGTCTAAGAGGTTCTCTGTGGAAAGATCTTTCTTCTAATCTGTGACTACGCCTATCAAATTCGAACATAACTATTGCAACAATTTCCATGTTCAATTCTACTTGATTGTAACTTGGAAATCATCAAAATTAGATTGATTTCGTAGACAAACATAACATAGTGAGTATTGAGGTAGAAAGTATTCAATAGCTCAAACAAAATTGTAAGCGAACGTAATCAGATTACAATAAAACAGAAAATCAAGTAACATTTACAAATCAGATGTGTATAGTTTGATACCAACTATTAAAATTTGTTCACTATATAGCTCACTGTTCACTTGAATGCTATTTGATTTTGCTTTTCAATGTAAGTTGTAACTTTCAGATTTATATTTGAACGTTTATCCACTACTGTACTTAGCTTTTATAATTACAAGTTAGTAGTTGCTAACCTACTAATGTGTGATCATTGATGGATGTATCATGTTTGGTCACTTCAGTCTTGACTCTTTGATCGACGGTGATGTATCATAAGCAAACTCCAATATAGGAAGATATTCTTCCCAGTTGGTTTGCTTCTTGTTGATGTATGCTCTGAGGCCTCTATCACTTGGTTTACTCTTTCTATTTGACCGTTCGTCTAAGGATGATCATCTATACTCATTTTAAGCTTAGTATGAAGGTGATGGAATACTGCTCTCCAAGATCCCCCATTAAACTTACTATATTAGTCACTAACTTTACTGGAGGAAAGACCGTAAAGTTTAAATAGCCCTTCTACAAATGACCGTGTTAATTCTGGAGCTGTAACAATTGTTTTGGTTGGAACTGAAATTAGTGATTTTGGTCAAACAGTCAATTGTGAGCCATATAGCGTCACGACTTAACAAGGTCTTAGGCAAGCCTACTATAAAACCCATCTGACTTTAGACACTCTACTTTATTAACCTGACACTTCTGGCAACTGATTACATACTGACGGGCATTCTTTTTCATAGTGGGCCAGAAGAATTACCTCCAAAGAAGCTCATATGTCCTTTGAATGCCCGCCCTTTGAATTGCATGCTAGGGCTGTTGTGAAATTCATATAGAGCCTAGCGCCTAAAATCCTCTAGATTGGGGACACATGCCCTATTTTTTTTGAGTAGGTCCTCATCCTAATTCAGCCCACCGAGCTTTCCGACCTCTAAGATCAAGCTGATTATATAAATATCTAAAGCTCTCATGGCCAATCAAAATTTCAAAGTTAGCACCATATAGGTAGTGCCTCCAAGTCGTTCTAGAGGTGTTGAGCATGAGATTGAGTTGGAGCCTGATACCGAGCCTATGGTTCGTAACCCGCTTAGAATAAGTTTTTTCAAGCAAGAAGTTAAGACACAGATCAAAGAGCTTCTACTTGAAGGATTTATCAGCTCTAGTTAATCCCCTTATGGAGCCCTTGTTTGTCTTTTGAAGAAGAAGGTGGTCTAACAAATGAAAGAGCTACCTTTATGTTTCTTTTCTAAAATTTTGCTTTATTTTTGGGTGTTCCAACATTATATCTAAGGTTTTATTACCTCCGAAATATGCCAAACTGAAGGAAAACGATATGCTCTTCCATCTTCAAAACTGAAAAGCATTCCAGAAGATTCAATCTTCCATAGACCAAATTTTAAAAGCACAAGACTCATTGCTCTGTTCTCCAGTAAACAGACATACACATCACCATAGTTCCATGGAACGTAATGGATTCTTTGTGAGTATTCTGCCCATTTTTTGGGCTCCTTAAAAAGCAGAATATGTCAGTGTCTTTTTTTTTTAAATCTGACACCCATTCCAGCCTGCACATCAGCTGCCACGTGGCAGTTTTTGACTGGTCAATAAAAAGTCGAACTGCTGATTATGCTTAATAAATGACATGTGAAAAAGTCAAAGAATCCATTACGCAATGGAATGGGCCGGGCATAGGCCATTCTGCCCGGTAAGGATTTCCCAAAAAAATTTCCTGCCCAGCTTAAAAAAAATTTGGGAAATCCTTACTGGGCAAAATGGCCTGTGCCCGGCCCATTCCATAGTACTAAATGGAACCGTTTCTAGGAATGTGTCCTAGGAGCGGTTCCTTACCATTCCTAAGGAGCATACCTTGAGATTTTTTTCCAGTTCCCGAATGCGATGCCAGATACAATTTCAGGTGCGATGCCAAAAACGATTGTAGGTGCTTCAGGTGTGATGCCAAATGCAATTTCAGATCAATGGAATGATTTCAAGAACGAGTTGCCAGATCAATGCAACGATTTCAAGAACAGGTTGCCAGAACGGTTTTCAGATCAATGCAACTATTTCAGAACGGCTTGGCAGATCAGCAAGATCAATGGAATTCAGTCTTCAGATGCCAACGATTTCAGGTTGCCATATAACTGGTTGGCAGATGCAAATGCAAGTGCCTAGAACAGATTTCAGCTGCGTTGTGGGTAGGCTTAATCTTCACAGCAACGGAACAGATGGAACAGAACGGGAACACAGCACGGAACACAGAACGGTTCCTAAAACCGTTCCTTAGGAATGGAATGGCCGTTCCTAAGGAACGGTACGGTACCCGTTCCTAAGGATTTTCCTTAGAACGGGTATCATTGCACGGCACTAAAGCTTATCCATGATGGAGATTTTCTACAAAGACCATTTATTCAAAACATGAATACAACTTCTTTCGGGAGTTATATTAGCATCTGCAACATAGAGGAACTAAAGTGAAATATTTCTTACAACAGATACAAATTAATTGCTCTTAAATACTACACAAGATGCAAGGAAGCCATTATGTATAGCAATGCCACAAGAAGAAAGGCTGACCAAAATAACTTGGTAAATCACACAAGTTTACCTCATTTCGCCAACCAGGTATAATGCCTTTCTGCCTTAGAGCTTCCAATGCTTCTCCAACTGCTGTAGTCCTTTCTTCTTTTGATATGAGATCATGGTGTAGTGTGATAGATCTCTGTTGAATAGTGGGAGGCTTTTTCATGTTATTGCGAGCAGCTTCTTCCCCATGAATGGTAAAAACATTTGGAAAATCAACCAAATGTTTCATAAACCTGCATTAAGGTGTACCACACGGTTATTCTTGCACAACAACCATTATGAAACATAACTACTATGAAAAATTGCAAAACATCGCTTCTGTATAAAAATTTGACAAATTGACAGAGCTGCAACACAATGTGCTGATGATGTGTGCAGGTATGCTTTAAAGAGCTTGGCTTACATTTTTTGGGATTATGCATTGCTTTTTGAGCATCAAACATTTCCCACTTCTACTTGGAAAATTGACATTTTGATACTTCTTGCAAAAAATTTAATCTGTTGAGGAAAAAATTTGCAAGAACGTGCAAACAGATGGTAAATAAATAAATGTGAAAAGTGGCTAATTGGGCATGGAATCTCCTACACGTAAGTGAATTGTGTTTTCTTTGGTCCAAAGACCCAAGTTATAACTTAGGATGCCTAAAAAAAAGTTATGCTTTGGGTTTCATTTTCATTTTCTTTGAGTAGCAAGGGAGAAATGACATCAGCTACTTTGAAGTAGTGAGGATAGTGTGGGTGGAAAGTGACATTTGGGCTTTTGCATGTAGAGGTATGTTCTACCAAAACCTGGTGGAGATTTAGGGCTATTGGATGGAGGTTTTTGCAGCTACAAATCAAAAATTGAAGGTCATGAAATCCCCTACATCAAGCACGTTCGACTTTAACCTCCAATATTCTGCTTTTGATTCTAAGTAGCCAATTAAGGACATTTTTCATGGTCATAATATTATTGTGCATGTTTTGGACGTAAGGCATGTACCTCATGGGCCAATTATTACTTTAGATGGCCCTAGTCATTATTAGGATGCATATGCCTTTCAATACCTTCTAGAGTACTCGCAAATGGGACTCTCAATGATTAATCTGACAAGCCTGGGTGATATTAGCCCTAAGCCCTAACTCGCTATTTCTAGAAGATTCTCTAAGGGCACCTAGAGTAGCGTAATTATAAAGACTTACAAGCATCATTAGATTGATTGATTTGCTCTTTTGAGTCCATTGCAGGAGGTTGCAGCACTTCTTGGTAGGAGATTTGTGACCACTCTTCCTTATTGTCTATGTTCATACAATGGTTTAGGTGGAGATTGGCATTATCACAATCCACAATTGAAATACACAAGATATAAGCACAAGCTTTCACTATATTGATCTCTTTACAAAGTACACAATAAAACACAAAGAGAGTATTGTTGCAAGTCTCCTCCTAGCGTTTGCTAGATAGGAATCATTGAGTGCCTCTCTCTAGGCTTGCTACATATATTCCCTCAAGCACCCCTTAACCCTACCTTTCCTAAGCAAATGCAACAAAGCCACCATCTCATGCGACTTGGCAAACACCCTAACACATAGGCATGGTGTAGAGTAGGATTGCAACACGTCACTCGTGTTGGACCAAGTGTCCTAAGTAGCATATGACATGTGGATAAGTGCCACCCATGTATTGGACCATGTGTCCAAATCAACATATGCCAAGTGTCCTTTGACCAATCAGCTTCTATACTTTACGAAGGTAAGTCCTAGTAACCCTATGCCAAATATAAGCACCTGACTTCAAGCTAGTAAACTTGCTATTCACATCCATTTCCCACACATTGCCTTATACTCTGATTTAGTTGTGGTCGTACTCTTCTAGAGGATGCCTAGACCAGAAACGTGGGAGCAGCAACACATCAGATACTCATAATCAAAGATCAACAAAGAACTCAAATAGAGATTTTTAAAAAGATGCCACCTAAAGTTATCCATTCAGAAGTAACTGAGAGTTACTAGAATGTGACAAAATTCAGCGAGCCTCTAAAAATTATTGGAGCAAAATAAAAGAGCATGAGAATAGGGTCTATGAAATCAATCATGGGGCCATCCATATATATAATGTTTTAGGGCCCAAGTTAACATGTTTCTGTTCACATCTAACAAGACCATCAGAGGACTCGACTTCAGAAAAGGCTAATTAACCAGCAAAAGATGTTTCCTCAACTTGTATCAAGGATATATATAAAACTTACAAAAGGGTCCCTTGTACTCAGGTAGAGAGTTCTTACATGAGATGCATAGGGAGCATGGATGCAAAGACCTGTTCGCTCAGTACTTGGTATGACCTATACTTAAGGGTCTAGGCAATGACAACAGGGACCAGCAAAGGACAGGTGGGTTTATTCTAAGGGGATTAACCGACAAGAACTGTAGAGGAATGACATGCCTGGGTTCAATGGGTGATTTCGATATACAAAATCTCCAGCCCCACCTACATTGATCTGGGACTACAGTAGGATTAACACATAATGCAAGTATGGTAGGATGGTATGTATGAGTTCGTGGCTGCCAAGCATCCAACTCTTACTATCTTCTGCAATTTTCTAAAAGCCGACATTCTCCCACAAAGCCACCACATAAGCATGAATGGTCTATACCCCCTACGCCATTTCCCGTCAAGAGAGCCCAAAAAGTTGGAAAGAAGATAGGCCCTTTCTATGAAAAAAGTTTGAAAGAAATAATCCACTAGAATCTTCATAAGGTGTAACTTCCTAGTTAGATCCAGCAGGTGCGTCTTTTTTGTTTCCAATTTGAAGAAAGCCAAGTACTGAAGGAGCATCGTGTAAAGGTCACCATCATGGTCTTCTATTAGAGAATATGTTTCCTCCAACTCCTTCATAGCATGCTTTCATCAACATATTAGTACCCAAGGGCTGCTAATCAATGGGATGCCAATATATGATGCCCTTATCTTATAGCAACGATATTATCCTTCCAATGGCTTCAATCGTGCTTGGCTCCTAATTCAAAACCATGTGTACTTCACATCAAGCATTGGATTGTTCAATGGAGAACAGAAGGCCTTATATCCATGAGCAATAAGGGAGATGTCAAAAATGCAATATGAATATTTTAAAAAAACTTGCTCACTAATATTCTCATAATGTAATTAGAAAAGCCATAACCTCTCATTCATGAAATTTACAGTCACCTGCAAGACAGTTGAAATCATAGTTGCACTCTGATTCCGAAACGCAGTCCAGAATCGCGGTCCAAATCGCATTTCAGATTTTTTGTAGAAACGCTCATAATCGTGTTTTTTTTTTTTTTAATTTTTTTGGGCAATATAGGTATCAAATGAAATCTCTAATTAAAGCCATTATTTTTATGTATGTTGCCGAGCATTTCTGATACAATTCGGTCAAATTTAGGTGCATTAATTCATGTTGGGTTCTGTCAAGGATAAAAATTCAAAACTAACCTCTAGTCTGTTCGTTACGATCACAGATAGTTCAAGTGGGACAGAGACAGAGAACTGTAGAGCAATTGTACCTCGCTTTTTGCTATCGCTGGCCCCCCCTGGACCCCCCCGGCGACAGAAGCAGGGGGGGCACTGCCCCCTCTGCACCCCCCCGTAGATAAAAATGGGGTCCAAATGCACGCCGATACGGGCCCAATATTTATGCCCCCAACTGTATGCACATTGCACTCACATCTCCAGTGAAATGATTGCAAAAGTGATCATCATCCATAGAGTTGATAGTTTGGGATGTAGCATTAACAATTACTGAGAACCAGAGCAAATAATAACCAAATAGCTACTGACTTTTATCTGTTTGCGCCCTATCTATTGCACTTCTGGGAGGCAAAACGCTGGTTTGACCATTGCTCCCCTAAAAAATTTCAGCTATAAGCTATTCTTCCAAAAAAAAATATTAATGAAAAAAAATTAAAAATTAAAATTTTTGCACGTTTCGCGGTTCGAATCACAATTCGCAGAATTGCGGTGTGCGAATCACAATTCATTGCAACTATGGTTGAAATAAAAGGGAAGATGGATTTACAGGAAATGAAAAAAAGGGCGAGTGCATTATAAGAAGGCAATAAAGAGTATCACCTTTATAGCCTTAAGAATATATATCAGCAATGATTCTTTTTTTGTTGGTAACTCCTTTTCTCACCCAAAATTGCTAAACACGAATATTGTTTTGAACAACTTTCTCCAAGATTTGCTCATAGGGTCATTCTACTAAATTAACAAGCTTTTCATCAAATGAAGCACGGGCAGTTGTGAGAATTTCACTAAAAATCAGGAATGGTTTTCCAAAACTCAAAGGCTGGTTCAAACGGCTCAGCTCTATCTTTTAACTTGCTTGTGAGTAACTGACGATGGGTAAATACCAAAGTAACCTTTCAAAGTATGCCTGAACATGCTATAAGCTATTTGCATGCTTAGGACCCTTCTTTTACAATTATTATTTATGGTTTTCAGTATAATGCCTTTCATACCGTGCTCTTCTTTTTTGGTGCTATGAATTGTTGGTCTTGCTATTGAAGTTTTACTTTGTTGGTGACAAGAGGGTCTCTGAAGGAGCAATTCCTTCTAACAGAAATCTGTATTCATGTTATATTCTTGAAGTTGGAAACTCTTATAGGTAAAACTTATTCTATTTAATCAATGCAAACACTTTTACATATTTTTAACTTGATTTTCTTCGTCTGGTTGGATGTCAATGTTTCTAACTGGTAGTAAGAAATTTCAAGCATATCTGACAAAATGACATCCCTAAATAGTCTACTAGTGGCGCTAGTCATGAGCATATGAATGATGGCCTCTCCATAGCCTCTGGACTTATTGCTCAAGAGACATCAATTGACCAAGTCAGATGAAGTTTTAGATTGTTTGAAGTACTTTCTAGAGAAGTAGGGAAGGGCGTTCTATCAAGCCTTTAGAATAGGGCTTTCTTTTCCTGAAATGGGAGCAACAAATCCCACCATTCCGTGTCTAGTTTCATTCTTGTTTCAATGTTACAACCGGAGTATCACTGTTCAAATTTTCATGGGCCCTAGGCAACACACATCACTACGTACATAATTTGTTCGTAAATCAGATATTTTAAATACTGCCTCTTTACTTCTTATTTATTGGTGGGGCCATGGCACCGTCTTAATCTTCTCTCTTTTTACGAATGCGTTGAATGCTTTTTCAAATTGAAGAACTTAAGCAAAACAATAGGTGAAATCAAATCCGAGTGGTTTCAGTATTATTCACTATCATCAATCACCACTAACATTGTAATGGCAAAGTGATATGATGTTTACAGAAAGGTAAGGAATGAGAATTAATGACTGCGGAAATATCAGTCGATAAAACTACATAGTAGCTTCAGTTTTAGGTTTGATGCTTGTTATTACTCGGTTGATACCTGTCCATATTGTGATCTTAATTTGAGTGAATATGGACAGATCATTTCGTTCAAATTATATATGCAGTTGATGCAATGAACAGCTGTATTGTGTATGTTTTGACTATTATTTCTTTCACATTTAGCTTAGAAAGATTTTCAAAGATATCTATAAGACTATGAGTAGTAGCTACCATTAATGATGAAAAGTTTGTTTGTATATTTTGCAAACAACGATAAATCGTCTCTTCCCAATCCAGAACCAAACAACCAAGTGTGAACAAACGCACAGAACTATAAACAGAATAGCAATGGAACTTCAGAAAGTCACATAACAAAGGAAAAGACCTTACAGTTTAAGAGAGTTGATTCCCTACCAAGGATGAATGTACCCAACAATGATTTCCTCCACTGAAAATGGAAGAAAAACAGCTCTCTTATCCTGCAATCATAACCAATACATTCCCAAAAAAATAACTCTCTTTATAACACTCCACTCCATCAACATATGGAAAAGACTCATCCAAACATGATTGACAAAGAGTCTGATTAAATATTGTGATTGCATACAGTAGGTTTGAACTCCAAAAAGAGAGTACTTGAGCATTTGTCTGATGTGTGACTTTTTAAATAGTGTTTGCTTGAACAATTCTTCTGTCATCGCCACCAGTCTTACATTTGTTATATGCGCCAACTTCCAAGAACAACCAATTTTCTAATTCTTTCAGAAATATCGGCACATATTCCTGTTTCCAGAACACTTTTCGTTTACTTCTATGAAGACAAAATCAACTAGAACTTTGTTGAAAATTTTATACTGACCATCTGCATAAGGTTGAAGATATCATAAAGAATATTCACCCCGGCTATGTTAGGAAAACAGTCGATGGAATATTGTGGTTCGTCCACGACAAACTTCAGAGTAGGTATTTTAAATCAAGATTTTGATATGCAACGTGTGTAGAGCTTGGAGTCCTTCATGTTTGGTAGCAAGTCATTTTCATGAATGTAAATGGGATGCCACATCTAACTCATACGCTAGTCTTCCTACCTCCACTGTCTATTAGAATCACTTTAGGTTCACCATTAAAAACTGTAAATGGGATATTGTGGCTTCATTCGTACAAGACAAACTCCAGAGCATTATATTTGAAAAGAAAATATTAATAAGCTATGTGTGTAGAACTTGGAATCCTTGATGTTTGGTAGCAAGTCATTTTCATGAATGTAAATGGCATGTCAAAGCTAACTCATACTCTAGTGTTCCTACCTCCAATATCTATTGGAGGTCACTTTAAATCCACCATTGGACAAACTCTCTAAGCTATCCTGCCTAAAGGGATTGAGATGAAAAATTAAGGAGATTTAAATCTCCTTCCATGCAAGCCAAGCCAGTTTAACCTTATTGGACAACCTCCAAGGAAACTATTAGAGCAATTTCCAAGTAGGGAGACAATGGGAGCCAACACTTACACATATTAATCATATTCCTATTCACGGTAGGTGCCAATATTGTTTGGTTCCAGTTTGCAGAATTGTGGAAGAAAATTATAGTTTTCATTTTCAGCTCTAGTTTACAATACAGTGGCTAGACCCTCTTGGAGCTCATGGGCCTCAACTCATTAAAGGCAAGCCATCACAGACCAACTTGTGATTTTGTAGAGGGTAGGCACCAAATAGCTTTAATACCAATGTAAGACCCCCAAGATCGCTTGAAGAAGGAAACACACACAAGAATACAAGTTGTGGCAAGATCCACCCGACCAACGTCTAACAAACAAGCTGATGTCTATCCAAGAGAAGAACTACAATAGCAAGAGCATGAATGAAAGCAAGATCGATCTATCAATACCTTAGATTGAGGGGTGAGGGTATAGATATACTCTTCCAACCCAAGCCCACACTAGACGTGTGAATTCTCCATTTAGGATCATTCTCCTCCATGCATAGCAATAGTTACCAAATGTAGACATCATCCACAGCCATTCTATTGGATGAGGTAATTCCTTCATCAGACACAAACTATTGTTTATTTCAGACTAAGGGATACCTTACAGTACAGGCCAGAACTAACATCAAACTATACACACTTACGGACATTACACCTACATATGTTATAGACTTGGAATGAGCATAATCCTTCGTTGGGTTACCCAAAGCCTAGACGTTGGGCACAGCATGTGTTACTTCCGGTCAATTTGCAAGAGTTGTAATTGTTGTGATTAAAGGCCCATAGCCATTCCATAGCAGGTCATAAAGTTACACTTGTAATATTCAAGCACTCCTCTTCCCATTTTTTTACAAATTTTGTAAGTGGCCTAGGTTATAAAGGTACACTTGTAGTATTCAAGCACTCCTCTTCCCATTTTTGAATGAACTTTGTAATTGATCCACAAAAAGTGAGTTGAAATGATCAACTACTACGCTCCATCACGTACCTTCCTAAATCACTCTAACAGTATGAAGTTCATGTGGCTTCAAAGACCACCGGCAACCTCTGGAGTCAATTTTTTTGCTATCCAGAATTACCTGTTGGCCATGCACCAATCATGGACCTTTTAATCTGAAAACATTTAGACACCGAACTAGTGCACCCTTCTCTTCCATTTTCGCCTAAAAACATGAAAGTTAGCATGTCCTCCACCTACAAATGTAGGTGAGAGAGAGGATTTCATATAAAAATAGAACTCGCTCCAATCATCGTGGAGGAGGGCACCCTACTCTCCTAATTTCGGCCTCCTATCCGCCACACAAATGAGCAAATACAAGAAAAAATTAAGCAGAATGAAATAAATGCTCCTGTTCTAAAGAAACTGCACAAAGAAGACCCAAGTCTCCAAGAATGTTAGAGAAGTAAAACCACCTAATTATTTTCTCTAGTTTGTCTAGATCAACAGAAAGAAAGAATCAAAATTGGTGTGAAAGAACCAACAATCACATACATTATCGCGGTTGCAAAGTCGCACATGGCGCATAAATCCTTCCAGATCACCTCCTTTAACCTGCTCCCTGCTCGTATTCTTTAAAGCTTTGTAACTGAATGCTCTCTGCGGGATGCGCAAGAGTGACAACTGTTGTGGCTCTTTCACACCATTGCTCCATCTCGTTGATCCGGAACTCAGGTTCCAAGACCGTAATTTGGTCTTTGAACAGTAGACCCATCCGCAGTGCTTACAATTCTGAGACGGTCCTCCTATCACAGACGTGAGCTGGGAGGATGATCGCGAACAGGAAATGGGATGATTTGAAAGTCGGATCATCGAATTTGACGCCATCTCTCTCTCTCTCTCTCTCTCTCTCTCTCTCTCTCTCTCTCTCACACACACACACACACACACACCATCACTTCTATGCCCACATAAACTACATGAGAGAATTTTTCATTGAAATAAGTCACATCTTTGGGACATTGTGATGGCTGCATATTGACATCCCATCCACATTTGCTATTTTTCAATCATGTTGATGATAGGGGTTCCTTAAGTGACCAAGAGTTGTTGTTAAGGGAAAAGGGTCCGAAGTACTTGGTTTTTATGGTAAGTCATCTAAGAATACGTACAGTGTTAAGAATACATACACTCTTGAGAGTAAGATATCCAAAGGTACTCTCAGACATATATGATACATGTCAAATATATGTTAAATACATAAACAAATGGTAGAGTGTGTCTCTTAGCAATTGATGACACAAAGTGCCATGTTCTTTATAACTGTCAAAATGATAGTCCAACCCTTGAAAAAACGATATATCAAAAGAATCTATTATGTATGTACATAATGTCGAATAATATGCAAGGGGGTGGGCCGGCTAATTAAGAAGGTTCATTTCAATCCACTGCCACCAAAATGTGAAACCTATCAAATCACCTAGGATGTTTGAGGAGGAAATTTCATGTTTTAGGGGTTGACAGTGATATTGTTAGTAGCTGACACAACAAGTTTGACTCACTTTTTGGAGGACTGTTTTCTAGCTTGGATAATTAGTTGAATATGAGCACAAATAAGCTTCTAAAGTATGATGTCCAAAAAAGGAATGTACGTGTAAGTAGTAGGCCAGTTTAAGAAGAATATCTTCCAATTTTAGGATTTCTTATAGCAAAGCCAAAAATTCTCTGAGATACAATCCACTTATGCTAAATTATAGCTTTGGATTGAGAGCACTTATGCTAATGTATGTCTTTCAACTAAGAGCACCCATAGGAATAGGGTTCAAAAGAAGAAAATAAATACAACAAGATACTTTTACAATGAAGTGAACCACATGGTAAAGTATGCTTGCAAAAGATAAGAAAAGCTCTTTGATTACGTGAATTTGTGTGATGCGAAAAACATGACGCAGCTACTTTTGCGAACACGAAACGTGCGAAACGGATGGAGTTCATATATGACTGTTGGTCACTGCCAGCTGCATCATTCCTATAGTCCTCCAGAATGTAGACAGACATTGTTGTACTACGTTAATAAAATTAATGCAGCATTCAACGAAATTCAAACCAAGGTGCGGAATTAAAATGAACAAGTAAATTAGATATACGAATAACAGCAGACTAATTTTCATTTGAGATCAGACAAGATAAGAAAATCATCTATTGATTTCTCTGATTCTTCAAGCACTACATGTAGATCCATGCAGTGCGTTGGCGTGAGAGAAATACAGTTCTCCCACGATCAATGTCTCGCTTACTAGCGGACTTGTGGATCTTCAGATCCTATTCAGAATTGTCTCGCACGCAGGTAAACATGTATTCTGTATTTTTTTTGTCTTCTTGCTTACTAGCATGAGACTACTTCATCCGTTTGTCTATCTGTCTGTCTGTCTGTCTATCTATCTTGATCAAGTATCATCTAGTAAGTATATAGTCACCTTTTGTAACTTTCTAGATTAGACTAATCAAACATCTACAACTAATCACGAAATTACAAGAGTGGCGGATTATCCACGACCTAAAGTATATCTACTGACGTCACGCTATCAGATCAGATATCTATACTTCTGGGTACTTGCATGATCTTGCTGGTCCTTCTTGGAGCGTGAGGGCAGAGAAGAGTGTCGCAATGATTTTTGAATCGTTTGACCTTCTCGTTGTCTAACTTTCTTCTGTTGTACCGCAAAAGATTCTCTTTCATGAATCTTTCATGTTTGTGTCTTCTCGTGGGTGTTCACGAACATTTTCGCTTCGTGCCTTTTGACTTTTGCGTTCACAAACATTTTCGTTAGGCAGAGGGCTGAAAGCTAGCAAAGCTTTGGTGATAGAAACGTTTTGTTTCTTCAGCTCTCTCTCAAAGCATGATAATTTGACGACCCCAAGACTGCTCCTCTGTCTCTCAAAAAGTCCTCTGTCTAGGGCCTTTGTGAGGATGTCACCAACCATGTCTTTCGTTCCGATGAAAGTGGTTTGCAGCATCTTCTTCTCAACCAGATCTCTGATCAAGTGGTACTTGATCGCGATGTGTTTCATGCTTGAGTAGAACACAAGGTCTTTCATAAGATGTATTGCATATGTATTATCCACCTGCAAAACCAGAGGCTCGTTCCTTGTTTCGTCCAATTCTTCCAAGAACTGCCTTAGCCAAATTATCTCATTGGCCATCTTTGCTGATGCAACGTATTCTGCTTCGCAAGATGACTAAGCTACAACGGTCTGTTTCTTGCTGACCCAAAGAACTACTGCTCCTGATGCGATGGTGCATCCTCTTGAGATGCTTTTACAAACATCCTTGAGGGATGCCCAGCTAGCATCACTGTAGGAAAGCATCCTGAAACCTGCATCACGACAATAACACAACCCATAATCTCTCATGAATTGAAGATATTGCAAAATTCGTTTTGCAATCTTCCAATGTGTCGAGCCTAGATTCCTGCAGAATTGGCTCATTTTGAACACGACATAAGCGATGTTAGAATGTGTGTTGTCTGCAAGGTACATCAGCGAACCTATCAGCATCGTGTAGGGTGTGAGCTGCATCTGTTCTCTCTCTTCTTCAGTCTTCGGGCAATCATCGTTTGTCAGCACTGTTCCTACGAGCATTGGAGTGTTCGCTCCTTTGCAATTCAGCATCCCAAAATCCTCTAGGATCTTCTGGGTGTATCTGGACTGGTGAAGGTATAACTTACCTCCCTCGTAGTCCTTGTCAATTTGCAAGTCGAGGTAACACTTGGCTTCTCCCAGATCCACGATCTCGAAATGTTTCAAAATGTCTTCCTTCACTTCAGCAATCAGCTTCTCGCTCCTGTAGAGTATTAGAGTGTCATCCACATATACAACTACAATGACGATCTATCCATCTGTAACTCTGACACACACATTGGAATCAGCCAACAGTGGCTTGAATCCTAATGATTTCAGGGCTTGATCCTTCTTCTTGTACCATTGTTGAGCTGACTGTTTCAGACCGTAGATACTTTTATGCATTCTGCATGCATATTCAAGAAGTGAATTCGAGACATATCTTGGGGGTTGATCCATATAGACCTCCCTGGGCAAGAAATAATCTGCTTCAAGGACAAAATTACGTGCAAAAAGAAATCAAACTTCACACATGGAGCTGAGGCAAGAAAAGAGTAGGAGAAGGTGAAACAACGAAGGATGGAATGGATATGGGCAATACTAAGAGGATGAAAAGATTTCAATGATGAAGCAAAAGTTGAAGGTTAACAAACTACATTTATGGGACTACAAAGAATGTAAAGCTATGCTTACTTTTTGGAGATGTGATAACCATCAAACAAAGGTGTTAATCTATGTGAGGAAAGCTTTACACCTCTTTTATCGACTGGAAAGTTACCAAACAGAAAAGGAGATAGGAATACAGTCTAGCTCGCCATGCAAGAAGGTTGTCTTCTCGTCCACAATGTGGATCCTGAGGTCATAAGCAGCTTCATATGCAAATAACAATCGTAGAGACAGATGTTTGACGATGGGAGAGAAGGTTTCGGAGTAGTCAATACCGTATCTCTGAGAAAATCCCTTCGCTACCAGTCTTGCCTTGTATTTCGAGACACTCTCATGAGTCTGATGCATCTGATCTGCAAGTAGGCGTACCCTCAGGTGATATAGATTCTCTTTTCTTCTGTCTTGAGCGATCAGAGTACTGGTACTGGCATCAATCACATTGCATGCTTCATCAAAAAACGTCACACGCATCCTTGCATCAGCTATTCTTGCTACAGAAAGCAAGTCTTGCTGCAGTGTAGGCACGAACAGAACATCTTCGAGTCTTTTGTCTCTGCCATTGGTGTTGAGCCACAGTGAACCAATATTGTTCACTTGGTGTTTGGATCCATCTCCAAGAACTATAAATCTTGAAGGATCAACACTTCTAAAATCAGACATTATTCGTTTTGATGTCACGAAGTGTGAGGTGACTCCTGAATCTAGGATCACCTCATGTGTGTCAGATGTAGACGCTGCACACACGTCTTCACATATGTAGGCAGTCGAACAATTTTTGTTCAGTCTTTCTTCGCCCATTTTTGAGCTCTCAGGCTCCTCAACATAGGATGAACTGTTGTCGTTCTTCTTTCTGCTTTGTGCTAATTTATTTCTTGGGTTCAGGCGACAGTGTATGGTTGCGTGACCCTTCTTGTGGCAGTAAATGCACTCAATCTTTGTATTGAGCCAGCACGTATCAACTGTGTGCCCATCTCGTCTGCATCTCACGCAAGTCTTCTTTTCTTGTAATTTGTAGAGACAAATCACTCCAAAGTAATTAAGACTTTTCCAGCTTCAAAGCCCAGGTAGACTTTGATGATATAGAATTACCAATGATCAATATTCTTTTAGGATATTGTATGAATTTATCACTTTAATGAATTGAGTAACACGCATTGGCACCCATAGAATTAAGAATCTTCTATGAACCATGTTTGATGGTATTATGAACATTGACCTTTCTTTGAAGGGATGTGCAGGTACACACGAACGTATCTAAAGAATTTGAACAAGAATAAGAAGCCCTCTGGGCTTAAAGACTGATCTCTCTTTGAGGGTATGTGCAGGTACTCGAGAAAGTGCCAGAAGAACAAGAATCGAAACACGAAGCTTTCTAAGCTTAAAGACAGTAATCAAGAAGGCTTTTGACAAAGTCTATAATGAAGGCTCAGAGGAGTCTATAAAGAACAGGATATGGCCTAGGGTCTGATCACCCTAGTGACCTTTTTCCACCATGATTGAGGATGGGCAACCTCTAGAAAATAAGTGCCAATGACCATGATTGAGGATGGGCAACCTCTAGAAAAAAGGGCTTGGGAATTGATGGACATTATGCAAAAACAAGATGGACATATACCTTGGCTCTTCCTTAGGAAGATTGCACTTGGATGAATTCCCAAGTTGTAACCATTTGAGATTATATGTAATTAAAAGTCAAGTCTGAACCTTGTACGACCTACCTCCCACCTACTTTTCCACATGCATTCTAGGCTATTTGACACCTAGAATGGGACGCCCTCCTACACTCTCACTTCATATGCCAAATCATCATAATAACTCTCCTAAGCTAATACACATCACCCATTCACCCTCTCTAACTAATACACCTCATCCATGCACTCCACTTCACCCTAAGTCCAATTGGAGTCTTCCTCACACCTCATACACTTGAACTTGACACCTCAATCACTTTGGAAGGACTCTCCACTCTCTATATAAGTGGAAATGTGCCCCTCTACCAAGAGGATGGAAGGATGTTGCATCCAAACTCTGTCATTTTGTTGGTCCTTTGGAGAAGAGGATTGAGGCATTACCTCAATGAGACTATGCTATTTTGTGACTGTAGGATTTTTGGAGCTCAAATCCTCGGATTTCTATCTCTCTTTCACATCACACACAAACACACACACTATCTCTCTCTCTCTCTCTCTCTCTCTCTCTCTCTCTCTCTCTCTCTCTCTCTCTCTCTCTCTCTCTCTCTCTCTCTCTCTCTCTCTCTCTCTCTCTCTCTCTCTCTCTCTCACCTTCTCTCGAAACCATGGTATGCTCTTGAAACTGTTACCCATATGTAAGAATGGTTGATCAGTACTTTTGCATGTCAGGCTATCTATGGCCTATTGTTCTTGCATGTCAGATCTAGAGCTTGCATGTCAAATCTAGAGCTTGCATGTCAGATCTAGAGCTTGCATGTCAGGTCTAAAGCTTGCATGTCAGATCTAAAGCTTGCATGTCAGATTTGAAGCTTGCATGTCACACCATGCATTGCCAAATGACCATGCATGTCACTTCATGAATGTTGCATGTCAAGAATGTATGAATCCTTATGATTGCATGTCAAGAATCTAAAATCCATTTGGATTGCATGACAAGAATCTAAGATCCAACATGATTGCATGTCGGAAAGATTAAAACTTATGAAGAAATTTCTATGCTTTTGTTAAGCTAGATATGGAATTAAGATCATTGAATATGAATTAAGTTTATGTAAGTTGATGTTGCTACATCTGATACCCCTATTGGAATCCATTGTATATGTAATTGGCACTGGCCACTTTATTTTGCATAATGACAAAAAAAGAATCCTTCGGGGAGGGGGGGGGGGGGGTGTCCCCATCTCGGTCCCTCAGTGCTTCCATTGTTGTGTGAATGAATCTATGTGATGCAATGTTTTTTTTTTCGAGTTTTGATTTAAAGTCTTATTTGATTTTCATTAAGTTGATTCAAGACTAGATTTATGTGAATGATAAGCCAATTAAATCTTTTGGCCTTAAGAACTTAGGACAGGCCTTCACCCTAAAGGTGACATTTCTCCACCTTGTTGCTTTGACCGCCCTTTGCTCTTCTAGCTATCTTTGCTGGTCCCCTTTGCTTGTTGATCACGATCCTACTTTGATTCGACTCCCTCTTAGGCTTGAATTGTTTCTTGGATTTTTCTTTGTTGTCGTAGAGGGCATGGTCAGATCCATCCTTGTGATCAAGGTGTTCTCTAGCCTCGACTTCCTCTCGAATCTCGACAATCGCCTTTTCAAGGGTCATGGTAGGATCTTTCGCGAGTAGGGTTCTGGTTGTCTAGAAAGATCTAGGTAAGGCTCTCAACAGGTAGGTGAGCTGCTTCTCAGCTGACACTACATTCTCTGCTCCAGAGTTGTGTAGTGACATAAATAGATCCTTATCTTCATTACAAAAGAAGTGAGGTCCTTCCCATTCCACTGTAGATTCGTCAGCTTCCAGCATCATTATTTGACTTCTTGATTTCGCTTGAAATCTCGTGAGTAGTGCATCCCACATCTCCTTAGCTTTGGAGAGTGTAGCCAGGTCAAGCGTGAGACTATCTTCGATGGATGAAGATAGCAAGGCTACTGCCTTGTCATTTTTCTCCCTCCATTCGCGTAGCTCTTTGCTTGATGTTGTAGGCATCTCTTCTGTGCCATCCACCCAGGGGAATAGACCTTCACCCTTGAGTACCAAAGATGTCTTAGCTTTCCAGGCTAGAAATTAGATCCTGAAGAATCCAAAATTGTACAGATCTTGCTCTGTATGCTGCTGATTGAAGCCATTGCTTCTGAAGTCTGTTCACTTGTTGATGGTTGATCGTTTGAATGCTTGGCCTCCTGGATCTGATAGCCTTTGGCTATGTCAGACTATGACGAGATAACCTGGATCCGATACCACTGATGCGAAAAACACGACGCAGTTGCTTTCGCGAACACGAAACGTGCGAAATGGATGGAGTTCATATATGACTGCTGGTCACTGCCAGCTGCATCATTCCTATAGTCTTCCAGAATGTAGACAGACACTATTGTACTACATTAATAAAATCAATGCAGCATTCAACGAAATTCAAACCAAGGTGCAGAATTAAAATGAACAAGTAAATCAGATGTACGAATAACAACAGACTAATTTTCATTCGAGATCAGACAAGATAAGAAAATCATATATTGATTTCTCTAATTCTTCAAGCACTGCATGCAGATCCACGTAGTGCATTGGCGTGAGAGAAATACAGTTCTCCCACGATCAATGTCTCACTTACTAGCGGACTTGTGGATCTTCAGATCCTATTCAAAATTGTCTCGAACGCAAGTGGACATGTATTTTGTATTTTTTTCATCTTCTTGCTTACTAGCATGAGACTACTTCATCCCTTTGTCTATCTATCTGTCTATCTTAATCAAGTATCATCCAATAAGTATATAGTCACCTTTTGTAACTTTCTAGATTAGACTAATCAAACATCTACAACTAATCATGAAATTACAAGAGCGGCGGATTAGCCACGACCTAAAGTGTATCTGTTGATGTCATGCTATCAGATCAGATATCTGTACTTCTGGGTACTTGCATGATCTTGTTGGTCCTTCTTGGAGCTGAGGGCAGAGAAGAGTGTCACGACGATTTTTGAATCGTTTGAGCTTCTCGTCATCTGACTTTCTCCTGTTGTACCGCAAAAGATTTTCTTTCGTGAATCTTTCGTGTTTGTGTCTTCTCGTGGGTGTTCGCAAACATTTTCTCTTCGTGTCTTTTGACTTTCGCGTTCGTGAACATTTTCGTCAGGCAGAGGGCTGAAAGCTAACAAAGCTTTGGTAATAGAAACGTTTGGTTTCTTCATTGTAGAGGTATACATTCTCTCATTTCTTAACTTATTTTCTCTTTTTTTGTTTTTTTTCTCTTTGTTCCAAGTTCTCACGAGGTGAAAACCAAGCTATGATTTGAATTTTTCATATTTAGGCCTCAAGTTGATATTTGTCAAGTTGGACTATTTTTTCACATTCTCCTTGAAATTTGACTTGGCCAACAAATCACCATCCATGCTTACCATAGCCATGATAAGATTTCCTTGATCAAGATCCACTTCCAAGTTTCATGAAAATATTCCTTCCAAACACACCTTTGATGTAGCTCCTCGGAAACGTCCCAAGTCTTCATGTCTTCTTATGATCTTCAAAACAATTCATGCATATAAAAAGTTTATTTGGTTCTTTTGATGCATCAAGAAATGTTTGCATCTTTATCTCCACTATAGAGGATTAATCCTTTACTTATAAATTAATGGAAATCTTATAGAAGATAACAAATTATGTTTTCTGCTATTATAGACAAGTAGAATCATGTAAGAACAATATGATATAGAGTTTTTGCGAAGTCTATAAAAATGCTAGTATAAAAAAGTAGATGAATGAATCAAACCACCTAAACATAAAAAATTGAGGCATCTAAGACTTCTTTTAGATCTTTGGCTAAAACCAATTCACCTCGTATCAGACACACATTAATCACACTTATCAAATGATAAGCAAATTTATTCCATAAGTGGATCTTGTTAATCATCAAAATTATTAGTTGATGGTATCTCGTAGCGTCAGAACGCTCTGATACCACTGAAAGAAATCTGATAGCGTCAAACACTCTGATACCACTGATGGAAATTCTGGGAACATCAGACACTCTGATGCCACTAATAGTATCTTGTAGCGTCAGAACTCTCTGATACCATTGAAGAAAATCTGATAGCGTCAATCGCTCTGATACCACTGATGGAAATTCCGAGAACGTCAGACGCTCTGAGACCACTTATGGAGATCTGAGAACACCAAACCCTCTGATACCACTGATGGGGGATGAAGGCCGGATAGTGCCAACTTGGCAGGAGTAGCTACTGCTACTGACTACGGTCTAATTCTCTTCCAAGCCTCATATTGCTACTGCAAATCTGATATAAAATTGAACTTGTAAACAACAGATAATGTTGAGTAAAACACCAGCGAAAATATATCTACTGCTAGCATGCATTCCAACATTGCAGATCATAAACATTACAAAACAAAGTATTGCGGAAATCGCTTCTATTATCAGAACTGAATATACAATCTTTTCTTGAGCGTTGTCTGTTTTTCAAATCAACACGAGGTATTCTCTCTCATGAGTAATGCGATGCTATATCAAAATCTTACATTTCTGTCAATTTTGTATGACTGCCTGTATCTGTGATCTCTTTCTTATGTGATCAATCCAAGGAACTGATTAAATTAAAAGATTTAATGAAAAGAAATGATTAAGCTTAATCAAAACTTATTATAGTTTCTCGTCCCATCGCTGTTTAGTCGCCTTCTGCCCGTTGCACAGTGCCTTCATGCTGCAGACCTTCGCATTTTGCCAAAATAACACTTTCGCATTTTCAAGGGCAGTGTCGCTTTTTTCCGAAAGGCGAAAAACCGACAGTAGGCCTAAAAAACTTCATTAAGGCATTTGGAGATAGTGTTGCTTTTTTTCGAAGGGCGAAAAAGCTGACAATAGGGCAAAAACCAGTTCTAAGGTCAGTGTCGCTTTTCTAAGGGCAAGTTTCGCTTTTTCTCAAAAGGCAAAAAATGCGACAGTAGGCCAGAAAACATTTCTAAGACATTTAAAGACAGTGTCACCTTTTTTCCGAAAGGTGAAAAAGCCGACAATAGGCCTAAAAACTTTTCTGTCATTTTTGCAACAGTGTCGTCTTTTTCGCAAAAAGGTGAAAAATGCGACAGTGTCGAGACGGTTGACCAGAATTATTTTCTAAGTGTTTTTGACTTAGGGATGCATTTTCCTCATGACCAAAAATGCGAACTGTGTGACAAAACAGTTCAAGATTGCAGATGTGCGAAACATAGTTCAAAATGCACAATCACAAAAAACAGAAAAGGAAAAACTAAGGAAAAATGCTAAGGCTTTGAGAGATAGAAACTCTTAGTTTCTTCAATAGTGTGGAAGTAAGAACAAATTAATTAAAACTACACAAGAAACAAAACACCTTCTTCATGAATGCACCTAGCAACATCTTTTTCCATATCATAAAAAAAATCCTTAGCAACAATCTTTTCCAAGGAAGAACCTTCATCACCTCCATTGATAAAGTTAGCTCTTTCGTTACCTTTTGCATACTTGCACTTGCCATGAAAAACCATTGAAGAACCATCATTAACCTCATAACTAGGATCTTCTTCTTGGCTAGCTATATGTGAGCACAAAGATAAACATCTCCAAGAAGCATATTAGATCTTGACCTAGATCTAGCATAAGGAAGCTTGTTAGACTTTGCATAAGATCCACCAATCTTATTGATGCTAAAAGGGAACTTTGGAAAGTTGAGACTAATCTCCTTCTCCATTCCATCCTTTTTGTTAGCCATAACAAAAGCATCAAGCTTGAAAAGTCTACCTTGTCTATTGCCCGTAGCAACCAAGATTTCTTCCTTTGTAATGAAACAAGCATCACCACCAAGCTTTACCATGTATCCTTTCTCTATCATTTGACCAACACTAAACAAATTCTTTGAAAGTGAAGGAATGTAAAGAACACCATCAAGTCTTGATTTTCTTTTAGTAGGAAAGACAAATAGGAATTGAACCAATACCTTCAATCACACACGTACCACCATTGGCCATGTGAATTGCTCTCATGGCTCCATCATAAGTGACCAAAAGAGTAAACAACTCCTTGTGACTAGTCGTGTGTGAACTAGCTCCACTATCAATCCACCATGAATCTTTGTCACCTTTTCTTGATATTGGACTTAAAGAACACATCAAAAGAGAATCACAACCACCTAGATCCTTATCATTAGTAGTAAAGTTGATTTTTTTGCTACCTTCATCTCTTTGCTTCTTCAAATATTCATTAGCAAAATGCCACAATAGAAGCATTTTAACTTTGGCCTATCTTTCTTCTTACTAACAAAAGAGGAAGGCTCACCTTGATCTTGACCCTTTGACCACTTGCCTTTGTCTTTGCCTTTGAACTTGCCTTTGATGAACATAGCCTCCTCTTCATATTGAGATGTTGATGTAGATCCACCTCTTGCTTGAAGCCTAAACTCCTCATTCCCCAAATCTCTTGCAAATCCACAATTTTTGGCAAAGTCTTTTGAATAGAAAAGCTTTGAGCAAGATTAGCATGATCATCGAACAAGCCATTAAGTATAACTTGAACAAGTTCTACCTCCTTAATGCTCTCATCAATGCATGCTAGCTCATCATTAAATGCTTTAACTCTCAACACCAAAGCAACGCTCTCTTCCTTCTTTTCAAAAATTTGAAAGATTTGTCTTCTTAGAGTCAACACTCTAGATGTAGACTTGGATTCATAAAGCTTCTTAAAGGTTCCCAAGCCTCTAGAGATGAATTGCTCTTACCAATCTCCTTGATTAGCTCATTGGTAACATTCATCTTGATCATGTGTAGAGCTTTCTTTACTCTCTTGTCATACCTCACTTGAACTTGAGGTGCTTGAGGCCTCTCCTTCACACCTGCAACAATCTCCATCAACTCATTCATCTCCAATAAGGACTCCATCCTCAGCTTCCAAGTAGAATAGTTGATTGAGATAAGCCTATCATTGCTCTCCAACATAAAGCCTCCACTTGTAGCCATGTTGAAGTGACCTGATCTTCTCCTTTCAACATGTTCCAATGTTCAAAGCACTCTTTTGAATGACAACAAATGTATTCAAAAAGAAATCACAAAGATATGGAAACTCTCAATTCTCTTCTAGCACTATTACTAGCAAATCAACACGTAGAATGAAGAATTCTTGATCAACCTATGATCTACCAACAATATAATGAATCATACCACTTTTTAAGATTGAAACACACTCTATTAAAGTCCACCAACTTCAAAAAATAGAGATCCAATCATAATTAGGATTTTGACAAAATCACAAAAAAATTGAATCTTCCAATTTCTACATGCAATTGCAAAAATCTTGATATAGAATCTTTTAGTCTCTAATAAGACCTTCCCAATGCATCAAAAATCACCCAGATCTAGTAAGCCATGTGTGAAATTGGAATTCCTCAAGTTCATAAACCTAAATTGAGTTTTGACCTACAAAAGATCTAATCTACATATGCAAAGAACTCGATTTTTTAGTAGAAATCAATCTAGCATGCTCTAGCATTGGTATCTCCTCCAAATCTTTGATAAATGTGGTTGATCCTTTCATAATATGAAACACAAGAGCTCTGATACCATGCGAAGAATTTCAAAGCATTAAGATCCAAAATGTGTTCCTTAATCTTTGGTTAGAAAGTCAACACAACACTCAACATTGCCAATGTAAAAAAAATCAACATCTACTTAATGAAAGAGATGCAAAATCAATAAGAACTTGATAAAACATCAAATATATGATAAAATGAAATTTTTGTCCATACAATAACAGTACCCTACTGTATTTTCCACGTGTGGATCCACAAATAACAAAATATGAGCATTCTGTTGGAAATTAAGTCCACAGTTGTCTCCTTGGTGAATGACTATTTCTATTTCAAGATTCTTCATGCACGTTTATTGATCGTTGATCTAGGGTAAGGTGAAACTAACTTTGGTTCTATGTCTGCTCATCTGATACCTACAAGAATCATAACTTGAACAGCTAAACTATTTGAAGAACATCTACAACGGGCTTCCAACTGATCTCCAACAAAGGGTAACCAATCCTATCATATTTCAAGTTCAGATGTAAAGTTCAATAATTTGAAGATAATTGAAAACTTGGCCATCTTCAAGAACTTCCACGAATTAGCATTTAGAACAACTTTGCGAAATACACTAAGTATCGCAACAATCTGCAAAAACGAGCTATGTTTTTAATAGTGTCAACTTTTTTCGAAATGTGATAGTGTCAGCTTTTTTCGAAATGTAACAATGTCAGCTTTTTCCGAAATGTGACACTTCAGCATAATGCAACAGTCCAACTATTTTCAACAGTGTCAGCTTTTTGCATTTTCTCAAAATGCGACCGTGTCGATTTTTTGCGACAATGTCGGCTTTTTGCCTTCAGCTTCTTCCTTTCAACTATTTTGAAGAAGTTAAACTGTTTTAAAGACACCTTATCCTTTTTAAGGGCACTGTCGGCTTTTTCAAAAAATCCTGAAGAGAGAGAAAAATCCCGACAGTCGTCTATTTTCAAAGAAGAACGTTCCCAGCCACTTCCCAAAAATACAAAGTGAGAGAAAGCCACTTCACATAAAATGCGAAGTGAGAGAATTAGCGACGTCGTCATCCGTGTCAACATTCCCTGATTCGTTGACCATATATACCATGTACAGTTGTCACACAAGCCAAATACTTCCAAGTACAATGACTTACCTAATTAGGTGACAAATATTTTTAGTGATTAATACATGGATGAATTCTATAAATGGATGATCCAGGCACACTCTACGTGATGCTCCGTCCATGAGACGAATGATTTTGAGCCTCCCAGATACGCTGTCATTCTGGTTGTAACTGCTATTTTATTGTGCTTCAGTGTAATATAGCAGCAGCACATTTTTCTATTTGTGTATAACGTAGATGAATGCTTGTTGTGATTTGAATGCACTTCATTGTTGTTTGATAACATTTGTTCACTCGTTCTTATCAGAACACGGACGTCTACGACTCCTTAATTTCTAATCAGACGATGGCTGCCTTTGATGCCTGAGGAACTTGTGTTGTCATACTACTCTTTCAATATATTTCAGAATTAAACTTCTGATTAAATCCGTTTTCAATAATACCACACACAAACCATTTCTAATCTCTTCAGTGGATTGTACTCATTTTTGTTTTCGTGAGTATGAACTAATTTATAAGATCATGTTGGGCAATAGAACGTTTAAGTTGTGATTATAATTAAAATAAACATTCCATTAGACTATTTTTGCATCTAGCAGCCCATTGCAATGGGAGAGCTGTCCTGGAAATATTCATGCTCTCTTCTTCGTTAGCGTTCTCCATACTCCCTTGTCCCATCAGATTGGTATTAGAGCGTACCTCATATAAACCAAGAGATTAAGTTTGTTCTATTTGTATTATTGTTAACATGTCTCATGTCGGTAGCTCTTCGTCTTCATCATCCAACAAAGCTAGAATCATTGACAAGTTCAATGGTTCTAGCTTCTACATATGGAAGTTAAAAGTTCGGATGATGTTGATAGATAGAGATCTTTGGGATGTAGTAGAAGGTTTTGACCTAAAACCAGAAGATGGTGATCAAGCAAAGGCATGGAAGATCAAAGATCAGAAAGCCTTAACATGTACCACACTCAATCTGGCCGACTCCCAAATATCTCATGTTACCACGTGCAAAACCTCTAAGGAAGCACTGGACTTACTATCAAGTTTGTATGAGACTCATGATGTAACCACTAGATTACATCTTAGAAGGAAGTTCTTTACTCTTAGCATGTTTGATTCTACTGCCATCACTTCTCACATCAACAGCTTCAAATCGTTATGACCTTGTTTTCTTCTCTTCCAAAGTCGTATGAACACTTTGTGGTGATGATCTCCACACAACCTGACCTCACTCTTCAAAAGGTGATCGGTCACTTACTTCAAAAAGAAATGCAGAGAAAGACAAGTGGTCTGTCCATCAAAGACAAGTCCTTAGTCAAATACACCAAAAAAAAAGACTATTCCAAGGGCAAGAATCAAGTGCAGTAGCAACAGTAGAAGCCTCATACTCAAGATGAGAATAGTGGATCGCACAAGAAGCTTTTCTATAGATATTGCAAGAGAGCCAATCACAAAGCAACAATAGGGTCGTATCCACATCTACAACGAGACAAAGAAGCAAAACAGCAGCAACCAGACTCCTCCAATGCGGCAGAATTCAAGGAGCAAGATACACACCTGTTAATGGCTTACAACAGTGGCGAAGAAGACCACGATAGTTGATATGCGGCACTACCCAACACATGACCTCTCGCAATGAATGGTTTATCCAGTATGCAGTTTACATCAGAGATCAACTCATCTATCTTGGAAATTCAAGCACCATACGCATAGAAGACAAAGGAACAATCAAGATCACGTTCAAAAATGATCTTTCTATTTATGTTACCAATGTTCTTCACATACATCAGTTGTCAAAGAACCTGTTGTTAGTTTCTAAGATGACTGATGAGGGATACATTGTTACTTTCTCATTTGAGCAGTGTACAATCTTCGATGAAAATACTACTCTGACTACATGCACTAGAGCCAGAAATCTTTACGTACTCTCTAATTCAGTTGCATTAGCTAGCATCTCTCATGAAAATGTAAATGATAATGCTATTATGTGGCATAGTCGATTTGGACACGTGAATACAAGATCACTTTCCTATATGCATTGTAATAATTTAGTTGATGGATTACATTTTCCTTCTTCATTGGATAGAAAATATTTCTTTTGTGAATCATGCATCTATGGGAAGCACTCTAGAAGCAAGTTTCCCAAATCACATTCCATCAAAACAAAGCATGTAGTGGGTCTTGTACATAGCGATCTTTGTGGTCCAATGCCAACTCCGTCCTTAGGAGATGCAATCTATTTTATCACTTTCTTAGATGATTATTCTAGATGGTCTACAGTCATGTTCATTAAGCACAAATATGAAGCCTTTGAATGCTTCAAAAGATTCGGGGCCATGGCTCAGACACAAACGTCTACAAAAGTGAAACTTCGAACTGATGGCGGCAGCAAATACCTTTCTAATGAGATGTCCGACTACATGGATGAACATGGTATTAGAAGACAGTTCACCACTTCCTATTCACCTCAACATAACAGAATTGCAGAAAGGAAGAATCGAACTCTTCTCAACTCAGCCAGATCCATGCTACATCAAGTGCACCTACCTGTGAAGTTCTGGGCAGAAGCTACTGCCACAACCTGTTACTTACAGAATAGATCCAGCACCAAAGCCATCAACAACAAAACTCCTTATGAAGTTTGGCATGGACACAAGCCTAGTGTCAGCCATTTAAAAATCTTTGGTTGTATATGTTTTGTTCACATTCCTAAACAACTTAGGAAGAAGCTAGATTATAGAACAAATAAATGTATTTTCATTGGCTATCGTGATGAACATCAAGCTTAGAAAGTTTATGATCCATCCACCAATGTAGTATTTGTCTCTAGGGATGTAATATTTTAAGAACATACATACTTTGGTGGGGGATATTGTTGGAGGGTTTGTGGATATCGAGACAACCCTAACCATAGTTAATAAATAAGAGGGATTTGGCACCCTGCATGTGTAAGTTCAACCCGATGATCACATGGATAATTGATTAGTTAGCAGTCAATAAAAGAACTTTAGGCCTTTTTGCAGGACTTTTAATGTAGCAAGGCCTAATAGTCAAGTTAGTGAATAAAAGAGGTTCCCACCAATTTTCAAAATGGTTCTCTCCAAAATTCAAATTCAAATAGTTAGGGAGGTACAAATTGGCCAACAGGATTTGAGGCCAAAGCCCTAAAATCCACTATATAGTGGTAAATTTGAAATATTTGTACTTTTCTTTCTTCATTTCAATACAGGCAGATTGGCCCTCTTATGGAATGGATATGAAATGTCCTTGCTCTTCATCTTTCCTCCTCTAACTCTCATGCTTTCTTTGGATTTGCTAATTGTTGGATTTGATGCTTATTGAGAGCTGTAGAGCCTTGTTCAATTCAAAACAATGTACCATTTTGGATAAGAACTTTAAAGAAGTCCTCTCTACAAACAAAGAAAGTAATTTGTTAATTGTCAACAATTCAAATTAGTTACTGTATAAAACAAAATCTTTGTTTTCAACAGAATTTGAGATGACTGATTTAGGCCTAGTTACTTGGTATGGAGATCACTAGAGATCACGCAAGCAGAAGGATCGTTATAAGCCAAGAAGCCTATCTAATCAATGTATTTCGTAGATGTGGCATGGAGGACTGTAAGCTGATAGACACACCTATAAATCCAAGATCCAAACTATCAAAAGACATGTGCCCCATAACTCAAGCAGAACAGAAAGAAACGTGCAGATACCCTTATCAGTCCATCATTGGGTCTATAATGTATTCAATGATCTTCACACGACCTGATCTAGCATATGCGGTAAGCACACAGTCCACATGTCCAATCCAGACTTACAACATTGGAAGGCTCTACAAAGAGTACTGAAGTACATTCAAGCTACGAAGCACTATGCTTTGTGCTATAATTGCAATACAAAAGTTGCACTTACATTAGTCACTTATTCATATTTAGATTGAGCAGAAGACGTGGATACCAGAAAGTCCACTTCTAGTTATATTTGTTTCTTTGCAGGAGGATCCATTTCATGGAACAACAGAAAGCAGAAAATGCATTCGTTGTCCTCTACAGAATTAGAATATGTTGCAACTACATCAGTAGTGAAGGCGACTTTTTGCTTCAGAAGGTTGCTACAAGATCTGCAATTCTCACAGATCGGTCCAACTATACTCTAGTGCGACAATCAGAGCTGTATAGCTCTATCTTTGAACCTATGAACTCATACAAGAACTAAACACATAGAAGTTCAGTTTCATTTTATTAAAGAGAAAGTTCAAAATAAAAATGTTGTACTAAGTTACTGTCATACTGACAATATGTTGGCTGATATTCTGACAAAGCCATTGTCAAGAGAGAAACATTCTACTTTGGTAGGAATGTTAAATTTCAATGTTAATTCAAATTCATAGTAAGCTTAAGAGGGAGTGTCGGAGTTTAATCTTTTTCCTACTCATCTTAATTGTCCTCCTACTCACTTATGTAAATCACGCTCTCCAAACAGTCTACAAAAATGAACTATCTTTTGCACAGTTCGTATTTTTACACTCAAACTTCAACAGCCGAAAAATGTGAAGACTGCGATAAAGTCTTCTATTTCACACTCCCCAGGCAGCCAAAGGTTTTTTAAAAGTGTTCTACTCAACATTCCGACCATTTTAGGAATGTGAAGTCCTTCCAAAAAATGTGAGGAATGCGACAACACTGTTTAACTCGTCATTTTAGGCTCTCGAGAAATGCGACCTTTTTTTGAAGAATGCAAGGAATGTGACATATTGTAGATTTACACAAGATTTCACGTACAACATGTCTATGTCTTCACGCTCCACTTAATAACTGATCTATCGATCAATTAAACAGTTGTTAGTGATCTTGTGATTGTAAAAATTAGAATAACACAATACAACAACTATATAAGGAACTGAGCGATGAGAGACAAGATATAGAGACGCAAATACACAGACAGAGATCACACGAACAAAACTGGTTTTTCATAGTATCTGACTCCTCAAAGTTAGAGATCATAGAGAGGGATTAAAAGTATTCAGAACTATAGCAATTGATTTGTTTCTGTAAGTAGGATCACACGCTTATCAGCACAATTGTCTTGTGATCTGATAGTTGTTATTACAACATTGAATACACGGAATTGCTATTGTTCTATCTCATTGCACTCATGTTGAATGTTTATTATTTTTCGCTCTTCTTTCATTACTATCACAAGTACTTCATAAATGAAAAAATGTATGGTTGTTGTGAAGATTTTATGAATCACTAAGATCCAAAACTATCTCTTAATCTTTGGTTATGCATGACAACAGAATAATTTAGCACCATTGGCAATGTAGAAAGTCAATATCTACTTAATGAAAGAGATGCAAACTCAACAAGATCTTGATCAAATGTAGTGGGTTTCTTTCCTTGCCTAACTTGAATCCAAGATCTAGTCAATCTAGCATCAAAGAGAAAAAGTTAGTTGTCACGCACAGGTTTGTTCCCATGAGAGCGATAGTTTAGTTCAAATTTCAGCATGAATGGAAGTTCCAAATCTAACTCTAACATCCATTAACCCTATCCATTAACACTACGATCCTTTAAAACTATGCATCCACAACAAAGATAGCTTACTCTCTCTCTCTCTCTCTCTCTCTCTCTCTCTCTCTCTCTCTCTCTCTCTCTCTCTCTCTCTCTCTCTCTCTCTCTCTCTCTCTCTCTCTCTCTCTCTCTCATGAAAAGTATAATAACATACAATCCCAATAACATTCAGATCCAACAATTAGCAAAAACCAAAGAAAGCATGAGAGATGGAGAAGGAAAGAAGAAGAGCAAGGACATTCATCAATCCATTTTTGACGAGAACCAATCTGCTTAATTGAAATGAGAAAATGAGCATGTGTAGGAACTCGAGTTGGTCCCTTTTTATAATAGAGAGGAGGATCCTAGCCTCTGAATCCTATTGTTCCATTTCTACCTCCCTAATTATTCAAATTTAAAAAAGTGTGGCAACCATCAAAATTGGAGGGAAACCCAACTTTATTCACTAACTTGACATTTAGGCTCTGCAACATTGAAAGTCCCGCAAAAAAGCCTAAAGTCCTTTTATTGACTTTTAACTAATCAATCAAATAACTATGTGATCATCAGGTTGGACTCACACATGTAGGGTGCCAAATCCCTCTCACTTATTAACTAGGATTAGGGTTGCCTTGGGATCCGCAAACCCTCCAACAGTATCCCCCACCAAAACTGGTGGCGGTCCCATGACACCTGCAATATGCAGTTATTGGGGAATTTTATTGGCTTCGCGCCAAATCTTTATTAAATGGTACTACACCTTCTCCATAAAGTCGAGACGGGCAGTATTAAAATCCAAGTTGTGTGGCAGAAAACAACGATGGGCTCCGGCAATCCAATTTGAGGTTGTCCATGATGTGAAGCGTGATTCCCATGAGTCTCCCATCATTGCTGCACAAAAGTATAAACGAACAACCGGTAGCGGATCTTTGATTTGCTCTGAGGCCATCGGCTTATTTGGAACGAATGCCAGAGGAGGGAGTCAATCGTCCCATCTGGTTGTCACTGACGCCAAGAGAGTTAGATCTTTTGCAAACATTGCCGATTGTCACACCGTTGGATCTGGAGAGTGGATATACTCTCGCTGGTACGCTTGCAAATCTCGATGGAAGTCCACTGAAATTGTCCAGTTGTAGGGCTGATGGATGATAGGCCAATTGGGCATATGGATGGTCATCTTGTCCATAGCCAATCCCAAAGCTTTCCATTTATTCCTTCGCGGCATTGGCACATAATAAAGATCGACCCGCAATTGGCGAGGGCTGGCGACGTAACTCCTAATTGATTCTGGAGTTTTTTAAAAAACAGTGATTCTCCATGTCGGCTGCTCTCCCAATGCAGGTATTTTGTCCAACTCTTTGCCAGCCTCTATCTCGGAGGTCTTAAACTTCAGAACCCATCCACCACGCGAGGACTCATGCGGATGTTGCTTTAAGAAATTTTGGATCTGGTCCTCGACGCTGATGGGCCTTTTGAATAGAGGTGTGGTCCTTGATGAGGATGGACTTGCTTGTACTGCCGGTAAGATTGGTGGTTGTTCTGTTAGGTCTGGAGCTCCCCCCTGGTCCATGCTCGAATCTAACCCTATATCCATTTGTACATCTTCTTGGTGCGTAGGGGAGAATTACGGCATGACTGATATGGGGATTTGTGGTCCGGCTTCCAACACTTGAGCGGCTGTAAGGTTGCTGGCTGACATCTTCAACACCGACAGTAGATTCATGGATCTGTTCGAATCTTCTTCCAGGGGATTGGAGTTCAAAGGGTGCAGAGGTCTAGGCATTTCAAAAAATTTGGTAGCCCCAAGGGGGTCGGAATTATTGAACATATCCATGAAAAACTGCGTGTTTGGTGAAGTGGCTTTGGTGTGCGGGGGTGAGGCAGCCTGAGTAGCTGTGATGGAAATGGTAGTCCCAATGGTCACAGACTGTCCGTGTGTGGAAGCAGAGGCGAGGGAAGCATCAGAGGCAGGGGGAGTAGGAAGTTCAATGCGAACAACAGCAGGGGGTGGAAGAGCAGTTGACGATGTATGCCTAGTGCGACGTCGTGACGCGGAAGGCGAGTCAGGAATGATGATCTTGCTGCATGGACGACGATGACTATGAGAACTCGAGGCCTGGTGAGACGACTCGGCCGATGCTTCTTCGTAGACCGAAAGCACAAAATGCAGGTGGAAATCATGGATTTTGTTTTCTAGGTGAGAAGCGGCTAGAAGAGACAATAAAGAGCCAGCAGCGAACTGCTGCTTAGTATTGCCCTCAATAGCTCATTTGAGCTCACCAGAAACAATCTTGAATCGATTATATGGTTCAAGAGGGGCTTTGTCCAACTTGGCATAGGACTCCACTATCCTATGGAGGATCTGTGACGTGATGCAGTCTTTCTTAAGGTTGCCAACGATCAGGAAGTTGTTCAGTAGCTGGGCAGCAGCTTGTATTGAAGGCTTAATGATGGCTTTCAGAAGGTATCCGTCATTGGTCAAGTGCAGATCATTGGTGAGGTCAATGTATGGCTTGATGGCCTGTTTGGCTTGCTTGTGATTAGGTGAGGCCTGTGTACTAGATGCTATACCTATGGTTGCAAGGACAGCCTCAGTGACGCGCACCTTGTGTGTTGCTCCCTGAAAAGTGATATAAAATTTGGATTTCTCTTCCTTCCACGTATTGAAGGCAAGAGTAATGAAATCCATATTGATTCAGCCAGAAAAAGCTCTCTCATAGATACCCATTGCAGTGAGTAGAGGCTTCGCAAGGGTCATCCACTGAGTGACCATGCTTGTGCTAGGAAGGATCATGATGTCCGTTGCAGATGGGAAATCACGATGGATAGTATAGCGCGAAGACTGGGAAGTATAGGTAGAAGACATGATGAGCAAAAAGGAAATATAAGACGCGTGAAAGTGTATCAGAAAGCAAGCCAGGAAGTTTGGAAGGCTTTGGTCACGGGAAAAATTTGCAAGAGCTTCGCTAGCACAAGTGAGGAATGAATCGAATTCAACCAACTTATAGGTGAATTTGGTGGGTCCATTACACTGAATACTAGTTTGGCTGATCAGTTTTGAACAAAAAATTGCAGGCATGTACAATACTGTGAAATTAGGCTATAAAAATCTCGACGAAGGTTTCTGGAGAATTGAACCTGTTAGGCAAACATTTTTCAGGGCTGACGAAGGATGAACCTTCGCCCAAGAGGGTCCTTCACCCAGATACTGTCATAAATGTTTTTTTTTGTCACAATCTGAATCTATGGACAACCTAATTTGGAGATTTTAAGATCATCTAGCAGGTCGACGAAGGTTCATAATGAGGTTAAGATGCTTGGCGAAGGTTCCCAAAATGGCATATCACTGAACCTTTGTCTGACTAAAAAACTGGGATTTTCCTAGACATGAACCTTCGCCCACCTCAAATTAGAGAAATCTAGAGTGGATGTACAGTTTGAGAGCTCAACGAAGGTTTTTGGTACTGTATAGGCCAAATCTGACCAAAACAATGATTTTCTAAATCATTTTTCCATCAAAAAATATTGTGCCTCCTTTTTTTTATGTTGATGACTTTCTGACTTTTGCTCATCAGTCTTTGCTCAATTTTTGCTTTTTTTTTTTTTTTAATTGTCTTTTTTCAAAAAACTCAGCAATTTAAATACTGAAAACAAAAAATTAAAAAACAAATAAAATTAAAAAACCATTAAAATCAGGCTTGCTGAACTGGCAGAGCAGGCTGTCAAAACTTGCGTAATCGGTTGCCATTCATCGGAGTATCAAATCTTTTTCCATCCAAGTGCTCAAGAATTACTACGGCATAGTTCAGGATTTCCTTTAGTCTATATGGGCCTTCATCGGTAAACTTCGACTTGCCCTTGATCAGCTCGATTTTGTACATCAATGCAAGATCTCCTGCTTTCAGATCTATTTTGTGCAATCGACGATCGTGCCATGCCTTGCAGCGGGCTTTCTCTGTTGCTAACGCATGAATTGTCATCAATCGGGTTTCACATAACTTGTGCAACGCTTCATGACGGAGTTGTAAAGACTTATCATCATTTAACCATTCCATTGCTGCTATGCGTAAGGATGAGATTAAAACTTCAATTGGCATGACAACATCTTGACCATAAACCAGTTGAAAAGGTGTTTGATTTGTACTATTTCTGTAAGCGGTTCTGAATGCCCATAACGCTGCATACAGTTTATGTTCCCAATTAGACCGAATCGCTTCAATTGTCTTTGTCATAATGGTGCACAGAATCTTATTGGAAGATTCAGCTTGGCCATTCCCTCTGGTATAGTAGGGAGTACTAAACCTGTGTATAACAAAAAAGTCTTCCAGTAAACACTTTATTGTTTGATTAACAAAGTGTATACCCCGGTCACTGACAATCTTGATCGGACATCCAATCTGATTATAATATTTTCATATAGAAACTTGGCCGTAGATTTTGCATCAGCAACTTTGACAGCTTTGGCTTCAACCCACTTGGTCATATAATCAATTGCTACGATAATGTATCGGGCCTGAGATCCGTGCACGGCAGGGTGAATAGGTCCAACATAATTCAGTCCCCATTTTTCAAACGATGCTTGCGATAAAACCGGATGCAAGGGTTCATAGTTCTGTCGAGTAGGTCGTCGTGCTCGCTGGCAAACATCACATGTTTGAATAAAAAAATTTGTGTCCTTATGAAGCGTAGGCCACCAACAACCTGATTGCAAAAGTTTGCGAACAGTAATATCTGTAGAGAATTGTCCTCCACCCATGCCATTATGTGAAAACATAATTAAATCTGGTACTTCATGCGGTAAAACACATCTTTGTAAAATATTGTCTGATCCATGATGATACAATTTTTCTGCAATTAATTGATAAGGTTGAGGCTTATAAATCAATTGTCTCTTCTGTACTTTTGTCAAGAAGTCATTCGGTTGTCCTAGTATCAGGTACTCAACAATATCCGCTGCCCACTTAGGTACTGCCTCAACATAGAACAATGCAGCATCGGGCAGTTCATCATCCACTTCAGTGTTAATTGGTGTGGATTTGATTCGTGAAACGTGATCGGCTAGATAATATTGCTTTCCCTTTCGAACCACAATTCAAAAGTCAAATTCAGTTAATAACAATAATCATCTTGCAATACATCCAGTATTGCACGTCTTGTTTACCAAGTAAAGTAATGGTTGGTGATCCGTATAAAATGCAAAGTGCGTTTCCATGAGGTAGTGATGAAATTTTCGAACAAAAAATATCATGGCTAACGCCTCACGTTTTGTTGTTGAATAATTCTTCTTCGGATCTGTAAGCTGTCTGCTTGCAAATTGTATAGGATAATCTTTTTATAGTCACCCGGCTGTGTCAAAACTGATCCAATGGCGTATTTTGAGGCATCCATATGAACATGAAATTCTATCGTCCAATCTGGAGAACGCAATATTGGTGTTGAAGTTAATGCTTTTTTTAACTTTTCAAAGGTCTCTAACGCCTCTACTGTCCAAATAGGAACAATCGTCAATTTGTATATAGGTCATGCTAAATCTGCAAAGAAGATAATAAAAATTCGATAGTAGTTCGCATGACCCATAAACACATAAAATTCACGAATTGTTGTTGGCGGTGGCAGTTCCACAATAACCTTGATCTTAGAATAATCTGTGGCAATACCATGTCTCGATATCACATGTCCAAGTACAACTCCGTGGGAAACCCATATCTGACATTTTTTTGGAGTTAGAGAAATCTGATATTTGTGGCATCGTTTAAATACTTTCTCCAATCGATCCAGGTGGTCCGTATTTGTACTATGGACTTCCAGGTCATCCAAGTAAATTTCAAGAAATCTCTGCACATAATCTTTAAAAGCAAATTGCATTACTCTTTGGAATGAACTTGGTGCATTACAAAGTCCAAACGACATTACTTTGTAAGCATAGGTGCCCCATTATGTTGCAAAAGCGATTTTGTGACGATCGGCAAGAGCAATCTTAACCTGGTTGTAACCACTAAATCCATCCAAGAAACTATAAGCTTCCACTCCAGCAAGGCGATCCTAAATGCTTTCAGTAAAAGGTAACGGAAAGTGATCCTTCCGCGTCACTTTGTTCAACGCTTTGAGATTCACACAGATTCGCAATTTTTCATTTTCTTAGAAACAATGACAATCGATGAAATTTATTTGCTATGCTCGATCTCATAAATGAAATCAACGTCAAGCAATCTCTGAAGTTCTTTCTTTATCAGGTCCGCAACATTAGGATTACAGCGATAGAACTTTGTAACCTTTGAAACTGCATCAGGTACTAAAGGTATGGTATGTTCAATCACTAATGTCGGAATACCCTTCAGATCTTGATAATTTCATGCAAAGCAATCCTGATACTTAATAAGTAACATGCGGAGTGCTTGATACTGTTCAGGAGTAAGTTGTGATCCAACTTGTATAATCTTTTTCAGTTCTCCTGGTTTGGCAAGATTCATTGCCTACGTCCTAGCTGGGCCATCGTAAACCTCTTTCGATTCTGACACGTGTTCTTCAGGTTCACGGTGTGCTTTAGATAACATGATAACCACATCATCTAGTGTATAACATTTAAAATGTTTGGACATATCATGCTAGACTACATCTGCTTGTCACTTTTTCGAAAGGACTTGTCTTGGATCTTCGCTTAGCCTAGAGTAATGTCCTCGAAGGATCTTTCATTACCTCTTATAGTGAGCTTTACAATTTACTCCATGGGGGGTGTATCAGAAGCCAACATAATTTTCAGCCATACTACCTCATTTTCCACCTTTGAAACTGCCACATATTCAGCTTCACATGAGGACTGTGCCACCTAAGTCTGCTTCTTGTAGGTCCAACTGATCACAGCTCCACATACTATCGAACATCCACCTATTACGGACTTGTCGTCGTCGTTGCAACTAGCTCAGCTTGCATCGTTGTAGTTGTTGTGGGTATTTTCTATACATAAATAAATGAGTGGGTCCCGCCACTATTGTTGGCCAAGCCTTACCTAGTGGGCCTCGCCACAGTACACTATACAGTTAGAATAATAAGTGTGGCATCCTACGTGTAGAAGTCCAATCCAATGAGTACATTGCTAGTTAGTTTCAAGTTGTATTCTAGAGACTTGGGCCCTAGGTGTAGATAAATAATATTTAGGCCCAAAATTACAAACTCAAGTTGCAAAGAAGGAATCTAACTTGGTCAAAGTTGGACTCAACAGTGTGGCTGATCAGAGTGACGGAGGCTCACCCTTCAAATCTATAAAATGGAACCATTTTTCTTTGTATTGGATCTTCCATTCTCATTCTAATAAAACTCTGTCGGTTTTACTTCTCTCTCTCTCTCTCTCTCTCTCTCTCTCTCTCTCTCTCTCTCTCTCTCTCTCTCTCTCTCTCTCTCTCTCTCTCTCTCTCTCTCTCTCTCTCTCTCTCTCTCTCTCTCTCTCTCTCTCTCTCTCTCTCTCTCTCTCTCTCTGCTATGTAGGTTGAGACGAGATTGTCACTCGTAGTGCAAGCCTCTATACTACATTTACGACACAACAGTGGTGACCGCCACATACCATTTCTCTTCTTGCTCACTCTCTTCTCCTCTCTCACCCTTTCTTTTCACCAATTAGAGTTAGTGGGGGGTAGTTTAGTTTGGATTAGGAGTTAGATTTGTCATTTTTTTCGAGATTTTTGCTTGTACAGAATGCGGGGAGAGATTGAGAGGTGGGAGGTCTCATATCCAAGCACCCAATCACTTCCATAAACCCAAAAAACCCAAAAAAATCAAAAAAATACTTCTATTTCTTGCAAAATGAGCAGAAAATGGCCAAAAAACACTTGTAAGGCTCAATAACTCTCTAATCTTTCCAAGATAACTCTCGCCGACCAGGCAGTACCTTTTGACACATCAACAAAAACTATTGTAGATTGGACGAGAGTTAGTTCCCAGCCATTTTGGCAAAATATCAACAAAAAAACCGCAAAAAAATGGTCAAAAATACATAAAAATTGTATTTTCTCTCCATTACCTAGGACCCAACCCTCACCCACCTAGATTTAGCTAAATCTATATCATAGGAAGCTACTCTCAGCTTGGAGAAGGTTCTCTCTCTAGGATCTGACAGAAAATTGCCAAAAATAGTAAACAAATCATAAACATTAAAAGAATCTCTCTCAAAAATTGTGATTAACCCAAAAATTTCTATAAGTGACTTTATCTATCTCACATAAACTTTTCCTAGGACCTGTGAGGGTTCTCTCTCATCCTAGTGAGAGAAATTATAATTTTTGTCTAAAAAATGGGGTCTTTAAGCAAAGTTTTTAGATTTTGAGAGAACTAACCCTCACTCGTTTGCATGGTGGTGGATGTGCCTCAGAACCAAGTATATACCAGCCTACGAGAGTTAAGGATAAGAGGATCTCAAGATTTTAGCAACAAACACCCAAAAAAGACACTTTTTTCATGATTTTTTGAGACCTGCCAAGAAGTAACACTTGTAGAGATTTTCATAGTTAGATTTGACCAGATATGGCTACTGTTAAATTTTTGTGAATATCCAATGGACAAATTTAGAAATATCTAAGAAAAAGTGCTGAAAAGTGCTCAAAAAATGAGTTTTATTAAGATTCTGCAAACACTGTCCATTAAGAACCCTTTCAGACCTCCTATTAGCTATATCTAGAGAGAGAGAGAGAGAGAGAGAGAGAGAGAGAGAGAGAGAGAGAGAGAGAGAGAGAGAGAGAGAGAGAGAGAGAGAGAGAGAGAGAGAGAGAGAGAGAGAGAGAGAGAGAGAGAGAGAGAGAATATCATCATTATTGTACTATCCTTGCAGCGCAATCAACTACTTTGCGACATTATAGTGCTGATCCATGGAGACCACCCTTGTAGAATTATCTAACTATAAAAGTTTCCTAATGAAACAATCCAAGACCACCCACCGGATCTTCCATCTAGTGAAGGATTGTAATCCACCGATTCTTGAGAAAATCATCATGGAAAAATACTATGCTGGACTGCCCAAAAAGATCAGATCTGGCATGGTAGAATTAGCATCCTATATTTCACTTGGACAACTCTATAAGGATCTTGCTAGGATGGAATTGCAGATCTTCCATGAGATGATGGATTTTCCCTATCACCTTGCTGAATCATCATATGGGGAATCAGAGAAACAAGAGTCGTGAGCGATGATCAAGCAAGAGTGGAACTCCATGAAAGGCAACAAAGTGGAGCATAGACAAGTGGACTAGGTGCGACAAGGACCAAGAGCCCAAGAGCCAAGTGCAGTTCAAAGGTCACAAGTAGAATCAAGCCGACAAGGAGCTCACCAAAGAGATGGATGTAAAATTGATCCACCTCAATCATGAGTTTCTTCAACAAACAGTGGCAAGGTAGAAACCTTGGTCATATCATACTGCATGTTACCGAACTCAATAGAGGACCATAATAGCCTACGATTCTATTTTGTGGAAGATCCTAAGGGGCATCTGTTATTGGTGTAAGTGGGGTATGATGTATCATCCAAACATCCACCAACCTTGAATCTATGGATGCGGAGGAAAACATCGTCGAGCCGAATGAGAGAGAGAGAGAGAGATGGTGTAAGTGGGGTATGATGTATCATCCAAACATCCACCAACCTTGAATCTATGGATGCGGAGGAAAACATCGTTGAGCCGAATGTCCGATGCCGAGATTGTCCGATGCGGAATTCACAAATAGCTAGGAGGCATTTGACTTTCATAAATCGAGATGCACTTGTGTTGACCAATCCACCAACATACAAAATGTACTACAAACGAAAAATCCTAGTGCCACATATATATGAAAATCGCATTCTTAAGTCCAATGATAACATGTATCGGCATTTTTCTCAAAAAATCAAAAGTGATCTATTATTTGTTTTTCAATCTATTATGTTCCTGAAATCAATAATTCATTTTGAGGAGTAATAAGAGGTTTTATGATAATACATTTTGGTTCTTGATATGATAATTTTTGTGGTTGAATGAATTTATTAGAAGTCCAAACACTCTAGATCCTATATTTTTCACACTCCAAATATTTTGGAAGTGTTAATCTTGGTTGTGAAACTAGTAGTCAAGCTTGATTTTATTTTGCACTATTCATGTTTATCATTGACATAGCCTTGCAATTTTATTCCACAAATAAAAGTGACAAGAAGTTACATCATGATTTGAATTGCTACACAGGCACTTGTATCTTTTAGCTATTCCAATATCTTCAAATTTCAAGTATTCAATACATATATGATTGTAGCCACCAAAGTGCAAATACCACATTTTACTATTCGAATAAGTTTGAATTTCTTGTAGGAAAACACTCTTTGACTTCTATTTGACTACATTTGGAACTCATTGATTAAGTTATTCATAATTTTTTGATTTTGTTCTTGTAACAATGAAATTCATACTTAATTATATTGATGTGAATGTGTCTTCTTTATATCATGCTTTCCATCTCTCACACTTTTTTATTTATTTTTAAAATTGTTTGAAGAACTATTCATATCACTACACAAATCTCATCATCTATAAGTTGATCTCATCAACATGAGACTTCCTAAAAGGTTTTGCATCCCACGTGCCTTTTGATTATCTTCTCGATTCCTTTTAGCAATGACCATAAACCAAGATTTAATGCTAACGTCAGTTACACTGAAAAGTACATGAACTAAGTGTAATGATTGGCATTGCTAACTGTGATGTTCTTCCCAAGCTCATGCCTATAATTGAAAAAAGAATTGAGATAAAAATTATTTCCTTGTCTGATTGGGCTTGAGAGAGTAGGCATGATAATGCATCTACATTTTCAAATTATTTGTAAATGCTTTGCATCCTCTGCATTAAAAGTGAATCACTTGCTCAAGCAATATCTAGATTGAACAAAATTAGATCCACCCGACAACTTGGTATTGTGTATGTACATGAGAAAAGAATTCATACTTGGCATGGAATGATTGGTACCATTTGAAAGATCTTGGGAAGGATCACTTTCATTGTATTATGTATGGTGTAGATAAAAGTGGCATAGATAAAGATCGTGAAGAATAAATTATGGGATTTTTGAGATAAAAAATTGTATCCTTAGTTCATTTGTTTAAGCATTCATTTATTTTATTTAAATTTATCTCAATTCAACCATTCCACAAGTTTTGTTAGCTTTGTTAAGGACTAGTAAGTATTATTCATCAACTACATGGGTGACGCCATTTTAGAAAAAAGGCATGGATATGGCAAGGATTGCTGCAATTTGTTGGAAGGCTATGAGAGCACCAACCCTTGTGCCTTTGGATGATCCAATGACAATTTTTTTTCCAAAAGATGCAAATTTTCCATATTTTGAATATCATGTTCCAAGGATTAATAACTTGTACAGTTTGAAAATGCAAGATGAGTGCCTGAACCAACCTAGTAAGCTAAAATCCTATGAATTTATTCTAGAGTTGGTGAGAATGATGTGCAATCTAGAGATGTTAGCATGAGTGAGTGCGAATCTAGAGTATTATGAGTTATGCAAACATTATGTGAATGCTATGTAATGTTGTTTTGGAATCAAATTCTATGTAACGCGAATTGATGTATCGTTGTTTTGAAATCAAATGCAAGATCCTATGCGATGTAATGTGAATGTTATTTTGGAATTAGATTCTATGCTAGTTTTGGAATCAAATGTAAGATTCTATGGTGATTTTGTAAACTTATTAGATGATGTAATGTGAATGTTGTTTTGGAATTAAATTCTATGCTAGTTTTGGAATCGATGTTGTAAGATTCTATGGTGGTTATTCTCAAGTGATGTAATGTTGCTCTAGAATCAGAATTTGTAAACTTCTTAGATGTTGTAGGATTAGGATTAAACGTTTTGGGTGTATATATCGAAAGATAGCAATTGTGTGTGCGTGTACGTGAGTCAATGAGTGAGTGAGTGAGAGAGAGAGAGAGAGAGAGAGAGTTTCTGAGTGCCAATGCAAAGCTTGAAAAAGTGACTCAACCTATGAATGTGTCTTGATGAGAACAAATCTTGGTACAACTAAAAGCAAGACACTAAAAATGTAATCACAATCTAGCCTGGATGCCACCAAATATGTTTCTTCTTGTTTGTAAACTTGCGAACTCGTTTGCATTTGACACATCTACCAAATGTACTTGGTTGCCAGTGGCTTGATGCTTTTTTTTTTTACGTTCAACTTTTCAGGTCAATTTTAATGTAAACTACGAGTAACAAGACAAGTAAATGCTTGAAGATTTTCGAATTCGTAGCATGAGCATTGTACACTTGTACAACAGCTTGTAGCCTGATGATTGGAGTTCTTAGAGGACTACATTTGCGAATGTCTTCCCTCCCCTTGCAAACTGACAAACATTTGTGTCCGCATGTTTGTTGCATTAGCTGGTAATAGCTGATAATTATGCAATGTAGACAAGATTCAATCGGACCTCTCATTTGAACATGTATGCTTCTCGTATGCATATGTTTCTCTTCTCATCTGTATGTGCTAGCATCTTCGGCTACCTTTCTATGTGCCAAAGTATGCTTCTTGGTATTACTAACTCATGGGATCACAGAGAATCGAACCTGGGTGGGTAAGAATGAGCCTCAAATGTCATTCTACTACTTTAAAAAGTACTGTTGTAAAGGTTTTGGGTTAAATAGGCCCAAGAATGTAAGAACAATTCAGCAAAAGGCAACTATAGATAGCTCCAACTATGTAGTTTTACTACCAGCTAGGTATAGCAACCAGAATACAACATAACCATGAACAAAGATGGTCAAAGACATGTCGTGCATACAAGAAAGCCCATCTGCTTATGGAGTTGTCCGCATCCCAAGTGCTCGCCCAGCTGGAAGCACAACACATTGCATGACCTTAGGACAGCCAAAGGTATATAGCTTGGACAATAACAATTTTCCCTGATGCAAAGGAAGTCAACCGCAGACTGTCTGCCCTGTGGCCAAGCAGACTTGCACACTAGTGGCCCAAGCCCACCAACGCCTCAAATTCTTCAATATCAACGTGGGATTTTAATATAATATAAGTAACTCCAAATATGTCAAGCGCAGTCTATTTTGAACATCAACAGAAGTATGTTTGCAAGTCCAGAAGCGGAGGGCATTCATAACTAATACAAATGCACAGGCAGAAATTTATACATATTGCTTACGTACAAGAAGGGATCAACATGACAAAGCAAAAAACAAAACCAAAATATACAGCCTTTCCTGCCAAGTGCAATTGATCAGCTACTGTTGGTGTGAATCTCACTAGAATGATAATCTAAAAACTTCACTTCTCTATTGTGAGTTGTATAATGGTTGATATAATTAGAGCTCAAAACCAGGAAACCTGCTATTTTGAGGATCAACCACGTCCAGCGACAAATGAGCAGTCCCTGCTAAACCTTCAAACAAGGAATAGGGATGATCACCTCCATGCATCTTACCTTGGGCTATATGTTTTCGGCCATTATCATGCAAAAAGCCTGCAAATTCTCTTGCACGGTGTAAATATTTTTTCGCACCAAGAAGCCGGTACAGGGCTAAAAACGGATAAGCATTGCCACTAACCCCATGGCAAATCTCAACTCTAAGTAACAATCCCCTCTTCCATACCACTTCTGCAGCTTCAATTGCAGCTTGTTGAAAATCATCCTCCAGAGGGAAAACGTAACACAAAAATAACTTGAATCACCCATTTAATAAATCGAAAATAATTCTTTTATCAAAAGCCACTAGTAAAACCTTCCATACAAAAACAAGAAACTATTAGTTGCTAAAAGGCACACATGGATGGTACAAAGCAACTCAAGGTAGACCAACCTCTGCAGCCTTGCACAGAGCAAGGCATACCCCTGGAGCACCATGGCACCAGTGCACCAGCCTGTCCCTCGGGTTTCCTTAACTAGATGGGTAATTACCACTGGGCAACCTATTTTTGATCATATATCTCAGTGTCCCCTTAACATCAACAGCGTCTTCCTCACCCACATGGAAATAGAGGAGGACATGCATGATGCCTGCTAGTCCATGTGCAGCACCCCAACATCTTGTGCCATGCCATTGGTACATCAAAGGGCAAGAAGTGTGATGAAGCTCCTGCACGTCCTGCTGCAAGTACAGCTCTAACAACAGGCTCCTGTAACGTGCAAACCAGAGGTCTCAATTCTCTCTCTCTCTCTCTCTCTCTCTCTCTCTCTCTCTCTCTCTCTCTCGCTCTCATGGATAGTACGACATTTTTAACCTACTTTTTCTTTCTCAATTTGTAGCGTTGCGGAATCACTTATGAACTAGGTAGAGGTTTCGTTTTGGCAAATCACCTTGTTGAAGCCAAAAATAAATAAATTTAAAACTTGTTCAGACGGGGGGGATTCATTCACCTTCAAACCAATGGACAGGATTCACCAAAACTTGGCGTCTTCCACAAGCCAATCCGGGATGTGTCTACTTGAGCCTATATATAATGACCCACAAGAGACTATATACACATGGTATTCGACTCCTGTTTACCCTATCAACAATTGAAGGAGGATCGAATGCTCTTCACGCCCTACCATCTCTTCCAGCAAAGCTACCTCGGCAAGCCTTACTACATGTCACTTGTTTCAGCTTTGCAGTGTGCCATTTTTTGATGACAAGATTGGATTTAATGGCTTTCTCATCAGCGATCTACCTCTCTCATTATGCTACCAATTTTTTATTGTTGTCTTTGGTAGTGCATAGCTGGTTTATCAGATCCTTTTCAGTTCTACAGTGGCCATTCGTGCTGTAGAAAGCCACATTGAATGATCAATTGTTGTCCTAAGTTATGCTGACTTTTTGGACTACGATTAACAAGCTTTTTTAATCAAAGTTTTTATGCCTTTACTTCGATCTATCTGCTGCTGGACCAGCGCTGGTTCTGTGGCATAAAGACACTTTTTCATGTTGCTTTCAGTTGCTATTTAGTCGCTTTACATGCTGTTTGGACAGTGCTCCATGATTCATAGTTGTTTCCCTTACACTCGTTTTTATGTGACCAGTCTATATACATTCTATCTCAGCAGTTTACAAGGTTAAGACAACAAGTTAACAAAAACCTGCTATTTACATTTTCTTACAAAATACCACAGGCGAGTGTGAGCCATTTTAATATTTATAGTTTACAATTTACAAGTCTAACGTGTTCACACTGAGGCAGGAATATAAGTACATGACATTTCCATCCTCCTCAAGGAACATCGTCCCCGATGGTAAAATAAGAGTACTGTGCATGCAAAGCGTGCACGGTCTCCCAGGTAGCATCAGTGAAAGGTCTATCGTGCCACGCAACCAAGTACTCACGGATCAGACGGTTTCTAAGCCATCTCTCTGTCCAGTCCATGCATCACCTCTCCATGCTCCTAAAACAAAAAAAGTCCATCAGTTAGCAAGTTATCACCCTCATGTAAAACCCGCTTTAAGCGTGAAACATGAAAAACAAGACAAATTTTACAATTCTGAGGTAATGCTAGTTTATAAGCAGTATCATTAAACATTTTAACTATTTTTTAGGGTCCACAATAATGTGGAGATAACTTATAGCACTTCCTTGTCTTAAGAGAAGGTGAGTCCTTTGGAATTAGGATAAACACCATGTCTCCTTCCTCGAACTCTCTTGGTCTGTGATCCCGATCAGCAAATGTCTTTGTGTGATCCATCATCTGTTTCACATTTTTTCTTGGCTAACTCAAGCATTTGTACCATGTGAAGTAGAAAGTCTATAGCACTGGGCACTTTATGAGGCATTCCTAAAGTAATTGGACTAGCTGGCCTAAAACCACAGTAAGGTCCATAATAGCGTGGTGCAGGCTTCTCAGTAGAAGCGTGACCCTGAACAAAGTGATGACATGCAGAGCATAACCGGAGGTAAACCATATCACCAACTTGAAACTCAACATGACGGCGATGACGATCAACAGAAGTCTGATAGCACTGTTGAACATGCTGTAAGTGAGTAGCAGCCCTAGCAATAAACTCACGAGCACCGGATAAAAAAGAGGCAATGGTAACTGGTGCATCATCAGGAGGAAGAGGCACCCCTTGCAAAAGTGGAGCATATCCATGAGCCAATAAGAAAGGTGAAACCCCAGTGCTGGTACTAACAGAGCTATTATAGCTATACTCTGCCAAACATAAATGTTGATCCCAATCCTTCCCTAAAGGAGAAACAAAATGTCGAAGATAATCCTCAAGGATCCGATTAAGGACCTCACTCTGCCCATCAGCAGCAAAATGATAAGCCCTACCCATCAGAAGCTGTACATCTAAATGCATAAGCTCTGTCCAGAATGTAGATGTAAACTTACTATCCCGATCAGATAGGATAGTACGTGGCATACCATGTAGGCAAAAAATCTCTGATAGAAAAAGTCGTGCGCACTGCTCAGTTGTAATAGTACTACGGACCGGTATAAAGTGTGCTTGTTTCGAGAACCGATCTACCACCACCATGCAAGAGTCATGACCACAACAAGTATGAGGAAGACCAAGGATAAAGTCCATAGAAATATCTATCCATTGGCGATGAGGAATGGGCCAACTCTGGAGCAAACCAGCGGACTTAGCACCGGAATATTTATCAAGGGCACAAAAAGGACAATCACGAATAAGTAGCTAGCTCAGACTTCATGGATGGCCAATAGAAATTGTCCTTAAGACGTGCATAAGACTTCTGAAAAGCAAAATCGCCACCAACAGGGGAAGCATGAGCATCAGACAACAACTGAGGACGAACGGAAAGAGAACTGGCAATACATAAAGCACCATATGCAAGGAGGAACGGTAGTAGAAGAAGCCAAAGTAGGAGAAGCAGTGAAATGAGAGCGAAAAAAACGAGAAGAAGTGGATAACTCGAGATATTTATGCTGCAAGGTAGTAGCCAAGGAGATAGCATTTGAGAGAGTAGGAGGCCGAAAAGATGAGACATCATATCGTAAGGAGCCTCTAAGACAGACAATAAAACGTGAAATAAGCTCTGTAGGATGAAGATCAGTAAAAAGGTAGGAAAGCTCAGTAAACTGATCAATATAAGTAGTCAAATCACTAGTATGGCGAAGGCTACGAAACAGATCACGTTGGCGAACCAACCACTGTGGGTCAATCATAGCCATACGCAGATCATGACAAAAAGTAGGCCATATATGTAACTCCTCACGACTAGGCTCAGAGCGATAGACACTCCACCAAGTCTGAGCTCAACCATCTAAATGTAATGCAACCAACTGCACTTTCTGGGTGTCAATCTTGGGATACATAAGAAAATAGGTCTCTAATTTAGAGAACAAAAATTTTCTAAGATATTCCCGTCAGACGAACCTAAATAAGTAGTAAGCTGGATGCGATCACGAAAATCACGAGCAAAATGGGGCTCATAATTACCTGAAAAAGTAGAAGGAAATCCTGGTGGTGCGGAGGGAAATCCAGATGGTGGTACAGAAGACCCGAAAGGAGACCCATAAGGACTAGCACTATATGAAGGGAGACCAAACGTACTACCAAAAGCACCTCCTGAAGATAGAGATGGAGCAGGAGCAGGCGTACTCAAAATAGAAAATAAAGGTGCTTTACCAGGACGATGAAAAATGTCTGGGGGGGTGGTATCCAGGCATCAATATGTGTAAAACGATCATCTAGAGAGCTCTGCGGTGGGTCTTCTAATGAAGAAGTCGCCATAGGGACTAAGGAAGAGACAAAACCTGAGGGAGAGGACATTTGTTGTCACCCCAACTTAGTGTAACTTCCAAAATCACCAAAAATGGCACAAAAACAGCCAATCAAGATGGATAATAATCAGAAAATAAGAGGCTGAGAAAGTAGAATAATGGACAGCAAATGTGCAAGGCGAATAAGTTTCCATCTTCTCTACAGCAGCAGCACAACTGTCGATAATATCTGTACATAACACAAGTTCATGTTGCCTCCGGTTACTTGATAAGTTTTGAAACACAGAAAAGCAGTTCCGAGAAGACCTGTATATGTGGTAGGATCGCTAACACGTGCAATAGGACAGCAGCAGCACAACTGTCGATAATATCTGTACATAACACAAGTTCATGTTGCCTCCGGTTACTTGATAAGTTTTGAAACACAGAAAAGCAGTTCCAAGAAGACTTGTATATGTGGTAGGATCGCTAACACGTGCAATAGGAGACCATGTTGCTCAACAATCTGCAATGCCCAGAGAAGAAACATGCAACAAAATATCTGACATAGACGGATAACCTTTCTTGATTTTTCAATATTGATATGCTTCATGCAGAGATGCTTTGGTACATGGAATGCTTTACATGCTTCCAGAACACTCTGCCAGTTCAAGTAGAATGATTAACAGGACTCATAAAGCCATAACAGAAACGAAACATAAGCTCTAACACTAAAGTTGCAGAAAAATGAATATTTCGAATACTATGTCAAAAATTCATGTTCACAATAAAAAAACTAATAAATTGATTCTAGAGGGATGTCCTCCATACATTATGAGCCAATGATGTTAAGATAAGGATGAACATGATATGATGTGCCAAACATATAGTGGTGCTAAAAGTTTTTGAATGTGGGGTGTGCAATACCACAAAAACAGCATTTTTTTGTATTCTCTATTTTCAAAAATTCTATATGACCATCGCAACATGTCCATCAACAAGTTGTCTAATTTAAAGTTCCATGAAGATACATAAGACCATTCAAAGTTGTTGTGTCAAGAATTGAAAGTACTGCATGGACGCTGATGGGAGCTGCTTGATCAACTCTTTCTACAATATCTTTAGTTAGCATATATCTAAGAAAGACCCTTCAAATAAGTGTCAAATTCAGATCAAAACTATGATCCTTTGAAATCAAGCTATGATGCATGAAACACTTTCACTGCTAACAAAAATCAATATTTTCAAATGCTTGCAATAAATTCAAATCCACTACACTCCTTAATACTTATGATCTTTCACTTTAAAAAATACATCTGACAAAAGAAATATATTCAAACATGGAACAAGTTTGATGAGATATGCACAACCACTCAAAGAGGAAGTCGACTAGAGGCTTTTTATTTGCTCTCCTGGTCATATAAAAGCAACTGATTTAGTATATAAAAAATTGTAGAACATTTACTATTTCACGAGGCATTGACTTCAAGCTAGTGATAAGTTATCATGTATCAAAAAAGAATGGTGCTATGTAGAACCATAGTTGCAGCGCGATTCAAAATCGCGATTCTTATTCGCGATTCAGGATATTCCCAGAATCGTGTAGAATCGATTTTTTTTTTTTTTGAAATTCTTTTAGGCAATATGGGTATCAAATGAAAGCTCTGATCGAGGGGATTATGATTGTGTAGTTTGCCAACTGTTTCGGGTGCGGAACACCAAGAAGTGTGTTTTCACTCGGGGAGTTGGAAGGCCAAATCATGAAGAGGCCTTACCGTCGGGGCCGGGGTCTGCCGACAGCCCCCGGACCCCGCCGTTGGGGGGCGTTGCCCCCCAAACCTCCCACTGGGGGGCTACCGCCCCTCGAACCCCCTAGAGCTTCTTGCTATATAGACACTGTAGATAAAAATGCCACCGCCCCCATGTAGATAAAAATGGGGTCCAAATGCGCACCGAGAAGGGCCCAATATTTATGCCCCCAACTGTATGTACATTGCACTCACATCTCCAGTGAACCAATTGCAAAAGTGATCATCATCCATACAGTTGATAGTCCAAACTGTAGCATTAACATTTACTGAAAACCAGAGCAAATGACAACCGGATAGCTACTGAAAATAAGATCTGTTTGTGCCTCATCTACTGCACTTCTCAGAGGCAAAACGCTGGTTAGACCATTGATCCCCTAAAAAAATTTCAGCAATAAGCTATTTTTCCAAAAAAAAAAAAAAAAAAAAAAAATTGCGATTTTGGGTCGCGAATCGCGATTAGCTACAACTATGGTTTGACCATTGATCCCCTAAAAAAAATTTCAGCAATATGCTATTTTTCCAAAGGAATTTTTTTTTTTTTTTTTTTTTGCGTTTCAAGGTCGCGAATCGCGACCCGCGAATCGCAGACCCAGCAAATCGCGATTCGCTGCAACTATGTACAGTAGAACATGATGTCAAATGATACTATGAACATTTTGATCTATTTCAAAAATTATATATGACAACAATAATATGTCCACCAAAGAATTTTCAAATGCAATTTGCTTGGAGCTAGATGTAACTGTTCAAATTTTCCTATGATAAGTGCTAGAAATAACTATCTACGCCATAGGGGCAGTTTTTAATAAGTTTTCAATGGACACTTTCAAAAAACCCTCTTAGGTACTTACAGAAAAACATGTCAGCTTTGATGTCAAATCGACAATAGCCAAATCGAATATGCTTTGACTTAAGTATTTACCAATAAATGTTGTTTCTTTCTTTTTTGTTCATCTTTTTTGAAAAGTAAGCAATGCATCAATGGGGTTACAACTCAATTGCAAAGCAACGCATCAATGGCAAAGAAGACACAAACCCCAGCAACATCTCTTGAACATTATGTTAAGCACCTAGCAAGCAGCATGCAGCCACCCTATCTTGAGGTTTTGCAATGTACTGCCATCCTAACAATAGAATACGATGCCAAGGAGACAAAACTTAAAGGCCAGTATGCCAATACTAGAGAGATTGAATATGCAAGAGAGCAAGCCGATCAATACTCCCATAGCCATCTACGGATTATGGTACACCATTTGCAAATAAGACTCTATCAGCAGTTGGTGCCAGGTGGACAGCCTGATCTATCTTACCACCACCAAGCCAAATATTGCTTTTCTAGTTGCACTAAGGTTTTAGAAACGCGTTTCTGATTTTGGAAAGCGTTTCTCATAAACGTTTTTATTTTTTAAGATTTTTGTGGGCAATATGGATATCAGATTAAGCTATGATCAAGGGCATCACATTTTTATAGGTTGCCAAGTGTTATAGTTACAGTTGGGTCCAGTTTAGGGCAATTTTAGGTCTAGTTTAGGGCAATTTTAGGGCAAAATAAATATATAATTTGTTTTGTTTTTTCTCAACGTTTCTGGGAACGTTTTTGCCCAGAAACGTGTTTCTGTGCAGCTATGCTTTACACAATTGGAAATACTAGTCAATTCATGAATAGCCCTATTGAGGCTCATTAAAAAACTGCCAAACGCACCATGAGATGTAAGTTACGAACTTTAATACACGAGATTGGATACATTGATGATGGTGACTACTTGATGGTGTGCAAACCACTTAAGTGGGATCTACAGTTTTACATTGTCATAGCCAAAATTGTATTGGGAGCAAAAAAGGAACATGAGAAGAGCTAGATACAGGAGTAGATGGAAAAAAGAGAGGTTTACAAAATGTGCAAAGGAGGACAAGACACAGAACGAGACTGAAAAGAGGGTGTTGGTCTAAGTATTAATGTTGCAACATACTAGCAAGGGACATTGCACGATCAAGAGATGTAGGTTGAAATGATTGAACGTCACAACCTAAAGCATTATGCAAGCCAGCAATATAAGAACCAAAAACGTCAACAAGCGGAAGATCAGAAAAGAGATAAGAAAACTCAACAAACTTCTCGTTGTATCCTAAAAGAGGACCTATTTTCTTTAGTTGATGATATAGGTTGAGCTGAGAAGTGAGCCACATGAGAATCGCCCATATCAGAGTGTAATGCCACTTTGAATTCAGCCCAATTAGCCGTAGCGATAAGCTGAGATTGAAAAACTTTCAGCAACTAGGAAAAGGCAGATATTTAATCATAACGTTGGTATCAAATGAAGCAAAAAATGATAGAGCCCTAGCTTCTGTTTATACTCAAATGCCAATAGTCTAGAAGGTTTCAAACGCAATCTCCTATAGGATACCCAAAATAGGGCATTTAGCCTTATCTACTAAAACAGTCGCATCTAAATCAAAGGGCGTCTAAAATAGGGCTATACAAGCGAGACCCAAATCAACTGCAGGTACTCATATGGCCATAATTAGAGAAGTATAGACTATGTATATACATCGTGTTTTCAACCCGGTAGCAGAGATAGCGTAAACATGTCGTCAACTCTCTGCGCTATCCTTTCTCTAGTTAAGCACTGCCCTCAAGGTTTCAGCTCGGCCCAGTGCCCACTCAAAATTCGTTATATGTAAGCACGTTTCTAATCTTGATTGGCCTAAATGTCACAGGAAAACATCCAAATCCATACAAACGCAAAGCCTACCATACAGCATTCCGTACCACAGGTTGACTTTTCCAGAAAAGTCACGAAAAAATTTCAACTTTTCTTCTTTGGGGGGTGGGCAACCTGCTATAGCGGCAACTCCGCCAGGCTGAACCAGCTATATCAGGTTACCCAAACAAGTGGCAACTCCGCCAGTTTGAGCCCGCCAGTGCCTGTAAGTTGCCCCACCTTGCGTGATTAGATTGTCAGAGAAATTGACACAGTTCGAATTCTGGATGGTTCAATGTGAAGCCCGTAGAAGTCCTTGGTGTGAATGTTCTTGGTTAAAATTGCACACCTAGAAACAAGACTTTGGAAAATAGAAACTAACAAACCTCATCTTTCAGGCTGAGTGCAGCTTTCAGGAACTCTGCAGTAGAGATTGCGCACTGCCGCGAAGGTCGACCTACAGTGCTGTCAAATACTAACGGTGATTTACATTCAACAGCGCTGTCCTCCCCCTCCTCTTCTGGACTATAATCAGGTAATGTATTCTCAAAGTAACCGTCCGTCATAGTGACTGAAGAATCACACTCGTAAACTTGAACCCAAAACACGTGTAGTTTACAGACCACGACCTTTCCACATTAAAGTAGTCCTCCTTGAACAAATAAATGGAATGCTCCTGTACAGTGAGAAATCAACTTCAGTGCGCAGAGCGCCAACGTCCCGGAATTAGCTTGCAATAATACTTATAAAATGTATTTCGAGGTTAATCACATTGCAACTGGAGCAGGCTCACGACTCGATCCTATGCATGAAATCTTTCACTTGAAGTCCAATATTTAGCCTCAATTTGACATTCCAGCCACTTTAATCTCGACTTGCACTCATCTATATCGAACTTGGACAGCTAAGAATGTAACTTCCTTTGGCAAGATATGTCAAAACATACCAAATGAGGACACACAAGAATCCAGACAATTCTGAAGTCAGTTGATCACAGACCATTATCTGCCCGAAGCAGTACACTTTGGAATATATCAGACATATATTTCTCACCCACATTCGCAACAACCGACTTTGATATGCGAGGCTAAACCAGATGAAGATCAAGATCAAGATTAAAGAAACTGAGCCCAATCCAAATCAAGATGGAGACAAGGTTTTTGGAAACAAGATCAGAAGTTGAAAGTTGCTCTGATAACGATGACGATCGATGATGATGATGATGAGGATGGGATTTCAGTCCTCTACAAAATGGGAAACGCAACGCACGCCAACCAGTACTGCTCACGAGTAATAACACACGCGGCAGAGGCGAGAGGTGATATGGAATTTCTGAAGAGAGAGAGAGAGACATCATTTTCCATTCCAAGGCTGGTACACGTTTTAGTGTAGGTACTAGGTATATGCTCAACTTTTATCAAGGACAATTGTCCTTCCAAGCATGTTGTCAACTCACAAAATAATGCTAACCACGACTATCTTTTTTAAATCTAGAATTAAATGGGACCCACCATTTTGAAGGGTAATTATGTTTTGCAATACAAATTATGTTTCCTAATGGTCTTTTAAAAAAAGGTCCTTTGAGCTTAGATTTAAAAATGTTGGTTACGTTTTTCAAATGTAGATTTTATTGCAAAATGGTCATGTGAAAAAGTAGCCACTATCCTTTACGCAATGGAATGAGCGAAGAAGATGACAGTCTGCCCAATAGAGAGTGATAGTCTCAGCCCGGATTTTTTATCGGATAGCATGCCATCTGCTGGCTCTTTCCATAATACTTTAATCTTAAATGGCGAACGCTTGAGAAAAGGCAATTGGGACCTGGATTCAAAAAGTGCACCCCATGAAGGAGCCATCTTGAGGCTCTCATCGTAGATTACAAATCGCACCCATGGTGGCATCTCAAGGGAAGGGAGCCCCAGTGAGACAATTTAATGAAAGGGGCTCCCTTAGCCTTGAGCTACCACAACGGGTGCAATTTCCTCAGAGGCAAAGGGTGTGTGGGCTCTGTACATCAAATGCTAGCCCTCTTTTATATAAGTATACACTAATCTTCTCATTTTGTATATTCTTATGCACATCTTGTTTCAGATCATGATGTAGTAGAATTTCATCCACTACGGTAAGCAAATTTCTCATATACAAAATAAATCACCTCATAAAAATGTTTGTGAGATACATATGCTCTCAATTAAACACTAGTCTTGACTCTTTCAATGGATCACAAATTCCTCACCATACATAAGAATCATTATATTTCCTTACAATCTTCTGTTAACAATTAAGTATCTATTAACAATCCATCAATCATAAGTATTTAAAATATTATGATTCATTAATCATGATTCACAAGATCACTCATGAAATATAAGAAACATTCTAAGATCTTTTTCCCTCAAGAAAAATTAATGAACTTTAAGAATATTCTTTCAACCAGATTCTTAACCAGAATTTGAGTTATCCAACTTTGTAATCAATCTGGTAACTTAAGACAGAAGGCATACCAAAACTGTTTTAGCATTCGTCTTTAATTACATGAAACTTTACACAATCCTCTAGAATAAAATCTCGAGATTACAAAAATCTGCCAAATTCCAACTGAATTCAGTGGCTACTCTTGATATTTGTTAAACTTTGTCCTCCAATATGAGCTCATTAGGATACAGTCAATAACTTAGAGTTTATTTTTCATTCGAGAAATACATTATACCAAGAATCTTCTATATTCTATGCATATGACTGTTATTGATGAATCCTAATGACTCACAAATTATGTGTCTTATAAGCAATATAGATTAAGACAAACAGTTTCTAGTTCCTCCACGTTGTTCACTTATCCAATTAACTCTTTCGAGAGTAAAACCAACTACTTAAGGTAATTGCTAATGATTCAGAATCTCTTATGTCTAGGTGCCGAATTCATTTACCTCGGAGCAACACCACATTTAGATCCTTATATCCAAATCATTTCTAAGTTAACAAATAAATCTTTAAGATTTGTTAACTCTGCAAGTGAGTGTCAAACACAATACTTGATCATGTGTCTATGTTCACTGACTAAGTTAAGTGCACCAAATAACTCTAATAACCATGAGTACATAGTAGATTCATACAAGATTAATTGTGTACACATGAGAATAATCTCACTGTAACCTAGTACATAAACACATCATTATCTGGTAAATTCCTCCAAAATCCGCATATGTTACTCACATATCTCATTGAGAATCTTGTAACTCGACTACTAAAGAATTTCTCTTGAGTAAATAACATATCTGAGAAATTTCTGAGACTGAGAACACATTCTCTCTCATGAGTTTTCCAATTGAACTTACCTCTTACAACCAAATTTCTCCCCTTTAACTGATCCTATCATCCAAGCTAAGATTAGGCTGTCTCAATGAAGACATTTTATGATCGAACTTACTCCTATCCCAACAAACTAGGATTAGTAACTTTCCATCTTAGTCAGTAGTACTTATAATGATTTCCAATTTCAAACCATTTCTAATTCCATATTGCTCCACACAATCCCTAGAGAATTCCTCTTACTAAAAAAGTTATTGTTCTGTATCTTACTTTAGATTTGTTCAAAAATACTTTCAGATAATCAAATTCTTATACATCAATTGGGTTTTTTTTCAAAACCTGTGCGACCGATAGATCCTCTGATAGACTTCTACCCATCACTTCACCCATCCTTTTAAAGAAATTATCAAAACTTAACTGACGAGATGACAAATGAAAATACCTAAAATCCTGAACAATCAATAATAAGTGCCTTTCACAAAGAACTCGAGTCTATTATAATCAAAACTTTTCTTTTAGATATTTTCAACTCAGGTGACAGTAACTATCATCCATCTTAGATCTATCTATGCATAAGAGACAGGTTGGGTTTAAGAAATTGAAATACAATTATCTTAAAACTACTTGAATTCCAAACCTTAACCATACAAGTAGTAATTCACATGATATTAACCACCCTTCAGAAAAAAAGTGATTTTCACATTGGAAGGATCATATGAATTTAATCTGATGTCTCATATTCAAGAAATTCAAAAGAAGTAAGAGTTTTTATAAATACTAACCACTGGTCTACAGACCACTCTCACATAAGAAATTCCCTTTGGAATCATTAATGTCCCATACCATCAACTTTCCCTCCAAGAAAGTTCTTTGATTCTAGATTTGTTCACCAGAAAATCAAAAATATTAATTGGCTATTCTATATTCATATATAGGATCTGATCACAACCAATTCTAGAAGATACTTCAAGCCATCGAATTCCCTCATGTTCCTTGAGTGATTCCCTATAAACAAAAATATCATCTAAGAATACCACTAGGCATTGACCCAAGTATGGACGAGCGTTTATAGACTGTTGAAATAACCCAAGTGTATTCATTGCCAAAAGGAAACATTAAGACTTCAAAACAACTGAAGTAATACAATAATAGATGTCCAATGTCTATTTCAGAGAAATTTTCCTCCCTTAGATTTTTTGGTCCCCCAAAAATTCTCATTCGGCTAAGGTATAACCTCATAGTAGTAAATACTCATATTAGTCGGTTCAATCTATTCAGTCAAAAGTATATTTTCTACCTCTAAGAAGATAACTTGTCTTACACTAGGATTCTTGAATATTTTGCTTCCAAATTGTGGTTTCAATCTAGTCCACTTATAGATAAGCCCCAGCTGCTACGTTTTATTTTGTGATTTCTTTATGAACACGATGCATGTATTGAGTTAGGAGTGGCTTTTCAGAACAGACATTTTGATTGTTGTTGCAGGCCTCCGTATTTGACGTTCATCTCATCTTGCATTTTACGTTATCGCATGAGATTATTAACCTTGAAGGTTCTGCAAAATCATGGGACACTTTAAGGAACACTCACTAAACAACTTACGATACTTCTTTGCAAAGTTAAGTCACCCCCTGCATTGCACGGAACGTCAGTGGTATTGCACTTGGAAACCAACGATGTCGATGTTGCATTTTCGAGGGCTATAGAAGCTGGTGCACAAGTAACAGACGAGATAACGAACCAGGCGTGGGGTCAGAGATATGGAAAGCTTAGCGATTCATTTGGATTTGTTTGGAGCATTGCAACTCCAATAAATGAGGTCTTTTTCATTTCTCTGGCGTTAGCATTACTTCGTTAAGATCAACCATGACTAATGCAAGTACATTAATGGGAAATCCTTGAAATTGGATTCCAGTACCTCTCTTATATTCAACAAAAATTCTTTTGTCCAAAAAAGAGGTCTACAAGCCAACCATTTTTACCAGGTATTTCATTAGTTCTAACTTTTCATCTTCAACAGTTACCTTGCTAAGCTTTTGCTCGTCACATTCTTAATGACCAAAATCAGTTAGAACGTAAACGCAAACCTTCAATGCATTACCGATCGAAAAGAAAAAAAAGATATGGACTAAAGAACCCTCGAGCACAATTGAACTCTATTCCTTGGGAGTACCCTTACTCCAGAGTTAATCAGTAAATAGCACAGTACCAGGAAATCAAATTTTTGTTTACATGGTACATGCTCGGAAACCATTACGTGAAGATTTATAATTTGCCGTTTATCCCAATTTTATGAACCTAGTTCGTAAACTCTCAGTTAGGATTTACACACAGGCAAAATGAATCCTTCAACCTATTCCTTGGTTATCGACCGGAGAATTGATATTCCCACTTACATTTCCAAAAAAATCTCCTTCTCCAAACCAACCACAGCTTTTAACTATGCTAAGATTTTTGAAACCTTAGGCTATTGGCATGCGACATTCCATATCCCTTGCAAATAGCCTTGCTCCTGCAAGAATGGCCGACTTCCCCACCATGCATTGATTCTACCGCGAAAGGGAACCAAAAAAGAATCAAAAGCTTACTCATTTTAACCCGTAGACCCACAAAACCCTAGCCATGAGCAAAAAGAGGAATCACTACAAAATGAACCGCGTTCATTCTGGTCACGACTGTTACAGCCTCCACTACCATTCGTGTTACGACCATATTCATTTAAGGACATGAAATAGTCCTAATATGGTAGACCGGCCCTGCGGTGTTCGAAATTGTTGGTCATGCCAAGATTTAATTCCATGTCAAGGCCAATTTGTGAGTAATGACCTTGAGAGGACCCAAAAACTCTCTTTGAGACATATGGAGTAGTGCATGTGCGTGTGACTAATATATGCATGAGGAATGCAAAGTTGATCTCCCTTTCTGCCATAACTGCATTCTTGGAAAGCAAACTAGGATTCCTTTTAGATTGAGTCATAGACATGCAAAAAAGGTGTGTAAGATGTTGTTCATTGAGATATATGTGGACCTATGCAAACTCCATCATTGCTGGATGCAAAGTATTTCATTACCTTTATTGACGAACTCTAGAAGAACAGCTGTTTACTTCATTAAGCATAAATCGGAGGCTTTCATCAAGTTCAGACAATTCAAAGAGCATGTAGAAATTCAAACTGCACAACTACACATATGTGCGTTTTGCCACACGACGCTGCCTCGCGAACCCGATACTTAGGCAAAATTTTGACATTTTTCTTCTACGTGGCACTGCCACGCGTGGCACATCCACGCCAAAACTTTTTTGGGGACCCTGCCGGTGAAATCCAGGCTGGAGGTGGGGTCCTGGCAGCAAATTTTTAATTTCGCATGGCAATGCCACGCAAATTTTTTTAAACTCAAAATTCGAAATATGAGCTCCAAAATGTGTCGGCGTGGCACAACCACGCGTGGAAGTGCCACGTACAGCTGTTATTTAACCACTTGTCGTGTGACATGTATCTTTGGAAATTTGCCACACGTGGCAAATCTTTAGAGAAAATTTCAGGGAGGTGACTTTTTTTATTGCCACGCGTGGCAATATCAAAACACAATACTTAAAGATATTTTGCTTTGGAAATTTGCCATGCGTGACAAAATTAGTTTGTTGTAAATTTTTATTTATTTTTAACTTTTATGAATGAAATGTTGATAAACAACAACTTTATGATTAATTTAAAAGCAAATAAGATTTTTTTTGAGATTTTGAATAAGTGCATACTTATAATAAAATGTGAACTACAAATCAAATGATCATTATGTGAAATTATTATGCTCAGACAAATTTAAGTTATTATCGGTTGAATATAACATGCTATCTTATGTGTTTATGGACATTATGATGTGTTTCTATATTGAGAAAATTTCATAATCAAAATTTGACATTAATCTCAATATGATATTAATGGGTAAAAATATAAGTGTGAGCTAAATTTGCACTTGAAAGGATGCTAAGTACCTTGCAATTGAGAGCCATGTGGTAGCTTGTTAAGCTAATTTTTTGATAAAAAAAATTGCAATGTTATACACGTTTGTGTGTTTGCAAAGATGAATGAATAGTCGAACATTGTGACAAAGTGTATTATTGTCTCAGAAAAGATGCTTTTTACTTATAATATATAAATAATCAACGTTTTACATTTTCTAATTGTGTTCTTAATTAGTTCACACATCTATTAATATTGATAAGTTTTTTCAATTCTAAGTGATTGCGAGATGTGTTTGAAATGAAACTTTAGAAATGCAACATCGTAGAAAAGTGTAGTAATTTTAATTTTAAAACAATATATATTGACCACAATGCATCATTTTATGACAAAATTATTTGTGACATGTACAAACTTTATTCATCATCACAAGATTCAAATTTATCAGCCAATACATCTTGCAACTCATTGTTGGAGTGTATCAACCATCCAATCTATGGTGCATTGGTTGGGCAATGGCTCAAGATCATGTGAAGGTGCAGCTTGACCTCTACACCTATTGCGTCGGTGTCGATTTCTAGTCAATATCCTTTTTTCTTCTTCTTCATATAATTCCAACCACTTATCCATTACTCCTGAATTATATAGCATGAAGGTTGAATTTTTTTTTTTCTCAAAATAGGTGTCATTATTTTAAGACTACCCATACCTTGAGGTTTTTCACCTTTCACTCATTGCTTTTCTCATCATGCCATAGTCGTGGAGCAGATGGATCTATTTGAAACAAAACTTCGGTAACATAAAATAGAGATTCTTGCACTGACCATCCCTTTGACATGCTTCCCTCTGGCCTTGCCTTCTGAAGCACAATATCTTTCAACACTTTCATGAATCTCTCCAAGAAAAACGTCCACCTACAAAATTTTTTAACACATTAATGAGAGCATTCTGTTATTAATTTAAAAGAATCACACTACATTTATTGAAACCACTAAAATCAAAATCATGTGTATTATACCTTGAGTGCACAAGTTATTTATGAATCCAAGCATCCTAATCTCGAGCGCTTTAAGCAACAAAGAGAGGCAACAAAATCAAGGCTTAATCTTTTAGGCCAATCTCACCTTGGATCGGGAGGCAAGGCTAATATGCACGCCCCATTTGTAAGCAATTCTCTTTTAGCTAATTGCATTTCATATGTTTCTTGTTTATCAATAATTTTTGGTTTTTTTCTAATCATTCGATTTGTGTTGATGTAGGTTGAAGATTATGGGTGCAAGTATACAAATGTCGAGTACAATATTGGATATCGCCAAGGCTATAGTGCCTTGGCGTACATCCAAGGGTAAATTTTTGCTATATAATTTGTATTTCTCATATTTTTTATACATAATTTTCAGTTCATTTCATTTTTATGACATGTGTTTGGCTAATAATCATTAATTTGTTTTGTGAATGTGTATGTAGAGGGCATCCACTTCCTTTGTGGAAGAAAGTACAGGAGGAAACCAAGGAGAAGAAGAGAATGAAGATGAAGGGGATGAAGGCGAAGACGAAGGACAAGATTCGGCTTCGGACAATGATGAGGGAGAAGAGAGCGAAGACTAAGAAGCCTATAATTACTTTTTAGATTTGATGTATTTTCATTATTTGCAAAAGTAGGAAAAAAAAGTTATTAGCATCAAAGCTCTTTTTATGAATTAGATGCGAATATGGACACTTTTTTGGATTATGAATATAAACTTTTGTATTTGATCATCTCTATCTCATTATCTATGGAATGATTGTTTATTGTTTATGTTTTTCTATTTCATCTCTGCTGTAAATATATACAAACAATCCAAAACAAACAAAAACATCAATTTAAGATGAAAAAACATACCTCATCTATTGTTTGGATGATCTTTAATTCCTTCTAAGATGCATCTCTTTTTTTCATCATAAAAGCAAACAATGAAAACCAAATCATTGTTAGAATACAAATCAAAGAATCATTGTTAGATTACAAATCAATCAACAAAATGATAATTGTTAGAATACAAATCAAAGAATCATTGTTAGATTAAAAATCATTAATCATTGTTACATCAATCTCACCATTTTGAAGATACTATGAAAATGCACTTTATGACTTAAATGTAATCTACCAAAATTTAGAATGCATAACATACCTCATGCATTTGCTTGGATTGTCTCTTTTCCTTCAAAATTGCATCACTTTCTTCTACAAAAGCCAACAAGGAACAATCATTCAATAATCAACCAATAAACAATGAAAAACTAACAAACAAAACTCTCTCTCTCTCTCTCTCTCTCTCTCTCTCTCTCTCTCTCTCTCTCTCTCTCTCTCTCTCTCTCTCTCTCTCTCTCTCTCTCTCTCTCTCTCTCTCTCTCTCTCTCTCTCTCTCTCTCTCTCTCTCTCTCTCTCTCTCTCTCTCTCTCTCAAAAGCTTTTCTTTCGAAAGCTTATCTTCACGAAATCGATTTGCAGATACAGTCGGAGCCCCCACTTTTTTCATTTCACAAAAGCTTCTCTCTCTCTCTCTCTCTCTCTCTCTCTCTCTCTCTCTCTCTCTCTCTCTCTCTCTCTCTCTCTCTCTCTCTCTCTCTCTCTCTCAAAAGCTTTTCTTTCAAAAGCTTATCTTCACAAAATCGATTTGCAGATACAGTCGGGGTCCCCACTTTTTTCATTTCACAAGTTTTTTTTTTTGTTCCAATATTTCTACATGGCAGTGCCACGCCATTTAAAAAAAAATTCAGAAAATTTGCCACGGCGTGGCAGGATTGAGCTTGTTGGAAAAAGTTGCCACGCGTGGCAAATTTAAAAAAAAATATATCATCATTTTGCCACGCGTGATACACCTGAGCTTTCTAGAAAAAAAATTTCTCTGGAAAGAAGCTATGGATAAAGAATATTCATCTCTTGTCAAAAACCAGACATGGACAATTGTCGAATTACCTGCTAGCAAAAATGTAGTTGATTGCAAATGGATTTTCAAAGTCATGTACAAAGCAGACGGAAGCATTGACAGAAAAAAAGCCTGACTTGTCGCCAGAGGATTTTCTCATGGATACAGCATTGATTACACTGAGACCTTCAGTCCAGTAGTCAAACATTCTTCTATTCGACTTTTATTATCGTTTGCTGCTGCAGCAGATTTGGAAATACATCAAATGGATGTACAGACAACATATCTCAATGGAGTTATTGAAAAAGACATTTACATGGTGCAACTAAAAGGTTATATTATCGAAGGTAAACACAATCATGAGTGTAAACTCCATAAGGAACTTTATGGCTTGAAACAATCTGCTCGAGCATGGTTTCAGAGGACCAATACTTTTCTTATTGATCATGGCTACACACCAAGCTCTTCATATTCAAATGTTTACTTCAAGATAGTGCAGCATTCTTTTATCATTATCACTTTATACGTGGACGACACATTGCTCTTTAGCAACAGTATCGATCTGATAAAAGAAGACAAGAAAATGCTATCTTTTTAATTCGACATGACCGATATGGGCGAAGCTCATTTATGCCTAGGTATTCAAATCCATAGAGACATAAATCAAAATCTGATCTACATTATTCAGCAAATGTACATCTACAATATTGTTAGTCAGATATAATCTAGTTAATTGCAAGTTAGCTCTCTCACCAATGGAACCAGGTCTCAAATTGTCAAAGGACCAGTGTCCCCAAACAATCAAAGAGAAGGAGCAGATGCATGAGTATCCTTATCATTCGATAATAGGATCTCTTATGTATGCAATGATCTATACCAGGCCAAACATAGCTTTTGTAGTCAGCTCCTTAAGTAAGTATATGACGAACCCTAGTATGACACATTGGAAGGCTCTTATAAGAGTCATGAGATATCTTCAAGCTACTATTGACTTTTGCATTTGTTATGGAGCAGTCGACAATGACAAACTCAATTTACTCAGTGGTTACACAGATGCAAGTTGGACAAGAGATGTAGGCACTCGTAAATCTATTTCTGGATTTACATTCTTCCTCAGCAATGGTCCCATTTCTTGGAACAGTCACAAGCAATCTTCGATAGCTCTATCTTCTACAGAATCAGAGCATATCGCAGCCTCACAAGCTACAAAGGAAGCAATTTGGTTGAGAAACTTACTTACAAATATCAATCTGAGCCAATATGCTCTGACATTACTATTTTGTGATAATCAAAGTGCCATTGCCTTGTCAGCCAACTCTAGATTCATTCTAGGAGTAAGCACATTGAACTCAAGTATCACTATGTCAGAAGCAAAATTCTCGACAAAGAGGTCAGATTGCAGTACTGTCGAATGCAAGATATGACAACAGACATTTTTACCAAAGCATTAAGCTTGGATACAAACAGAAAGTTCTGTGCAGAACTAAGTTTAAAGGTCAAGGCATTCATGAATTCGGATTAAAGGGGAGTGTTGGATTATTCTCCTATTAATCGACTAATCGACATTTTAATCTTCATCCAATTTTTCTCTAGACTTGTAGATTTCTTCGTGTTTTTACACAATCTGTATAACTACTCAGAATCGGCTCACAATGTTGACATTTTCAGGATTTTTTCTCACTTCGACTTTCTCACAAAATGCCAGATGTCTCAAATGTTAAGGAAAGGACATTGGCAAAGACCTTCAATTTTTTGCATGACAGTTTATGTTCATTTCTGTAGAGTGACAGTTTATGTTCAAATCTGCAAACAGACTGTTTACGACCAAAGCCACCGACTTGCATTAATTCAACAACAAGTAATTTCTGAGAAGTCCTAACAGGATGGATGCCAGCACATCACAGCCAATTGGATGACGCATTTGGAGACCTAATTGCTTAGTATAAATAGTTGTTCATATTTCTACATCACAAGATTGAAACATGAAGATCAATCATTAAGTATTGAATAGTTAGCGTTCTCTCTCTCTCAAGCCTGCGAGCTTGAACACTCTTGAGCATTCTAGCTCAGTTCCTTAGAGTTGATTAAAGATTGATATTGCATCAATACCTGTAACAACATCCCACAATTCGTTGGCCATTAGCAAGTTCTTCATCTTAAATTTCCATAAATGATAATTGGATCCATTCAGCTTGTCTTCGATAAGGCCGACTTTACTTTGAGAATCCATCTGGAACTTTAGTCTGTTGACGTTAAGAGAGATATCGTGTTGTGGAAATCAATTCTCTGATATCGAAACAAATTGATTCAAACTGAAGAATAATTTGATATCGCAAAATATATCGAGTATAAGAGCTTGCGCTCTGATATGATAGTATTAGGCCTTGAAAAATCAACGCTCTGATACCATGTTGGAAAGAGGTGTGAAAAGATAGATCGAATAGAATCAAATAAAAAGAATTCGAATGATAAGAAAGAAAACTTATCATGCGCAGCGGAATAAACTACCTTCATCTTTCTCTATGCATGACTACGCCTATCAATTTTGAACAAAAACATAGTGATAGAAATCACATTCAATTTTATAGTAACTAACTTTGAAATCACTAGTACTACAATGATTATGTAGCCAAACATTAAAGCATTGAATTATCAAACAAATAATCAGTCGCGAAGAACTACAGAAACGCATACATTTTGAGACAAACCTGAACGCAATAAGAAGATAGTATTGATTCGGTATGAAAAACAAAACAGATGTAAATGAATATAATAAGTTGTGGATCAAAACCACGTACTCTTGGCTATCTCTGAACGGCTAACTATAAGTCTGAATTAGGCGCAACTACCGATAAGCAGTGAGTGCAATAGCAATCTCTAATCCACTCTGAGAAACTGAGCTAGAATGCTCAATAGTGTTTAGGCTCACAAGCTTGAGAGAGAGAACGCTAACTATTCAATACTTAATGATTGATCTTTATGCTTCAATCTTGTGATGTAGGAATATGAACAACTATTTATACTAAGCAATTGGGTCGCCAAATGCATCATCTAGTTGGCTGTGATGTGCTGGCATCCATCCAATTAGGAGTTTTCAGAAAATTACTTGTTGATGAATTAATGCAAGTCGGTGGCTTTGGTCGTAAACAGTCTATCTGCAAATTTGAGCATAAACCGTCACTCTACAGAAATGAACGTAAACTGTCATGCGAAAAATATGAAAAATGTAATGGTCTTTGCCAACATCATGTTCTTAACATTTGAGACATCTGGCATTTTGCGAGAAAGCCGAAGTAAGAGAAAATCCCAAAAGACGAAAATTTCGACACTGTGAGCCGTTTCCGAGTAGTTATGCAGACTGTGTAAAAACACAAAGAAATCTGCAGGTCTGGATAAAAATTGGACAAAGATTAAAATTTTGATTAGTCGATTAATAGTAGAATAATCCAACAAAAATTAGGTTGGACATAGGTTCACATCCTGCAATTTTTTTATAAAATACAGTACTTAGGCGAAAGATGCACTTAGGCACTCCCGAACCTTTGTCGAGCTACACCATTGGTCAAGATACTTCGCCGAGATTTTTGGAAGCTATTTTTACAGTACTGGACATGTCTGTAGATTTTTTCTCTAGAACTTATGATTCAAACTAGTATTTTGTCTAGTAGCTCAAAATTAGCCTATAAAAGGGTTGAATTTGATTTCATTTCTCACTTGTGCTAGCAAAGCTCTTGCAAATTTTTTCCTCGACCAAACTTTCCCAGAACTTTTTTCACAGCTTTTTGATACACTCTCAAGCCTTTTACTTTGATTTTCTACCCATTTGTCATCATGTCTTCCAGTGATACTAGTATCTCACCTCGCTCTGTTGTTCTACGTGATGTTCCAACCTCAACAGACATCATGTTGCTTTCTAGCACAAGCAAGGTGGCGGAATGGACGAACCTTGTTGAGCGTGAAAGATTTCAGATCCTTAAGATCCAATCTACTTGAATGATCTTTGGTTAGAAAGAGAAATACACTACCAATCTCACCAATGTAGAATAATTAGCATCTACACACAAATTGAGATGCAAACACCAATAGAACTTGATCAAACTTGAATGAAATGAAAAAGTACTGTTGTTGTCCGTACAAAACCAGCAAGATACTGTATTTCACACGTGTGGATCCAAAAATAGCAAATATAGATCATTCTACACATAGAATTGCAAGCAATCACCAAGATCGTGCACTAATGGATAGTGGAACCCAAGAGAACCATGTATAAGCATGAAATAAAATAGAGAAGAGAGAAGATTGCTCTCTCCACGAGTTACATCCTTTTATAGCAGGTCCAAACCCTATTTGGCCACTTGGCTTTCTCTCCAAAATGCTAACCCTACTAATTTTCGGTCTAGATTCAATGTACCCAACTATTCAAATTGAATCTACTCAAACTCGCATTCTAACTTTCCCACACTTTCAAAAGGTGTTTATTCAAATAAAATTTAGACTAATGAACTTTCAAAAGTCAACCTCTAAGTCTAAAACAAGTTTTGGCCTCAATATGCCAATTATGGAAATATTGCAAAATGTGATGAAACTAGTTGAATCATTCACATTGAGCCCTTGCTCACGACAATGGGGATCCATGAGCGTGCCTTTTCAAAGAAAATCAGTATGGAATTTATTACTATGGCATTTAGTACTTGGAATGAAGCCAAGTCTAGTTTTTATATTACCTTCCAGAGAGTCACAATTTGATGAAAAGTATTGTCAATACATGTTGGATTTATCTCCTTTACTCTCCTAAATCCTATCTTAATCTACCTCCATTCATGGTACTGTATTTTACTTGTGTTGTTGCACAGTCTGCATATTTACACGTAAAATAAGACATGCGAAAAACGCGAGTGTCTGCATTTTTACTCAGGAATTTCCACAGGGCAAAAAAGGCGAAAAAGATGACACTGTGTTTTTACACTTGATTTATGACAGACGAAAAAGATGACATTGTCCTACAAATGCTAAAGGTGCTCTTATAGAAAAGCGAAGGTAGGTTGTAAATCGATTTTTAAGGCGTTTGTCAGATTGTCGTGTTTTTTGCATTTTTATCAACGTTAAATTTTAGCGAAGGCTGACATTGCGGCCTCCTCACGCTCATCCCATGCACTGTGCAATCAGATTTGACAATGACAGCAGCCACTCACGATCCCCCATAGACACCACAACCACTTTTGTACCTTCTTCATCTGCACACCTATAAAAACTATGTATATATGGAATACCATCTGCATATTCATATGATGGCATTAGAATAGAATAGAAGAGAAAATGAAACATCACTGATAATAAAAAATAGACATCGTAGATGCCTTCGCGCATTGATTCTTTTCTTCCAGATGTATTGTCAGTAATAGGTTCATCACCTTTACAGATTGTGAGATTAGCCTTGTGAAGCATGCGGTTATGTCCGCTTTTGTTTTGTGCTCACTTGCATTATTGACCTGTATATTTTGTTATACTTAATCTGATTACAGCTCTATTTATTTTGCGTTCAGATTTGTGTCAATATTGTAATGCTTTTCTACATTCTATCTAGTTTTCTAATTACTTAATTTGGTTGTCTGCTCTTTGCGAATTATTATAAGTCTAGCTGTTCGCGACTAATATTTAGTCTTGCCTTTCGCGACTGATTATTAGTCTAGCTCTTTTCAAGTAATTCGTGACTAATAATTTTTCTAGCGATTCACGACAAATCATCTGTCTGATATTTTGATGCTTAATGTTTGGCTACGTAATCAGATCGAACATGATTTCTATCACTAATGTTTTGTTCAAGACTGATAGGCATAGTCATGCTTGAGGAAAGAGTGAGATAGCTTATTCCGCTGTGCACAAACATTTTTCATTCGAGTTCATTTCTTTTCAAGTATCGAGTCCGTTTTTTTTCGTGTTCGTTTCTTTTTTAGTTATCTTTCTTTCACTCTCTCTTTCCAACATGGTATCAGAGCTAATTTCTGTAGCTTGATAAGCTTCCACAGAAACAAAGACTCTACTCGCCAATAGAGTAATTGTCTTCTTGTTCTGTAATTTAGCACCAGATTTTCATACTTAAGTCACTGATAGTTATTCCTATCACCTAGACTAATCTTCCACGTGGATTCCCAAGGGAAAGTCAGTCCTATCATGGAAAAGCTTGGAGCCAATGACCATCTGTGGAAATTTAAGATGAGAACCGTGCTAATGGCTAAGGAGTTGTATGATGTTGTTAAAGGTGTAGAAGAGAAAGCCGAAGCTGACGACGCAGCAATCTCTAGATGGAAGCTAAAAGATGACAAAGCATTTGCACTGATCATCCTCAACATTTCGAATACTCAGATCGGCCATGTGGCCGAAGCCCAGACATCCAAGCTCATACGACAGCTGGATGATGATCATCACAACACATCCAGAGCTGACTCTCTCAAGAGTCATTGCAATGTTGTTGTAGAAAGACTCGCGAAGGAACGAAGCCTCTAGTTCCTCAGCTGATTCTCACGCTTTGTACACCAACAAGAGCATGACTAAGTAGAAGAAGAAAAAAGGCCCAAAGCAATCAAAGCAAGACCAGAAACCAGCACAACACAAAGAACAGTCGAATCCGCAGACAAAGAAGAAGCTGTTTTGCAAATACTGTAAGAGAAATGACCACGAGATCCAAGATTGTCGGATACTACAAGCAAAGAACAACAGAAAGGGACAGTCGGATCAAGTGGCCAATGCAGCTACAGAAGCTCCACAACCCATTCAAGAAGTGGATCATGATGCCTTCATGACCAACCATCAAGGAGCATCCAACGACAGTTTTTGGTTCCTGGATTTCGGTGCCACTCAGCATATGACCAGCCTCATTGGTTGTTTTGAGTCCTATACACCCTACAGTACCAACAAATACATTCACCTTGTCGAAAATAGCACACAAGCTATTAAAGATAAAGGTACTGTGAGATTGCGCTTTGCAAATGATCAATCTTAGATACTTTCTAAAGTCCTATATGTACCCAATTTATCTACGAATTTGCTATCTATAAGCAAAATCACAGATCTAGGACATAAAGTAAAATTTGAATGTGATCAGTGCAAAGTAGTTGATAGGACAAGCAAGATCCTAGCACTCAGAAATAGGCATTGATACTTGTATAGATTAAGTCATTGCTTTTATGCCTCTATTCAGGCACTCAGTACTTCTATTCAAGCAAATAAAAGTTTACTTTGGCATTATAGACTTGGTCACTTGAACCATGCTGTTGTACAACAAATGTCTAAACATTCTATTGTTCTTGATCTAGACTATCCTAGTAATAAAGTCGAGTTACCTGTCTGTCAAGACTGTTTGGTTGGTAAACAGACTAGGAAACCATTTAGATCAAGCCATTAGCATACTGCTAGAGGATTGTTAGATGTTGTGCATTCAGACATTTGTGGCCCGATGAAAAATCCTTCTCTAAAGGATGCAAAGTATTTTATAACTTTTATTGATGAATTCTCCAAAAGGACTATGGTGTATTTTATCTAGAAGAAATCAGAAGCTTTCAATTGCTTCAGAATCTTCAAGGAGTGCGCAGAAAAAGAGGCTGGAAGGACGATCCAGGCCCTGAGATCTGACAATGGTGGAGAGTACATCTCTACTGAATTTAAGGAGTACTACCAGAGCCAAGGCATTGAGTAGCAATTCATCACTCCTTATAGTCCTCAGTCAAATGGCTTAGCCAAGAGGAAGAACCGTACTCTGGTTGAATCAGCTAAATGTATGCTGGCGCATGCATCATTGTCCAAGAGCTTATGGGCCGAAGCTATCTCCACTGCAACTTACATCCAAAACAGATGTTCGACCAAGGCCCTCTTAGGCGAAACACCCCATGAGGTGTAGACAGGCTCTAAGCCTTTTGTGAAGAACTTAAGAGTATTCGGATGAGGAAGAAATTTGACTTCCAAGGTCTCAAGACCATCCTGATTGGGTATACTTAATTTGATAACATATACAATCTGTATAATTTCGATACCCAACAAATCTTGTACAACTAGGATACAGTATTTATCGAGGATCAATTCGTCAACATCAAAGGCAAAGATATTGTTCTAGGAGAACCTTTATCGCCTGACATCGGTGGATGGTGTGGACGATATGCATGAGAATGGGCGGCCAAGTATGGCAAGAGGCCGGTTGAAGAAGGAGACTGATTTTCCAATGTTCGTGTTTCCCTTTCTGAAGGATCTTCGTTGTGACTGGGATACTTCTTCTGATTGAGTCGCTTTGGATTACCCATTTGCTTGCTTAGCCTTGTCTTTATCCTGTTTGATTCGTGACCTTGGCTATCGATTTTGTTGATGGTGTTTCTGGTGACAAAATTTCTAGAATTTACACGTGTGGGGAATGTCCACAAGAGTGACTGATCTTAATTAAGCTTTGTGATTGGCACTATAACCTGATTCTAGATTGATCAACAAAATCTAGTTCAGAAGAAGTGGCTAATCCACAATCTAGCATGCTAATCAACAGAATATAATAGCAATGAATCAAATAATGAATAAAAATACAAGATTTCAGTGTATGAGCATTAGTCTCAACATTGACACGACTATCCAAGCTTCAGGCTCAAGCGTGTCCATTGTCGATCCACTATTCGACAGCGAATCAGATGAATATGTTGCTATTACCCAACAACAAGTCCCAAGAGTGGTTCATCAGTCGATTCCTCCCAGAAGATGAAGCTGAGTGCGCACACAGCCCACAAGGTATACTCCTGAGTCTGCATGTCTCTTGATACAGGAACCGACAACAATTGAAGAGGCACTTAACCAACCAGACTCTGATCTCTGGAGAGAAGCCATGGACAGAGAGTATTCCTCTCTGATCTATATCACTCAACAAAGGTATCTTCACAATGTTCTTGACAGATACAATCTAATGAACTGTAAGTTAGCTCACTCACTGATGGATCCAGGCCTGCGTTTGTCAAAGGGCCAATGTCCCCAGACCAAGCAGGAACAGGAGCAGATGAGAGAGTCAATCGATACTTGGATCTCTCATGTACGCAATGGTCTGTACAAGACCTGACATCTCTTTTGCAGTAAGCTCCCTTAGCCAATATATGGCTAATCCTGACATTACTCATTGGAAGGCTCTCATAAGAGTCATGAGGTATATTCGAGCTACCATGGACCAATGCATCTGCTATGGAGAAGTCAGCAATGACAATCTTCATCAGCTCAGTGGATATTCCGATGCAAGCTGGGGAGAAGATGTAGACAATCGTAAGTCCACATCTAGATTTACATTCTTTTTCAATGGCGGTCCTATCTCATGGAACAGTCAGAAGCAAATCTCTATCTCTCTTTCTTCTACAGAAGCAGAATAAATTGTTGTTTCTCAATCCATTTAAGAAGCGTTTTGGTTGAAAAATTTATTGTCAAACATTAGTTTGTATCAATACAGCCCTACAATCATATTTAGTGATAATCGGAGTGCTATTGCCTTATCGGCCAACCCTAGATTTCACTCTAGGAGTAAGCACATTGAAATCCGATATCACTACATTAGGGACAAGGTTCTCAACAAGGAGGTAAGTTTAACGTACTGTAGAACGCAGGATGGTTGTAGATATATGTACAAAGGCATTAAGTGTTAATGCACACAACAAGTTTTCTACGTTGCTTAGTTTGAAGATCAAGGCATTCACGGATCCAGATTAAGGGGGGTTGTTGGATTTATCTCCTTTACTCTCCTAAATCCTATGTTAATCTGCCTCCATTCATATTGTTGTATTTTACTTGTGTTGTCGCACAGTTTGCATATTTACATGTAAAATAAGACAAGCGAAAAACACGATTGTCTTCATTTTTACTCAAGAATTTCCACAAGCAAAAAAGGCAAAAAAGATGACACTGTGTTGGTTTATGATAGGCGAAAAAGGCGACACTATCCTACAAATGCCAAAGGTGTCTTACAAATGCCAAAGGTGCCCTTATAGAAAAGCGAAGGTACCCTATAAATCAATTTTTAAGGCATTTGTCAGAGTGTCGCATTTTTCGCATTTGCATCAACGTTAATTTTAGTGAAGGCCGACGTCGCAGCCTCCTCACGCTCATCCCATGCATTGTGCAATCATATTTGATAACGACAGTAGCTATCCACGATCTCCCACAAACAGCACAACCACTTTTGTACCTTCTTCATCTACACACCTGTAAAAATTATGTATATATTGAATACCATCTGCATATTCATATGATGGCATCATAATAGAACAGAAGAGAAAACGAAACATCACTGATAATCAGAGATAGACATTATAGATGCTTTCGCGCATTGATTCTTTTCTTCCAGATGTATTGTCAATAATAGGTTCATCACCTTTACAGATTGTGTGATTAGCTTTGTGAAGCATGCGGTTACGTCCGCTATTGTTTTGTGCTCACCTGCATTATTGACTTGTATATTTTGTTATACTTAATTTGATTACAGCTCTGTTTGTTCTGCATTCATATTTGTGTCAATATTGCAATGCTTTTCTACGTTCTATCTGGCTTTCTAATTACTTAATCTGGTTGTCTGCTCTTCGCGAATTATTATTAGTCTAGTTGTTCGCAACTAATATTTAGTCTTGCCTTTCGCGACTAATTTGCCACTGATTATTAGTCTAGCTCTTTGCGAGTAATTCGTGACTAATAATTTGTCTAGTTGTTTGCGACAAATTATCTGTCTGATGTTTTGATGCTTAATGCTTGGCTACGTAATTAGATCGAACATGATTTCAATCACTAATGTTCTGTTCAAGACTGATAGACGTAGTCATGCTTGAGGAAAGAGTGAGATAGCTTATTCCACTGTGCATGAACATTTTCCATTCGAGTTCGCTTCTTTTCGAGTTTCGAGTTCGCTTCTTTTCGTGTTCGTTTCTTTTCGAGTTATCTTTCTTGCACCCTCTCTTTCCAACAGTACAAAGGCAATAAAAAAAAAAAGGACATACTATTTGATTTCTAATGTCACTAACTTATTGTCAGACTGGAATGCAAAGCATACGACATTAACTGCAAAACATCATTATGGAATTTTTTTTAATGTAAAATTCAGTTTTACGAAAATCATCAAGTATTATCACTGGTTTATAACAGAACATCAAAACCCATTCGTATAATCACTCAAAACAACTGTAGGTCTATCATGCATGTCAGAATCACCATGCAACTAATTTTCACAAGCACGATCACTAAAGTTGGAAAAAAATAGACATGCATGAGAACAATTTGTGCTTTAAGCAAATTTTACTCACAAGATAGCAAAACTTGAGACAACCATAACTTGAGCTATAGTGCACCAAATTGGTCACTATATGCAAAGTATAGAGGGTAGGCATATTTTCGAGATGACTCCCATGTCACTCTGCCACCTTAGCTTCACACATGCGAGTTCAAAACAACCAAAAAATATGTAGGAGGCCACACTTTTTCTAGGAGATAGGTTCGGAAAGTACCAAATTGCCATGCATGCACCCCAAGAGGCTTTACCAATAGTCTAGACTTCCACGAAGCCTTCGATCAGGTCCAAAGATGCAATATGGGTTGAGAATGAAAAAAAATGACTTGTACGAGGGCACACTAGCTATGAACTTCAAGGAGACAGAGCATAAGTCTCTAGGAACCAATTGTATGTCTAATAGCTTTTTGGGATAAATCTCTCAAGAAGCATGAAAAAAAAACAATCTTCAGCCCTTTCTGGGCCTCCTACACCCTCTAGGTTCTGATTTCTCTGTTCTAACCTCTTGGACAACTTCAAAAGATATGGATAATCCCTAATGCAAGGTCTACCAGGCAATTTACAGCAATATGCAATCAAATCTATGAAAAAAAGTTGCAAATTCATCAATTTTGGCAACTTTTCAAGTAAAATTCTAGCATACAGTAATTAATTTAGCAATTAATGAAACCCTAGTTGAAGGTAAACTTCTTGGAAATCCATATCTACCATGAGTTATAAGAGATACAAGCAAAACCCTAAAAAGTCATCATAAACTAGCTAATATCGACAATAATCCATAAAACCCTAAAAAAACGTCGACAAAAATGGATCTAGGCCTATTCTTCACATGTGGGAATAGCCTGCACATGTGTGGGATCTTGTATGTACAAGATTTACATAGTTAATCAAGCTAGAATTTGCCAATTTTAGCACTCCTCAAAACTAGCTTTATGAAATTATGCTACACTTATCCATAACCCTAGGGGTTGATTTGAGCTTAATATATGAATTCTTAGTCAAGGAATTATTGAGGATATCAGCTATGCAATCTAATAATGCACGTGTTGGAGTTAGATCTCTTTAAAGCTTGTGCCTTCTCCCATCTTGATTGTATTTCAATCTATACACCCACTTGCAATCAAGTGTCTTCTTCCCATGAGAAAGATCTACAAGATCCCAAGTATGATTCTCTTTGATGGATGTAGCATTATACTTCTTCCTTGTCTCCAAAGATCTATAGACATAGCAAGGTGAACCAACATTTCTCAATTCTTTGAGATTAGGCTTCTTACTATATAGAACTTCATATGGTGTGATCCCTCCAATGACATTGTTAAGCACTCTATTTCACAAAAAGCTTGCACAAGTAATAGCTCCCCCCAAAAAAGACTCGGGAAGAGAGTAATCAAGTCTTATTCAATTTTGTGGTGTGATATTTGTAGTAATTCACTGAACAATTCTCACTATAATGTCAAGAATTTGGTCAATCTCAACAAATTGTAAAATTAAATTGAGAGTCATATTCATTTAAGCAAGCGATGATGGCTGAAACATGAACGTATGTGATAACCTTTAAGCATAAATGCTTCACCCCTTAAATTCTTCCCAATTCTTGTCGATGACTTCAAATTTGAATGTGCTATAAACATCCACACATTGAAATTCTATACACATTAATGGCATCAAAATCTATGGCATTATTTTTAGATGAGCTTGAATCAATGCACATGGAGCATCACCTTCTGGGTGGATCGTACACTTGCACACACAGCCTCAAAATGGACCAAGTCTTGAGATGTGTGGATATCCTCTACTTTTCAATAGTGCTTTTGACATCCCATTCCATGATGAAACATTATGTAGGCTATTTGAAATTGGGGTATGTGAAATTCTAGAAACAAGCTCCATTTATCTCAATTATAATTTTACCCATCTCTTGTGCAAGCTACTTGGACTGCCACTTGGACTACTACACTCCAAGGGACCACATACGCACATACCATATGCACATTCTATTGGCCATTATCATGCATGTTAGGACTCTCATGATACTCTTTGCTCGCCTCTTATGCACAACCTAAACACACCATATTTTTTTGGAGTTGCACCTTTCCCTTGCTCTACATTGTCATGGTATTATTATTCTCTAGAGACTTAATACACTGTTGCTTGATAATCTAAAATCTCGAAATCATGATTTTGATATACAAATTTATCCTAAAGTATGATTTGTTGTTAGGAAACTCTCTATAATTTACAAACTCTTGTACTCATCTCTTATGCATAACCTAAACACACGTCAACTCTTTTTTTTTGTAAATAATCGTTTGATCTCTCATTCTGAACTAATCCATGTTACTGATCTTGAGATGAGATAGTAAATTCACTTTTGCTTCATAATGTAAAATTTCATGATATTAATCTTGAGATCATATAGTTAATGCACTTTTGCTTGATAATGTAGAATCTCATGGTCATGTATTTGATGCAACTGTATCCTGCTTCTATGATGGATTGCTTTAAAGGAAGAGGCTATAATCAATAACTTCTATATCTAATAATGAGCTCAAGGCATAGCACCAATTATTTCATGGAAGGGAAGGCAAGCATGAAAACTAAAAAGCTGGAACAGCAAAATGATGCAAATTTTTAGACCAATACAATGCCCTTGGTAAGTCTTATGTGCCATTCAGAAAGAATAGCTTGGTAAACACTTGCCTTAAGGTAAATTGAACATAGCTATTCATGTTGTCTATGCAAAAAGAAAAAGGTGGCACCTCAAAAAAGATGAAGACCTTTCCTATTTATCTATAGTTCTAATCTCATGAACATTCTCCCACATCTGCAACGTACATAAGGAATTGAGAACCTTACTAGATTTCACGTAAACTTATCTGAATGTATGCTCTGAGCTTTCAAAGCTTAGGTACATCCTTGCCGCTCAATTTAAATTTGACAGGTCAATCCAAAAGTAAATTAGATACATCTTATGTAATATGAATAAGCATGAATGTAGACATTGAATAAAAACAAGAGACCACATTTGTCCAACCAAAGCTTAGCTGATGCAAATAGAAAAGTTCATCCTTAAGGTTCAAATTAGTGCATGGCTTACTCTAGAGAAAAGTAGCCAGTTATTCACGTGGGCAAGGGCCAGCAGTCAGTCTTCAAAAGATATCTAAGTTGAGTTAATTGGTTTCACAGAAACACTTAACAGTTTCAATTTAAAAGAATTGTCATTAAATTCCTCAAGCATTCAAGAGACCTTATCTGGAGCTTCACTATGCAGAAGTTCACATGCCTACTTTTGAATACAATTTCCCGTATCGAAATAAATGCCGTGAAATTATGAGAAGGAAAGATCTGATCACAACACAAGTAGGAAAGTTGATATAGAGCCTTCTTCTACAGTAATATAGTCAAAGAGTACCAAAACTAAAAGCTTGCCAAGCATGGAGACTAGATCATGGTGAAAGTAAATAAACAGCACAAGAACTGATGACAGTCCTTTAGTTCTTATTTTCTCCAAAAAGGTATCCAAGTGATGAGCCTCCCCCAGGGGCAGAATGCACCTTTGTTGAAGGACGATCCTGCAAACATACATACAAGATGATAATGCTTCATACATGAAGTAGAGAAAGACACAAACATTACAAATGACAATGTCCAATGATCCACAGTTGCAAATATATGCCCTAGTTCCTACTCTGGAAATGTAACTTTTTCCTAGAAGTAAGGAAATTAAAACATTGAGATTATTAGCTGAAGGTATCGAACTCCCAAATGGGAAAACAAAATATGGAGAAGGTTAACATCACCTATTTGCATGAGAATGCAAGGCAGGACGCCTCATGCCAATTCCAAACATTGAATCGTGAACTTTTCAGACATTAAGTATGGAGAGTTCTCAATCTCAACAATCATAACTGGAGAACACTTCATAACTAAATAACAAGGTATTGAACCGGACTCTAGAAAGTTAAAATTCCAGGAGTTGAAATAATTACGCACGAGCCAGATTTTAGCCAGAAATCAAAACGCTCAATGAGCCTGAAAGTCGTGGTGGCTTCCACCAGTTTACTGCCTAGAATAGATACGCAAGAAGGGAACAGGTTGTAAACTCAACGTACAGTGATAAAGTTGCCTGTATTTTGGCCTTCAGCGCGATGATAATTATTGAAGTTTCTTCCGAGTTTGATTTTTTCATCTGCTTCAGGTACAGTGCTGCTCTCTGCCCTTTTAGCAGTAGTGGAAGGAGAACCGTCAGCTTTAGCCACTTTTCTGGTCAGTCCCGCAGGCGGTAGGTCCTCTGGAGGCTGAGATTGATGTGGCTGCATCGTCGAAACCGTAGCTGTTGATGCCGGTTTTGGGTCCTCATTAGATCCAAATAGATAACCCAACGAGCTTTGCCCTCCACCGCTACTGACTCCACGCCCCATCTTCACTCCTTCAGCTGCGTCTAGTGCTCAGCTGCAATAAACAAATATCCCAAGAGAACTGCCATAAGCAACTGCTGTCACATAGTGGAAGCAAATTAAAACATGAAAAGCTTAAATCGAACAAAACGGACTCTAAAACACCAGAAAGTGTGCAAACATTATAACAGTTACAAAATCGCTCTGATTCAAGCAATGGCACATGAAAATGGCTGTAAACTCATACAACCCGGAGTGAGTTCATAGACACGACAATCATAAAGTCAGGAAAAAAGCATACATTACAGAAATCTGCTCGCTGAAATCCACAAAAAAAACGCAGCAAAGCTGCGACTAGTTTAACGCAGGATGCTGCCCTTTAATTAATGATGACCACCCACGCATTCACCAAAAAAAATCCTGGATCGCAAACACAGCACCTCGTTTTCCTACATACAAGCAAACACAAGCAAAAGCACAGTACTTACTCTCCTCTCTCTCTCTCTCTCTCTCTCTCTCTTTCCTGCTGGCTGCGCTGTCCTAATCGATAGCAGCTCTACCGAGAGCTCATTTTTTTCCTTGGGCGACGGGGAATGCACCTTTCGAGGCTTCAGGCATAAGGCAACGCTGGCCCTTGTGGGCCCTATCTTTTAGGTCTTTTATTATTATTAGGTGGTTTCAACTCAGTCCTTCTTGGTTAAAATGAAGGGCATGTCATGGTCTATTGATGAAGCAAAAGAAAGGGCCTCCTACCATTCCAAATCATAGGAATTCCGGTAGGTGGTTGAGACGTTTTTTTCAGATTAGAATGCTTAAGAAGTTCCTTACCAATGTTGGGTGGGTATATAGGGTTGCGGCTGGTATTAATAATGGGCATCAACATGGTATCAAAAAACCTACCCGACTGGTATATGAATTCTAATACCAGGGTCTAGAACCGGACACCCCGTATTAACTACCTTACTATTCATATTGATACCCAGGTTTGGGAGATTTTGTGAATTTTTGCCATGCTATCAATAGTAATACTATTTCTAGTAATTTATTTTGATATTTCAGATTTTTAATATCTTAAATTATGATATTACTCTTTAAAAAGCATATTTTTAGCAATTCGTACAAGTTCATACTCGGGTTGATAACTAGATAGTATCACCCTTGTGATACCAGCCCGGTTTATACCAGTCTACATTTTACAAGTAGAGGTGAGGAAGTCCTCCAAATCCAAAGTAGAGCCTCCAAATGTCCTCCAAGCAACCTGCAAGCTTCAAGATGCTCCCCAACTCCAAGCTAGGATGCCTCCACCTGCAAGTAAGGATCTGCAAGCCTCCAAGGATCTCTCCTCCACCTGTGTCCCTACTCTTTAAACACACAGATAGATAACAAGCTAGCCTCGAGTATTCACTACCCAACCATAGCTAGATCCAAGCTCCAAGCTCCAAGCAAGACCTATCTAGCACCCCCTTGCTAACCATAAACAAATCACAAGCATACCACAACACTCCATAGCATTCTCAAGATCCAAACTCTACTTATGTCCCATACCATAAGCAAGATCCAAACCTCAAAAGCATACTACCACAAGAAAGCACTCTACACACTAGTAGCAACACTAGAGCATAAGCAAAGCAAACAAGAGAAATCTCTCCCCTCCCAATGGGCGCCCTACTACCCTCATATAGATGGCCCATGGACCCCTCCAATGCACTATGGAGTTCCATGCCCATCCAATGAGAGAGAGAGAAGCCTAGGGGAGTTAAAGAATCTCCAAGAGCCTCCATAGGCTTATGGAAGGTCAAGAGACTCCTTTCATAATCTATGACTCTTAAAATGCATACCTCCAACTAAGGTATAGTCACTTGTCTGTCCTTATCCAAGGGCACATACCCTTAATCCTAAGGGTACCTTGCCATTTAGCCCCCAACACTAAATGGACTAATAGGGGTCTGAAGTACTGCTAGTTACATAGGTATGTAACATTCTTTCTCCCTAAACTTAAATTTTTCCTTGTAGAGAAAAATTTGAAAAAATTCTTCTAGAGATCAGCCTCCTTTTCCCAGGTATCCTCCTCTTCTGATTTGCCCCTCCACCTGACTAAAAATTCTCGAAGCACTCTACTCCGTAGGGTCCTCTGCCGGCTATTAACAATCACCTCGGGTTCAGGTGGTCCACTCGCGGACTCATCATGAAGAAGCTCCATTAGATCTTCCACAGGGACCAGGGTTTTCTTGACCCCCAACGAGGGTTTCAACTTACTAACGTGGAAAGCCAAGAATTTATCACTTGTAAGGTCCTATCTTTCTTCTCCCCCTTAAACACTTTTATAGGAGGTGGAACTACATGCTTCTTCTGATTGGCTAACCTAGACTCTAAGTCTTGGTTTCTTTGATTAGTTTCAAGAAGCTACTTATTAGTGGCTTGAATTTGTTGGTATAAAGTTCAAGAGCTTGTGCTACATTGGATGAGTTTGATAGATCAAATGTTGGGTTTTCATTGGTTTGATCCATTGGGGTTGCTTGTGTGTTTTCCTATTATGCAAATACAACAACAAGTGCTCAAATTAGAATGATAGAAATGCTTCTATTGTTACATCCAATGCAAATAAAAAGCATTTACTTCTATTCATTCAATCTTATTGTTTGTAAGCTCAATCCAAGCCTACTATTTGCAAGCTTAATCCAAGCTTAAGAGGAAAACAACAACAAGCTACATTTGCCTTAATCAAAAGCAAAAATAAAAACCAAATCTTTATGTAAACTTTAATAAACTATTCCAAGCTTATGTTTACATAAAGTTCCCATTCCAATTCCAATTCCATTTGTCATTTCAAAAGCAACCAAAGTTTTCACATTTCTCAGTATTCTAGATTTCCAAAACCAAGAAATGGATAACTAATGAAGCTTTATGAAAACTTCAATTTTCAGATCTGATTTTCAGATTTACAAGTCTGAAAATCAGAACTTCATAATGACAAAAAACAGAACTTCAAAACTTGTTTTATGCACAAAGTTACACTATCATTCCCTTCCTACATTGCCATCTTCATGAAACTAGGAGATAGATGAAAATTTCACTTTTCAGATCTGATTTTTAGATTCACAAGTCTGAAAAACAGAACTTCAAAATGAAAATCAGAACTTCAAACGCTTCATTTATGCAAAAAAAACACTAGTTTTGATCAAAACACATAGCTAGAATCAATCTTTTTGCCAAAAAAAAAGTTTGTGTATGTAGAGGAAGACTTCCTCTGCCCATCCCACAAATCATTTTTTAGAACTTTTAAAAAACCCAAAGCGCACTTTAAAACTTCTCTAACATGATAAAAAATCAGCCCCTAAACAATTCTATAAGCATCACTACTCTTTTCCAAAGAGAACTAGATTCATTGGGTACTTCAACTACAAGCTTCCTACAACTAGAAAAGCCTATAATCTTCCCCAAAAAAAATTTAGTTGGTGATCTTAATAGAACTTGAAAAAGGTTAGAAAGATTACCACCCTTTGTCTAGCTCTGATACCACTTTTACAAGTAGAGGTGAGGAAGTCCTCCAAATCCAAGATAGAGCCTCCAAATGTCCTCCAAGCAACCTGCAAGCTTCAAGATGCTCCCCAACTCCAAGCTAGGATGCCTCCATATGCAAGTAAGGATCTGCAAGCCTCCAAGGATCTCTCCTCCACCTGTGTCCCTACTCTTTAAACACAAAGATAGATAACAAGTTGGCCTCAAGTATTCACCACACAACCATAGCTAGATCCAAGCTCCAAGCAAGACCTATCTAGCACCCTCTTGCTAACCATAAATAAATCACAAGCATACCACAACACTCCATAGCATTCTCAAGATCCAAACCCTACTTATGTCCCATACCATAAGCAAGATCCAAACCTCAAACATACTACCACAAGAAAGCACTCTACACACTAGTAGCAACACTAGAGCATAAGCAAAGCAAACAAGATAAATCTCTCCCCTCCCAATGGGCGCCCTACTACCCTCATATAGATGGCCCATGGACCCCTCCAATGCACTATGGAGTTCCATGCTCATCCAATGAGAGAGAGAGAAGCCTAGGGGAGTTAAAGAATCTCCAAGAGCCTCCATAGGCTTATGGAAGGTCAAGAGACTCCTTTCATAATCTATGACTCTTAAAATGCCTTTCTTGTGGGAGTTGGGAACTCAATGGACACTTTAGAAGGGCGCCATCGTACTAGGTCCCATTGCCCAAGTTGTGCATGTATACTTTGATCCTTGACCAATAAAGTGATATGGTTCAAGGTTGAGGCCCAAGGTTTATAAAAACAGTCATTCAATGACTTTCTAACACCTCTCTAGGTTCCATACCTAGGCATAGACACCTACCTGCCCTTAACCAAGGACACTAGTAATCTAAGGCACCCCCCTTAATACTAAGGGTATCCCTTATCCAAGGGTCACGTGACTCCATACCTCCAGTTATAGTCACTTGTCTGTCATTATCCAAGGGCACATATCCTTAATCCTAAGGGTACCTTGCCATTTAGCCCCCAACACTAAATGGACTAATAGGGGTCTAAAGTACTGCTAGTTACATAGGTATGTAGCACTACAACTCCTATACCTTCTTATATTGATACCCAACTGGTATTAAATTTTTTAAAAAGCTACAATACCATGATCCGGCGGGTATCAAAAATATTGATACCCACAGGATTTGATAGTACTATGGAATGGCATTGTGAGTTGAGCTTGCAGGAGCCAGAAAATACTTTAAGTCCCTGGAGGGATTGTTCATTTTCGGGGATATGAGCTGATAACGGACTGTCCATATGTTTTTTCCTCTCGCAAAAATTCATCTCAAAATTTGTTGTATTGTCTTTGTTCCACTTTTGGGTCTAGGTAATCTTTTGGTACTGTGGAGGCCGTCAAATGGCTTCCATGTGGGTCAGCTGATTGTCCATGGTTTTGCTGTTGTTCTTGTTGTTGGCGTTGTGCTCTAGTAAGAACTCTAACAGGTTCAGATGTGATATGACGTGCTGGAAGGATCCTGTTAGGTTGTTTAGGACAGTCTTTGAAGCTGTGTTTGCGAACACAATCGGGACATTCTGCATGGTATTGGTTTTAACTTTACAGTCAGCCATGAAATGTCTTGTTTCGCCATAGATAAAGCAGCAGTTGCTCATGGGTCCGATGGCGATAGCGTAACCATCTTGGAGGGCTACCTGAGTTGGGTTTTCTTGAATACTCAGCTTGTTTGCACGAGCATGAGTTGTCGGTTTGATACTGGTGATAGCTAGATGATGGAATTGATGTATCAGGATGATATGATTGATCGTAGGAGTTTTCTACCAGGTGTGTGTGTGTGTGTGCAGACTCTCGAGGATGTCTATTTTTTTGTGCTCCTAGATCATGTTGTCCTCGTGGTGGTGGTCCTAAGAGTGCCAGTTGTTGTTGAGGTTGATGTCTAGGTTGTCTAGGCAACTCTTGTATATGGATGTGGTTCTTTCGTGGTGGATAGGACATGTGTTGTTGTTGTGAAACAAATGGTTGTCGAGGAGGTTGATAATGTCCTCATGACTGGTTGTGAGGCTGATTCCTCGGGTTATAATAGCAATAAAGGGAGGTATGCCCCATAAAGTCACAGATTTCACATTTGATCAAGGAGGTATCTCGGACCGGTTGGTATGAAGGGCACTCATTGCCAGTGTGTGTACCTCGGCAGTGAGGGCACCACGTGTTCTCTCGTCTATGATGGATTTGGCCAGTGGGTAACTGACCTGGCATCGAACTTTGGATAGACTTAAGAGTGTTTTGAAACTCTTTTGTGAGTTTCTCCATCTGTTGTTGGTGTTGCTGATTAAGCAACTCCATCTGTGTTTTCCATAATTGTTCTCGTGTGTCATCATTTGGTCGAGCTTCTTGGACAACACGATGTGCTCTCCGTTCTCGTGGTTTCTCAACATCTGAGCCCTCGTCTTCTTCTCGAATGGCATCAGACATGGCTTGTTTCAATGATGTACATTCATCATTGGAACGAAGTTCACGTCTGATCCATCGGGGAAGTCCAACGAGGAACCAAATGATGAGCATGGACTCGGTAGGTTGCTCTTGTACCTGACTTTTTAATCGTTTAAATCGTTCGATATAGTCACGTACTTTTTCGTCTTTTGTCATTTTGATATTAATTAGTTTGACAAAAGGACTTTCTATCAAGCGAAAAGGCTTGAACCATTTGATAAATGCCTCTTTCAAGAGTAACCAGTCACATTTATCTTCACGATCAAGGTTAAAAAACCACTCTCGTGCGTGATCGATCATGGTCATCGAGAAGAGCTGTACCATGGGTTGTGGTGATGTCTCGCCGTAGACGTCACAGGCCTTCTCAAAGACTTGGAGAAATTGTTAAGGATCAGTGTTACCATCGTAATTAGGTAAGTCTAGCTTTGGGGTCCTTTTTTCAATACGTGGAACATTATTTGCGAAAGCTCCGTTTAAGTGATCTCTTGCATGGGATGATTCGACAGCATGGAATTGTGGTCGTTCGTATGGAGCTTCATAACACGTAGGTTCCCATCTGTCGAATGGGTTTGTGGATGGCTCTTGGACTTGGGATTTCATCCTGGAATACTTGTTAAATCAAGCATGTTGGTAGATGGGGAGACCATCTCTGGTGGATAGTCCTATGTAGTATTGGGATCGTTAGGGCGATCCATGACAGCTCATAGAGTGTCGTAGGATTGTGGAAATAAACTCGTGCACTCTGGTTACGGTGGATACGGTTGTTGGAATGCGGTTGTTGTGGTCTGTTACGGGTTGATTTCAGTTTGGAATGGTCAATGGAGGTCGTTGAAGGCCGTAAATCGTAATATTGCAATCTACTGCGGTTTGTGACGGTCAAGGACGGATGTGCATCGGTCGGGACTTGAGTGAGGCTCCGACTCCGGTTGAAATTTGACAAGGGTCCGGCTCCGGTTGAGATTGGAAGTAGGCCGTCGATTGAGATTCAAGAGTAGTGTTCTGGTTGAGATTTGAGCAGAGTGCTTTGGTTGAGATTTGAGAAGAGTGCTCCGGTCGATATCTGAGCAGAGTGCTCCGGTCGAGATTTGAGGAGAGTTCTTCGGTTGAGATCTGAACAGAGTGTTTCGGTTGAGATCTGAACAAAGTGCTTCGGTCGAGATTGGACTGAACACTCCGGTTGAGATGTGAGCGAAATGCTCCGGTTGAAATGTGATGGCAGTGCTCTGGTTGAGATTTGAGAAGAGTGCTCCGGTTGAGATCTGAGCAGAGTGCTCCGGTCGAGATCTGAGGAGAGTTCTTTGGTTGAGATCTGAACGAAATGCTTCGGTCGAGATCTGAACAGAGTGCTTCGGTCGAGATTAGACTGAACACTTCGGTTGAGATGTGAGCGAAATGCTCTGGTTGAGATGTGATGGCAATGCTCCGGTTGAGATTTGAGAAGAGTGCTCCGGTCGAGATCTGAGCAGAGTGCTTTGGTCGAGATCTGAGGAGAGTTCTTCGGTTGAGATCTGAGCGAAATGCTTCGATCGAGATCTGAACAGAGTGCTTTGGTCGAGATTGGATTGAACACTCCGGTTGAGATGTGACCGAAATGCTCTGGTTGAGATGTGATGGCAGTGCTCCGGTCGAGTTTTTTTTACTGAGCACTCTAGTTGAGATGCGAGCGAAATGCTCCGGTTGAGAATTGATGGCAGTGCTCCGATCGAGTTTTTTTACTGAGCACTCCGGTTGAAATTTGGACTGAAGGGTCCGGTTGAGATGTGACGGTTTCCTTCGGTCGAGATGTCAAAGAGATGTTCGTTCTAAATGTTGAGTTATGACTCCGTTCGAGTTTTGAACGATTAGCAGTGGTTGAGGTGTAACTTAGGACATGTTAGGATCGTGAAGTTGTGGTTCGGTCGAGAGGTATCAGGTAGTGGTCCGGTCCAGACTTGAGTTGTGGACCTTGTCGTGATGAGGATCGTGAGACTCCGGTTGAGAAACAAGCAGGACTTCGGTCCAGACTGAAGTGATGAGCTCGGCAATGAATGTGTAGGAGTTCTCAGACGATGGTGTCGCAACACAAGAGATTGAGATATGGCTTGGTTGAGCGTGTGTGTAGTTGTGGAATGGCGCCAAATGTTCACATATTCACTGAATCTGTGAACACATTTTTTTCTCTATTTGTTGCTTATCTCTCTTGGATTACCTCTGTTGTTATGGTTCTCTATGATTATTCTTCTTATTAGAACGTTTACAGAGCAGAAGCAATATTCAAGGATGCATTACGTATTTCCCAGCCTGTCAGTGGGTAGCTCAAATCCGATACTCAACTACATGTGAGGCTAAAACATTAGCTAACTAACTCTCTGCAACGTTAGTTTTTTGAGTTGAGCGTGACAGTTTGAAATACCACGCTTGTCGGGCTAAGGTCCCGATAGCTCGGCCTTGCCCGACAATGTCTTCTGTTTTTCATCTTTTTTGAGGCTTTGGTTGGGTCCTGATGTTGGGTCGCAATGTGTCATTGTCGATGTGTCCCAATATGTCAAAACTGGGAATGCAAGAAATTGGTTGCATGAGTTCACCATTTCCAACACTCCCTCTTGAACGATGCGACCATTCCTGTTATCCATATCCAATTGATCCTCTATGTTTTGTGAACAATGATTTTTCCAGCAACTTTGTCAGTAGATCTACGATCATCTCTTTTGATGTTATGAATTTGACACTCAACTCTCCTTGCGGAATCAAGTCTCAAATATGATGGTGCTTCAAAGGTATGTGCTTGGTCTTCAAATGGAAGACATGATCATGGGCTAGATATATGGCACTATGAGAATTCATATAGACCCATACAAATCCACCATCATGAGTTTAGGCCTACAACCATTAATTATGACCTTATACACATAAGGGCCCCAATTCCCTTATAGTCACAATTAACTTATGGGTTGTTGGTCTACTGATCACTAGCGTGGACATGCTACCCGAGACCAGTCATGGGCATGACATTCTTTCTCCCTTATTCAGGTTCTGTTCCTCATAACTTAAAATTGGGGAAGTTCCGACTTAAGCTTCCTTCATGTTCTCAAGAATCGTCATCGTCTATGCATCTCTTCCATCGAACTAGATGCTCAATAACTATACGATTCCTCAATCGTTTAGTTCTTGTATCCAAGATCTTTTCGGATTCAAGTCAAGACACACCCTAAACCAAGATGCTCACCTTCATGTAGACTCTTCTTGAGTTGGCTTATGTGAGAAACTGGGTGCACTTGTTAGCCCCGAGCATGAGAGCCGAGGTAAATACTATCTAGGAAGATAATGATTAACTATGTGAGCCTACATGGTGTATCCCAAATAAGGAATGACCATGTAGGAGCTAGTAACATTTCCTTGAATAATTGTAATAAATGTAGACTCCCCTTAAAATAGTAAGAGTGAGTCACCTTTTGATGGTGACCTCTAGTGGAAGGGCAAATTCCACATATAATTTCTAATTTAGTGGAATTGCCACATGGGCTCCACATGGGCAGCCTTCTTGCTTATTTAAGGGCCCCCCTCTCTTGTGAGGGAGCTTTTGATTGTATTTTCAAGTTCTCTTGAGCTAATAAAGAGGATCCTCCACGAGTTCTTGAAGATCACTAAGCTCCTTGTTCATGGCAATGATCTTGAGTGATAATTCTATGAGCATGCTTGATTCCTTGCTTGTGGATTAACTAGATTCTTGTTTCTTGTTCTTGCTTAGTTGTAGATTAGCTTCAATTCTTGCTTGTGGAAGCATTCAAGTAGATTATAGAGGCTAGAAATGTGGTGTAAATCTTGCATAGTCTTGACATTCTAGTTCTTGATGTTCTTGGATCATTTAGGCATCAAGTAATGTGTGTTTCTTGATTCCTAGATTGTTAAATGCTGTTAGGAATATTGTTTCTTGTTTTTTGAATATGGTTTTAGTTTCAGTAGCTAATCTAGTTCATGATTGTTCTTTGATTCAGTAGTTAGTAGTAGGATCGCTCTCTGTGCTGAATGCTGATATGCTTGAGCTGTAGATGGTTGCATGGCCCAGGCCAAGGAACAAGAAGCATGAATCTAGAGTGAGAGCCTGGCAATGAATCAAAAATCATGATGAGGAGTAGGGCGAGTTTGGTCCTCTTATATAGAGCCTAATGCATCATGGGCACATAGCCATGCATAGCCCTATGTTTCCTATACATAGATTCACCTAGAATAGAGTCCTATGCATGGACCAACTATCCATAGAATTGCTATTGATAACTCTATACATGCATACACTGTCTCATTACGTTGTCTAAACTCCACTTAGTGTGTTCTAGGCCTCACAAGGATATTAGTTACTTTCGGGACATGTCTAGTATGATGTGGCATAACTAACAGCCTGTCTCACTAGAGTACCGTGTATACAAGACTAGGAGTATACTATATCCTATGTACTGGTCATGGACATAACATTTTTCCCTCCTTAAACTGTTCCTATCTTTAGAAACTAAAATTCGAGAAATTCTTCTTTATGCTATCAACTCTCTCCCACAAATCATCATCCTCAGTATGACCCTTCCACCGAATTAAGCACTCAAAGATAGAACGATTTCTCAATTGTTTATCTCTGGTTCTGAGCACTTTCTCAGGTTCCAAAGGTACACTAAGCGACAAAATTTTCTAAATGGGATAAATCCTCATCCGATCCAACTATATTACCATCATGTAAACTTAGTTTCAAACGACTTACATGAAACTCTGGGTGTGCAGTCAATTTTCCTTGAAGATCGAGTTCATACGCCAAAGAACTAATTCTACGTACAATCCTGAAAGGTCCACAATAACGAGTAGACAGCTTATAATGCTTCCTTGTACGTAATGTCTTAGAAATTTTTGGAATCCTAACATATACCCAGTCATCAACTTTAAAATCTCTTAGAGATCTCTTAAGATCGGTATAGTGTTTAGCTCTATCCTGAGCACTACGGATACTATCCTTAGCCACTTGCAACATTTCTTGCATATCATGCAAAAAACCAGCAACCTTCTGGATCTTAACAGACTTCGTCTCAACATTGACTGGAGACCTAGGTTGAAAGCCATACATAAGCATAAAAGGACTGTAACCTGTAGCAGAATGTTTTCTACTATTATATGCAAACTCAACCAGTGGGAGATAATCTTCCCAATGAGATTGCTTGTGAGAAACATACATCCTCAAAATATCTTCCATAGTTTGATTAGTCCTTTCAGTCTGGCCATCTGATTCAGGATGATCAGAAGAACTCAAACTCAAAGAAGTTTCCAGTTTATGGAATACTGATAACCAAAAGTGACCTGTGAACTTAGGATCTCTATCACTAACAATTGTCACTTGGCAGACCATACAACCGAAATAATCTTTCAACAAAGATTTGGGCTAAATCAGGAGCCTTTATAGTTGACTTGACCGGTATGAATGCAACTAACTTAGCTAACCGATCCACTACAACCCAAATAGAATCATTTTGTCATTGGGTCTTTGGAAGTCCAACTACAAAATCCATAGATATGCTTCCCATTTCTTATCTGGGATATCTAACGGATGCAACAAACCACCAACCTTATGGCGTTCAGCCTTTGCTAGTTGACAAGGCTTGCATTTAACAACATATGACTCAACATATGGCTTGATCTTTGCCCAGTAAAATACTTTCTTAACCAAGTCCAGAGTCCTGTGTATACTAGGATGTCTTGCACAGGGTATGTCATGACATTCAAACAAAATCTTTTGTTTGAGCTCATCATCACCAGGTACGCAGACTTTTCCATTCCGAAATAGTAATCCATCTCGAATGGTGAATTGTTCCACGATCTTCTTATCTTTCTTAGTGAGCCCTGCATTTCTGACTCAACATTGTCCACATTTCTTCCGGTCTGAACAATGTTCCAAATGTGACCAAAATGAGAATCTGATTCATATTTTCCTCTCAGCGAAAGATATAGATTCGTAGAAATTTGGGTGAATGACAACTCGTTCAATTCACCGATCCGACTAAGAGCATCTGCAACTTGATTAGAGCTGTCTCTTATGTAATGGATTTCATGATCGAATTCTTGCATCAATTCAGCCCATCGAGCTTTTCTCTCCCGAAGATCATGTTGATTACAAAAATAATTAAGAGACTGGTGATCCATATACACTACAAACTTACTACCATACAAGTAGTGTCTCCAGGTTCTAAGTGCATGGATTACAGCAAACAATTCCTTTTCCTGCGTAGTATAACGCAACTGAGGACCAGTGAATTTTTTGCTTTCAAACACTAGTGGCCTATCCATTTGTAATAGAACTGCTCCAACTGCAAAATCACTTGCGTCTGTTCTCAAGACGTAAGGTAAATCTGGATTTGCAATTTGTAACATGGGAGCTAAAACAATCATTGTTTTAAGTTTCTCAAATCACTGATTCAATTTCTCGTTCCAAACAATAGACGGACTAAGTCGATTTCTCTTTTTCTTTTTATTAACAATTCCTTTTGTCAGATTATCAAGCGGTGCTGCTAACTTAGCATAATCCTCAATAAATCTTTTGAAAAAAAGTGTAAAACCTAAAAAAGACTTTACCTGCCTCACAGTTTCCAATATTGGCCACTCAATCACAATCTTGATTTTATCCTTGTCAATTTTGATCCCATTTACTGTGATCTTATGACTGAGATAAAGCAACTCTTGCTTAAAGAATTCACACTTGGACTCTTTAGCGAGAGTAACTCCTGACGGAGCTTTATCAAGACGATTTTTAAGTGTTCTACGTGTTCCACCAAGGATTTACTATAAACGAGAATGTCGTCTAAGAATACTACCACAAACTTTCCCAAATATGGACGAAATAAATCATTCATCATTTGCTGGAATGTTGCTAGAGCATTTGTTAATCCAAATGGCAACACTAGAAATTCATAATGACTGAATCTAGAACGAAATCCTATCTTTTGGACATCTTCTGACTTAATTCTTATTTGATGGTACCCTGTCCTGAGATCTATCTTGGTGAAATACCGTGCTCCACCCAAGCGATCTACAAGGTCATCCATCCTGGGTAATGAATATTTATTTTTTATAGTCACTTTATTAAGCCCCTTGTAATCCACACACATCTTGAAACCTCCATCTTTCTTCGCTTTAAGAAGAACAGGACACCCCATGGTGATTTACTAGGTTGTATATGTCTCATCCTCAAATAGTTTTCTATTTGATTTGAAATCTCTGTCTCCTCTTTCTGAGAGAACCTGTAAGGTTGTCTAGAGATAGGTTGACTTCTTGGAATTAACTCAATCATGTGGTCTACTGACCTAGACGGTGGTAAATCGTGAGGTAATTTAGATGGAAAATCATCCCTAAATTCATTTACGATCTGTTCTTTCATGGCTTGTTCATGATCTAAATTTACTGAGTTAAGAATTGCTGAGAATTCACAACCATTTAGATTTATTTCAGGAACATCCACAACTGGAATAGCATAAATTGAAAAAACTTCATACTCAAAATAATCCAATGCTTCCATTTTATTTATTGTAGAAATCGGATCCAATGGACGTACAAAGTTACTACCAAATAATGTAACTACCTTATCACCCTCCTTGAAAGTGAGAACATGCTTCTCAAAATCAATTAATTGAGAAGATGATTTACTAAATAACCATTCGTAACCTAAAATTAAATTAGTACAAGCTAGGTCTAAAACATGAAAATTAACTAATTTTGTGTGTCCTTGCACCAAAACTGAGAGCTTCGGGACTTTTACGTTCCAAGTCTCGAACTCTGCTCCTGAAGCTAGATAAACTTTATATCTATGATTACTGGCTTCAGTTTCCAAGCTAAGTTTCTGCACAAGACAAGAATTAATAAAATTATGAGCTAAACCACTGTCCAATAAAATACTCACTTCTTGATCTTTAACTGTGCCAATTAAACGGAAAAGTTTATTAGGCAAGAAAGAAGTAGTACTAAAAGAACATTCACACTCACAATCCATCCGATTTATTTCCAAAGTCTTACCATTGCCTCCTGGGATTTCTATCATGTGAGTAGACCCTTTCTTCCTTTTTGGACAAAATTTTATCATGTGTCCAGACTTCTTACAAACAAAACATAAGTTCTCTCTTTTAGCCTTTTTCCGGGACATAGATTTCTTGAATCTCTTTCTCTTCGGCTTCCTCGGTTTCGATGCTGCTTAATCTAATTCGTCAAGATATTTTGCTTGGTCTGGACCGCGTTTCTTACCCTTCTTGATTTTCAAAGTGGTTGAAATTTGCGCAAATTGCTTTCTGGATGCCACCACTATGGAATCATATGCTTTCGCAATCCGAAATGCACCCTCGAGGCTTTGAAGCACATTTTGCCTGCATTCGTTCTGATAGTCGGCTGACAAACCTAGGACAAACTGCCATATTGGCTGCTCCGATAAATCTCGCCACCATGATGACGCTTTGCCGCGTAAGAACAACATGACACTTTCAATTTTCTTCTCATCAGGAACACCGTGCAAATTAAAGTAACTACTCCACTTGGCCAGCCAGTCCTTGATGACCTCAAGTTTCTTCTCCTTCTTTTCGTCCGAATAAACCTCCGGTTGAAAATCGAGATTGGGTGAAGACATCAATTTGACTTGATTCAAAAGAACCTCCATTTTCTGATCTCTCATCTGATTATGATTATTCATGTCATTTAGTGCAGTACTCAGTTGTTGACAAATCACCATATAAGATGGTGCACTTGGATTTGCAGCTTGATTTGAAGTTTCTTAGGCCATCTCGATATATCTATCCTGGAAATTATTAAATTTAGTTAATATCTGATTACCAAAAACTGACTGAAATCGATCCCAATATGATCAAATCACTATTAGTCAATTTCATAGACATTACAAGAAACTGGAAAAAAATAAAATTTTTGACTTTCTCTAAAAATTCATAAAAAAACTTAGTCAGTTATTAAGCAATCAAAATCAAAAATTCGACTCACTGTTCGGTCCTTAATTTTACTTCAATAATGTCCATTAGGCATGCAAGACATGCGACATTAAACTGATTTTTTACTTTATGGAATTTTATGTAAAAATTCAGTGTTACGGAAATTGTCAGCTATAAAATCCAGTTTTGTATCTACCTGTCAGAGTACATGCGTATGACCACTCAAAACAGATCTAACCAACCCATGCATGTTAGAATCACTCAGAGAAACCACATGCGAACATTCCATGCAAGCACAATACATCAAAATAGGAAATTGTCATGCATGCAATCAGAACAATTGGAAATTTTACCAATTTTGCTCACAAAATTGCAAAACTTCATATGCTCATATTTTTGGCTACAAGACACCAAATTGAGTGCTGTAAAGCTCAGTACAGAGGGAGACCCAGTGAACAAGACACTTGCCATGTCAGCCTACCACTTAGGACTCACACGTGCGAGTTCAGAACAGCCAATGAAGCTGTAGGAGGGCGCACTTTTTCTAGACCAATCTGTCCAAAAACATGCAAACACTCAACCAAGCCTAAAAGTGATGATCCAAACAATCTTAAATGGTCAAAAAGAGTTCCATGAGCCTTCATACAGATCCTATGAAGTAGTATGGGCTGAGAACCACGATTTCTTGGTTTCTAGAAGTCAAAATTGCTACAAACTTGATGGAATTGAAACATAAGCCTCAACCCATCAATTTATAGGTTTGATAGCTTGCTGGGAAGGTGAAAAGGAATAAAAATCATGCTGGAAAAAAACCTGAAGATCCTCTTATGGATTTAGAGAAATCCATCCCCCAAAATTCACCAGAATTGGTCAATTTTTGACACTTTTTGACATCCTACAAACCCAATTGCTGGAATTCTTGGCTCTAACTCCTAGGACAGCTTCAAAAGACTATGATTCATCTTTTTCCAGCATCAATTGATGTTTAACAACCTCCTACCATCCAATTTTATGAAAAAACAAGCAAAAATTATGAATTTTAGCCCTTTCTAGGTTTTTTCACCATGCACAATTGGAATTTAATGGCAAGAACGTTTTCCAAATCCACATGCAATCCAAAATACAGAGTTACAACAATCAATTGATCTGAGCTTGCTAGATTTTGAATTCTACCCTCAATTTTGTGCCAAAAACATGGAAAACAAGCCAAATTTGGCCACAAAAGAACCTAGAATCCAAGTACATTGGAAGATCCAACATGCAACCTGAAATTCAACTATTTCAAATTGAATTAACTTGTTGGAAATTTCAGATTCTTCACTAGTTTTGAGCTACACATGCCAAAACTCCAAAAGGCACCAAAATTGATTTCCTAGCACAATTCACCACAAACACAATGAAATTTGAGAGAGATATGGAACATGCAAATTGGATTTGGGAAGATCCACCAACTTGCAACCTTGCTCCTCTCCTTGGATGAGAATACTAGTTGAATACCACCAAGCTCCAATGAAAAGCACCACCACTCCAAGCTTGTAAGCCTTGCTCTGATACCACTATAAGGGAAGCTCCTTAGATCCTACTTACAAATCCTAAACACAAAAGGATAACACACTGTGGAGAAACCACCCAACCAAGTAGAAGCATCCAATCAATCTCTAGAAGCCTCACCCCCAAGCCAAGGAACAAAAAGCATGAATGTAGAGTGAGAGTTTGGCAATGAATCAAGAACCATGATAAGGAGTAGGGCGAGTTTGGTCCTCTTATATAGAGCCTAATGCATCCTGGGCACATAGTCATGCATAGCCCTATGTTCCCTATACATAGATTCACCTAGAATAGAGTCCTATGCATGGACCAACTATTCATAGAATTGTTATTCATAACTCTACACATGCATACACTGTCTCATTACGTTGTCTAAACTCCACTTAGTGTGTTATGGGCCTCACAAGGATATTACTTACTTTCGGGACACGTCCAGTATGACGTGGCATAACTAATAGCTTGTCTCACTGGAGTATTGTGTATCCAAGACTAGGAGTATATTGTATCCCATATGTGCTGGTCATGGACATAACAGGTTAGAATTCAGAATAGAGTATGCAACATAGAATGCATGCAATAGCATAGAGATCTACAGAGAAGCAGATACAACATTGCAAGAGGAGCATCGGGTCACCAACGAGCGAGACATTGAAGAACTCACTCTCAATACAAAATATTATGTTCTTCCATTTCTGATTTTTGCGTTACATCTAATTGATTGATTGCTACAATGTCTATGATCGATAGCCGCGTATCTAGGTCCTGCAAATTGAATGCATAATGTACCGCACTTCTGCCAAGAATAGGCGCACACAGCTAAGCACCAAACGCTTCAGCTAAGCATCACCTACACGCACACACAGAACAATCAAGGGAAGCCATTCCCGAACAAATACTTCATTATATTTCTCATACTCTCTTGAATGTTATTCTTTCAGAGTGGCAACATTGTTTGGTTCCCCAAAATTTTGGATATTTGCAAAGAATAACATTACACTTAGAAGGTCTTCTTTTGGATTAACTTGTATGACAACACCAATTCCTCTTTCGTCGATGTGGCTGAAAATCTACAGAATCGATAGTATCGATCCTTGTGACTTCAAAGCTTGGATCAAGTAGAGCCATCATCGAATTATCGAAGATAGCTCGAATCCGATAGACGTAGTTCATGCAACAAGGAATCATCCGATTCCCAACATGGTATCAGAGCAATAATATGGTATCAGAGCAATAATATGATATCAGAGCAATAATATGGTATCAGAGCAATAACATGGTATTAGAGCCATTATATGGTATCAGAACATTTCCTGTTCCGATACAGAGTAAACATTCACTAAATTGTTTTGAAGTCATACAATCTACTATCTACACATACTTGTCTCAAATTTGGTAATGAATTCTCAATTGAAGTTTGGTCTAATGGTAGACAATATCGATGGATCGAATTACCATCTATGGAAAAATGCTAATGGCCAAGGAATTTTGGGAGATCGTCGCAGGTGTCGCGCTACTTCCTAGTGTCGACGAGCAAGCCATTTCTAATGGAAGCTCAGGGATGGTAAGGCTTTCGCCTTAGTCACCCTTGATATTTTAGACACACAAATTGGCCACATCAGACAAGCCCAATCTTCATAGGGAGCTTGGGACATTCTGAGCACTCTCTCTCTCTCTCTCTCTCTCTCTCTCTCTCTCTCTCTCTCTCTCTCTCTCTCTCTCTCTCTCTCTCTCTCACACACACACACACACACACACACACACACATTCTCATTCATATACATGATGTTGGTTATTTCTTATTAAACTTATGATGACACTTGACAAATTTTTGGAGTACAGTTTGAAAAAAGAAATGTCGTAAAGGTCTATGGTCCAATTAGGAATGCTCATTGAAAGTGGAAAATGTTGAACCCTTGATGCGTCAATGAAAGATATAATAGCAATAAATTCATTAGCTATCAAGAAAACTTGACCAAACAAACTTTCTTACAAGAGTATGTGCTATATGTAAAGCACACTTATACAAGGCAATAAAACATTATAAAGATTTGAGTCAATTTTAGTTTTGGATTTAGAAACTTTACAATCATGTAAGTCAGATAATCTTGTATTTCACTTACTCTAGTATGGGCCATGTAAAAAGAATTTTGAAAAATCTCCAACTATCACTTTTCATGAAATTGAATGAGTCTTGCACAAATATATATGGACAAGATTCTTTATCCTCAAATTGTAAATTTGTTTTGTAGAAAGATGAAGAATGGCTTCTATAGATGTATGGTCAGGCCAAGCCATTATATCACCGTATCAGGTTGAGTGCCATAATGATCAATTGGTCCATATCAGCTTGTTTTAATCAAAGAGGAGTATGAAAAGCTTAAATCGTTAGGAGTTTTATTTAGCCGAAAGACCTGGTGTGAACACGTGTGCTAGTATCAGAGCAAATCCATGCTATATTGACCCAAGTGACCCTTACAGCGTAAAGGTATGTCACGCACTGCTGTCCATACTCCTGAGCATATCCATGCTTTCCAGTTGTATCTCAGCAAGAGTCTAAAGTAACACTAACAAAGGTAAGGTGAAGTGTTTCCATGAATGTTATATCGGAATGACATAACATCCACGGTATCAGGACAATGTATAGGAAAGATGTAATTAATATTGCGTAAGAGACTGCCAATGTTTATACTGGGTAGTAGGGCAGATCTGTGCCATTCTACTCCCTTAGTATAAACTATTATTCTTACGCATATCCATGTCTAAGATCATATTATTGGAGTCCTTACTGTTACTTTTGATGACCATATTTTATTTCACGGTACTTTTTGGTTTAGAATTGAGTGTGGTCTTATGTCGTATCTTTCTTTCAAACAAGGGAAACAAAGAAGAGAAAAGGAAACAGAAGAGAAAGGAAAAAGTGAATTTGTGCAGAATAATGGTATGCCATAGACTATACATAGCCGAACCTACCATACTTATTGAAGTTGTGAAGAGTTTGTTTAAACTCGGAAAGCATACGTGAATGGTTGTAGACGTAGCTTCTTGAGAGGCAGCCATAGTAGTTCTTAAGCGAAGGAGTTCTTATTCTTTTAGATCATAAAGAAGCCAAGAAACCATGGAGTGAGCATATTGCTACAGAGAGTTACATAGAAAGCACTTACAAGACATCTTCCGCATATGCTAGTTAACTTGCATTGCAGAGAACTAGTTGGCTACATACCTTGCAAAAAATGAGTAGTGGGTTCAAGAATGAACCAAGCAATATTCTGACGAGGCCGGAGCAATGCAATGAGGCTATAGAATGAGATATAATTAGCTTTGTATTGTGAGATCACAAAGATCTATACACACTATTAAAGAGAGCACATTTGTCAAAAGTAAATTTAAAAATCTCCATCCTACCATCGCTGGTTGGAGGAGGATGTTGATGTGAAAAAGCATTTGAAAAGATAGCATAAGTTTATGGTCCAAACAGTCAGGGATGATCTTAGAGTGTATGTATATGAAAAGCAAACGGCCCTCATGTCCATCGCTGGACAACAAGGTAGGTATGTGCAAAACGGTGAGTATGTGTAAGACCAATCATGCATAAAGTATCCATCGTTGGATAGAGCACAAGCATACACATTATCAACCATAAATTATGCAATAGACAACGATCTGTCCATCGCTAGACAACGCCTAACCTATATTCAAAAAGTGTGAGCAAAGTGTGCATAAAGGAGGTAGCCCTCCATCGCTATCTTCTAAGTAGTATAGAGCAAGCGAGTGGGAGTGGAAAATTTTATTTCCCTCCAATTTGTTTTAAACCAACCAAACCATTTCAAATTTTTGTGGGAAACCCTCTTAGTTAAGAATGGAACTTTATCATATGTAAGGGTATAATATAAAAAACCCTTTGTTTGGAGAAGTGGTACGTCAGTATTTGTCCACTTTTCTGTTAATGTAGTAGGGTGAAACTGAACAAAAGAGCATCCATGAGAGAGAGAGAGAGAGAGAGAGAGAGAGAGAGAGAGAGAGAGAGAGAGAGAGAGAGAGAGAGAGAGAGAGAGAGAGAGAGAGAGAGAGAGAGAGAGAGAGAGAGAGAGAGCCCACCAACCGACCCCCAGTTAGTGAATCTTTTCGGGGGCAGTTAGCTCCCCATAAGGGATAGCTAACTCCACCAGAAGAACATCAATGTCATGTGGTAACGTGTACAACACACCGGGAAATGATTCCGAGGTAAGCAACTTATTAATGATACGACAAAGCTTATCTCTCATAAATCCATTTTTTTAAAAAGCATCAACAAGAATTTCAACCTCGTTAAAAAACGTCTCTTGCATGTTACAGCAGTACATTGCAGCAATGACTTGTGAAACAATAACCTTATAAAGTCTAAATTCCATATGCCCTTTTCTTGTTCTAGTTGTAATAAAACCTTATAAATTATAGATTGGTCTATTCAAAGCAAGATGCATATATTGTAAGTATGGAAAGGGTAGTTCTCTTCTTTTGTCGTATTTTGAAAGACAAGTAAGGCCGGATTTACTATCGAAGGCAATAGATATATTTAAAAAGATGATTTTATTCCCTTCAGTCACTTTTCTTTCTATTTCTATAAAGTCTAGGGGATGGATCCAAAACGGTTTTTCAGGGTTCCTTACCTGTGTTTTGTCCATAAAAAGTTCGATATTAGGGTTATTGATGAAGCAAATGTCATCTATATATCTAAAAGAATGTCGAAAGTCATTCATGAAAGAGATCAGGCCCAGTCTAGCAAGTCTCTTAATAAATTGTGCTTCAAAAAAGGAAAGATACCAATTGCACCACATGGGTGAGCTAGAAAAACCAATAGGGATACCTCATACCTGTCTCTAGGTTTTGTTTCCTAGTCTAACAATACAAATATCAATCAAAAAGTTGTTCCATTGATAGAGTAGATTTATATCCAGAGAGTGCCATTCTTGTGATTATTTTGTATTCCATGACCAATTGAAAACTTCACGTGAGTGATTCCATTTAAAGTATATAAGTTCATGTCTGAAATATTTAAAGGCGTATTTTATTGTCTTTTTCATAACAGTTTTTAAACCCTATGGGCCATCTAGGGGTATATTCTCATAACATGTTGAGATATCTACGACCCACATATTGGTAATCAAACAAGGTAGGGTTAGATAGAAATCCATTGATGACTCACATTGCCAATGTAAAATCGTATCAACTCTAAGGATACTCTTGTATGTATTTTCCTTAAGGCCTGCACCTTCCATGAGGAACGATGACAACATACCAAGAGCTCCTATGAGAAATTTGGCAAGTTTGGTAAAGCAGCAATCGTGAGCATTGGTAATCCATCTGAAAGAGTCTTTGTGGGCTTTAAAAGTGCAGAGAAGGTAAGGTAGAGCATTATTGCCCAGAAAAATTTATGGTAGAGCGTATGTAGAAATGTTCGTTATATATGACGAGGAATCCTCCACATGATTAGATTGATCGTTAGGAAAAGGAGTAAAATCCAAACTGTTAAATTGTTTTATGGCCAAATTTCGTACAAAGAATTTACACATGAAACATGGATTATGCTGTGCTTAACCAATTCCATTAACGTATAGAGAGTTTGTAAGCCAAAGTAGCTTGTCCTTTGCAATCTTATTTTTGGAAAGAAATTCAGTATTACCATGAAGCCATTTACCTTTCTAATAAGACTTAAAGCGATTCTTTTACAGAGCATAGCATGTTCCTTTTTTGTATTATTTTCTAAAGAATCATAAGAAGGTAGGAAGTCCATAAGTTTAAACCATCCATCATAGAGCTCTAAAGCGACTTCGTTCACATTAGCTTGTCTGAGTTATATGATTAAGGCTTTTTTCTAACGATTTTCATAAGAGAGAACTCTTAATAATCTTATAGTCTGTGCAAACAACATGACCAAATTTTTCAAAGATAAAATTCTTGAAACGGTTAAAAGAGTAACATTGACAAGGATGAATGTTATCTATATCAAAATGGCAAAACACATCATAAGAAAAATACCATTCACATTTAACACTTGGGTAGATAAGTCCAGCTGAAAGTAATATCATAAAAGAGTTAGTGAACAGTACCCAAAATTCTGCATAAAACGTGAGCATAAAAATGCTTCACATGGATAAACTCAAATACTCTATTTTGGTAACATAAATGTAGAAAAAATCTCCCTGAGTGGATACTAGTGGAAAACTGGAAATGTCTGGTTGCTGAAACGCTGATTTGTCTTCTAACACTGTCTTCTTCATCTTGCACATCGATTAGGATTTGTAAAAATTCAGCTTTTTGATTGGTAAGTCCTCTTTGTTGCCACTGCTCGGTCCTTCCTTTGTTTTGTAATCTGAAACACGCTTTTTCTTCCCCGTTCCTGAACTGGAAATGATTGAGTTCAGATTGTTCAAATTAAAAGAGCCCGTCCTTTTGTTTGAGTTCTGGAGGTACTTGTCTTGGAGGGTAGAAAAACTGGGACGTTTTAAGAGGCGTTCTATCTTCCGAATATTCTCGGCATCTCCTAAAGGTGCAAGTAATTTGGCGGAGGAGTCCTTAGCAAGTTCAATAGAGAAATGTATTGGCGGATAAAGAGAATAGTAATATGAGATTTTACCACATCCCTAGCAGGTTTATTTAGCCACATGAAGAAGGCATTTATCTGATTTTGGAGGGAAGTACAAGAAAAAAAAACTTGGCAAGGTTATTCATAATGAACCAGATAGCATGATCAAACAAAATGATGGAAGAGCTATTTTTACATTTTTCACCACATCGAAAAAGAGTCTTTTCCAGTTTCAGATTCTGGCTTGGTATATGTTCATTCTATTGAAGCCAGTCTCAACGTGTCCTCTGGTCGTGGCCCAAACTTGCTCAGAGGGGCAACAAGAGGGTTCAAATTTGTTCATGCGGATAATGGTATCAAAAGAAACAGGGGTCTCGAGTGAAGGATTTTTGTGCAAAGCGGCCAATTTGCAGACTTGTATTTTTTTTCTGTCAAATGAGTCATCAGATCCAAAGGTCAATAGGCATAGGTGCAAGAAAATTAACAGAAGGGAGACTCCAAAGCTTGTAAGAGGTAAGAGTAGATTTAATTAGATGATTCTTAGTTGGAACAAAAGGGATGTGGTAGTTTTTTGATTGGCATAAATCAAAAAAGGAGAGGTCACCAATATCGCGAATATCTTGAGAAAAGATCTCAAGTTGAGAGGCATTGTCTTCATCAAGGTCTTTAGTATAAACAAGCGGGTGAAGAGAGGTGGGAGCATCAGAAGCGGAAGGTGTAGTGACAGCAGGAGAAATACCATTTTCATTTTCTAAACATATAAACACATTTCTGATGTGTGAATTGTAGAACTTTTCTTCCTCTTCAAACTTTTCAGCAAAATCATTAAGACGACTATAAAGATTTTCCACATGGCTCAGCGGTTGTTTCTTCTTAACAAACTCAAGGTTTTAATCAAAGAGGAGTATGAAAAGTTTAAATTGTTAGGAGTTTTATTTAGCCAAAAGACCTGGTGTGAACACGTGTGCTGGTATCAGAGCAAATCCATGCTATACTGACCCAAGTGACCCTTACAACGTAAGGTATGTCACACACTGCTGTCCATACTCCTGAGCATATCCATGCTTTCCAATTGTATCTCACCAAGAGTCTAAAATAATTCTAACAAAGGTAAGGTGAAGTGTTGCCATGAATGTTATATCGGAATGACATAACATCCACGGTATCAGGACAATGTATAGGAAAGATGTAATTAATATTGTGTAAGAGACTGCCAAAGTTCGATATTAGGGTTATTGATGAAGCAAATGTCATCTATATATCTAAAAGAATGTCGAAAGTCATTCATGAAAGAGATCAGGCCCAGTCTAGCAAGTCTCTTAATAAATTGTGCTTCAAAAAAGGAAAGATACCAATTGCACCAAATGGGTGAGCTAGAAAAACCAATAGGGATACCTCGTACCTGTCTCTAGGTTTTGTTTCCTAGTCTAACAATACAATTATCAATCAAAAAGTTGTTCCATTGATAGAGTAGATTTATATCCAGAGAGTGCCATTCTTGTGATTATTTTGTATTCCATGACCAATTGAAAACTTCACGTGAGTGATTCCATTTAAAGTATATAAGTTCATGTCTGAAATATTTAAAGGCGTATTTTATTGTCTTTTTCATAACAGTTTTTAAACCCTATGGGCCATCTAGGGGTATATTCTCATAACATGTTGAGATATCTATGACCCACATATTGGTAATCAAACAAGGTAGGGTTAGATAGAAATCCATTGATGACTCACATTGCCAATGTAAAATCGTATCAACTCTAAGGATACTCTTGTATGTATTCGCCTTAAGGCCTGCACCTTCCATGAGGAACGATGACAACATACCAAGAGCTCCTATGAGAAATTTGGCAAGTTTGGTAAAGCAGCAATCGTGAGCATTGGTAATCCATCTGAAAGAGTCTTTGTGGGCTTTAAAAGTGCAGAGAAGGTAAGGTAGAGCATTATTGCCCAGAAAGGTATGTCACACACTGTTGTCCATACTCCTGAGCATATCCATGCTTTCCAATTGTATCTCACCAAGAGTCTAAAATAATACTAACAAAGGTAAGGTGAAGTGTTGCCATGAATGTTATATCGGAATGACATAACATCCACGGTATCAGGACAATGTATAGGAAAGATGTAATTAATATTGTGTAAGAGACTGCCAAAGTTCGATATTAGGGTTATTGATGAAGCAAATGTCATCTATATATCTAAAAGAATGTCGAAAGTCATTCATGAAAGAGGCCAGGCCCAGTCTAGCAAGTCTCTTAATAAATTGTGCTTCAAAAAAGGAAAGATACCAATTGCACCACGTGGGTGAGCAGGAAAAACCAATAGGAATACCTCGTACCTGTCTCCAGGTTTTGTTTCCTAGTCTAACAATACAATTATCAATCAAAAAGTCGTTCCATTGATAGAGTAGGTTTACATCCAAAGAGTGCCATTCTTTCGTAATCAAAGAAGGTAGATTTAGATAGAAATCCATTGATGACTCACATTGCCAATGTAAAATCATATCAACTCTAAGGATACTCTTGTATGTATTCCGTGCCTTAAGGCCTGCACCTTCCATGAGAAATGGTGATAGCATACCAAGAGCTCCTATGAGAAATTTGGCAAGTTTGGTAAAGCAGCAATCGTGAGCATTGGTAATCCATCTGAAAGAGTATTTGTGGGCTTTAAAAGTGCAGAGAAGGTAAGGTAGAGCATTATTGCCTAGAAATTTTTTTGGTAGAGTGTATGTAGAAATGTTTGTTATATATGACAAGGAATCCGCCACATGATTAGATTGATCTCTAGGAAAAGGAATAAAATCCAAACTGTTAAGTCGTTTTATGGCCAAATTTCGTACAAAGAATTTACACATGAAACAAGGATTATGTTGTGCTTTGTCAATTCCATTAACGTATAGAGAGTTTGTAAGCCAAAGTAGCTCGTCCCTTGCAATCTTATTTTTGGAAAGAGATTCAATATTACCATGAAGCCATTTACCCTTTCTAATAAGACTTCAAGTGACTCTTTTACAGGACGTAGCATGTTCCTTTTTTGTATTACTGTCTAAAGAATCATAAGAAGGTAGGAAGTCCATAAGTTTAAACCATCTATCATAGAGCTCTAAAGCGACTTCGTTCACATTAGCTTGTCCGAGTTATATGATTAAGGCTTTTTTCTAATGATTTTTGTATAGAACTCTTAATAATCTTACAATCTGTGCAAACAACATGACCGAATTTTTCAGAGATAAAGTTCTTGAAACGGTTAAAAGAGTAACATTGACAAGGATGAATGTTATCTATATCAAAATGGCAAAACACATCATAAGAAAAATACCATTCACATTAACACTTGGTAGATAAGTCTAGCCAAAAGTAATATCATAAAAAAGTTAGTCAACAGTACCCAAAATTCTGCGTGAAATGTGAGCGTAAAAATGCTTCACATAGATAAACTCAAATACTCTATTTCGGTAACATAAATGTAGAAAAAGTCTCCATGAGTGGCTACTAGTGGAAAACTGGAGACGTCCGATTGCTGAAATGTTGATTTGTCTTCTAGCACTGTCTTCTTCATCCTGCACATCGATTAGGATCTGTAAAAATTCAGCTTTTTGATTGGTAAGTACTCTTTGTTGCCACTGCTCTGTCCTTCCTTTGCTTTGTAATCTAAAACACACTTTGGAAATGACCAAGTTTGGATTGTTCAAATTAAAAGAGCCCATCCTTTTATTTGAGTTCTGATTGTACTTGTCTTGAGGGTAGAAAAATTGGGACATTTTAAGAGGCATTCTATCTCCCGGATATTCTCGGCATCTCCTAAAGGTGCAAGTACTATGGTGGAGGAGTCCTTAGCAAGTTCAATAGATGCATCAATCATGTATTGGCAGATGAAGAGAAAAGTAATATGAGATTTTACCACATCCCTAGCAGGTTCATTTAGCAACATGAAAAAGGCATTTATCTGATTTTGGAGGGAAGCACCAGGAAAAAACTTGGCAAGATTATTCATAATGAACCATGATCAAACCAAATGATGGAAGAACTGTTTTTACATTTTTCACCACATCTACATTTGAAAAAGGATCTTTTCCAGTTCCAGATTCTGGCTTGGTGTAGGTTCATTCTATCGAAGCCAGACTCAAGTGTCCTTTGGTCCTGACCCAAACTTGCTCAGAGGGGCAACGAGAGGGTTCAAATTTGTTCATGCGGATAATGGTATCAAAAGAAACAGGGGTCTCAAGTGTAGGATTTTTGTGCAAAGCGGCCAATTTGCAGACTTGTATTTCTTATTCTGTCAACTGAGTCATCATAATCCAAAGGTCAATACGTATAGGTGCAAGAAAATTAACAGAAGGGAGACTCCAAAGCTTGTAAGAGTTAAGAGTAGATTTAAACTCGATGATTCTTAGCAAGAACAAAAGGGACTTGGCAGTTTTGGATTGGCAGAAATCAAAAGAGGAGAGGTCACCAATATCGCAAATATCTTGAGAAAAGATCTCAAGTTGAGAGGCACTGTCTTCATCAAGGTCTTCAGTATAAACAGGCGGGTGATGAGAGGTGGGAGCATCAGAATCGGAAGGCGTAGTGACAGTAGGAGAAATACCATTTTCATTTTCTAAACATATAAACACTTTTCTGATGTGCGAATTGCAGAACTTTTCTTTTTCCTCAAACTTTTCAACAAAATCATTAAGACGACTATAAAGATTTTCCACAAGGCTCAACGGTTGTTTCTTCTTAACAAACTCAAGATAATCTTTACCCAATCAATGGTCTCTATCAAATCAATCAAGCAAAGATTCTTATCCTCAGGTCCAATAGAAGCACATGTAGCCCCATTAGTGTTAATAATAGTTCTATGTAACTCAACGACCTTCTTCATACAACAAATAATAGTATGAATAAAAAGTTTAGGTGAGGTAGGGGCTCCCCGTAACCCAAAGCTGCAGCTTCTTGAAACCATCCTGCGGACTTAAATATAAAAAAGGACCTTTGTTAGCTTATGAATCGGATAAAAGGTAAGAGCTTCAGTACTATCCCAACCCAGGTTTAGTCGAATTTACACCACCAGGATGCAAGAGAGAGAGAGAGATACAAGACTGCACTTAGTTCCTCTTGACAAAGCAAGACTGAAGCTCTTTAAAGCCTTTACTCATAATCCAACAAGGTAAAGTATAACTGAAAAGTAAAATACAGTACTAAAAAGCACCATAAAGCATAACCACTTTCGAGAAGTCCAGCTGATACCTGTCACCATCCCACAAAACAAAACCGCTCAAGTTAGTTCAGTGAGGAAGACAGGTGTCATAGCTGAACGACAGTTGTTATTCATGTCCAAAAGAAATTATACTACTTAACAGCTTTGAATAGCATTTTAAAACATAGTCCAGTCTTCTCAAATACACAATGTTTTAGCGATAGGCCAAGCCATTATATCATCGTATCATGGCAAGTGCCATATTGATCAGCTTACAATCAATTGGTCCGTATTAGTCCATTTTAATCAAAGAGGAGTATGAAAAGTTTAAATCGTTAGGAGTTTTACTTGGCCAAAAGACCTGATGTGAACACGTGTGCTGGTATTAGAGCTCATCCATGCTATACTGACCCCACAAGTGACCCTTACAGTGTAAGGTATGTCACGCACTGCTGTCCATGCTCCTGAGCATATCCATGTTTTCCAGTTATATCTCACCAAGAGTCTAAAGTAACACTAACAAAGGTAAGGTGAAGTGTTGCCATGAATGTTATATTAGAATGACATAACATCCACGGTATCAGGACAATGTATAGGAAAGATGTAATTAATACTGCGTAAGAGACTGCCAATGTTTATACTGGGTAGTAGGGTAGATCCGTACCATTCTACTCCCTTAGTATAAACTATGATTCTTACGCATATCCATGTTGTCTGAGATCATATTATTGGAGTCCTTACTGCTACTTTTGATGACCAAATCTTATTTCACGGTACTTTTTAGTTTAGATTTGAGTGTGGCCTTATGTCGTTTCTTTCTTTTGAACAAGGGAAACAAAGAAGAGAAAAGAAAACTGGAGAGAAAGGATAAAGTGAGTTTGTGTAGAATAATGGTATGCCATAGACTTTACGTAGCCGAAACTACCATACTTACCGAAGTTGCGAAGAGTTTGTTTAAACTCGAAAAGCATACCTAAATGGTTGTAGACGTAGCTTCTTGAGAGGCAGCCATAGTAGTTCTTAAGCAAATGAGTTCTTATTCTTTCAGATCATAGAGAAGCCAATAAACCGTGGAGTGAGCATATTGCTACAAAAAGTTACATAAAAAGCACTTACAAGGCATCTTCCGCATATGCTAGTTAACTTGCATTGCAGAGAACTAGTTGGTTATATACCTTGCAAAAAATGAGTAGTGGGTTCAAGAATGAACCAAGCAATATTCTGACGAGGCCGGAGCAATGTAATGAGGCTACAGAATGAGATATAATTAGCTTCGTATTGTGAGATCAAAAAGATCTATACACACTATTAAAGAGAGCACATTTGTCATAAGTAAACTTAAAAATGTCCATCCTACCATCATTGGTTGGAGGAGGATATTGATGTGAAAAAGCATTTGAAAAGATAGCATAAGTTTATGGTCCAAACAGTCACGAATGATCTTAGAGTGTAAGTATATGAAAAGCAAATGGCCCTCCTGTCCATCGCTGGACATCAAGATAGGTATGTGCAAAACAGTGAGTATGTGTAAGACCAATCATGCATAAAGTATCCATCGCTGGATAGAACACAAGCATACACATTATCAACCATAAACTATGCAATAGACAGCGATCTGTCCATCACTGGACAACGCTTAACCTATATTCAAAAAGTGTGAGCAAAGTGTTAGCAAATTCTAGGAAATCTCCAAGTGCCGAGCCAAGCTGAAGACACAAGTTATCTCTCACCCATGACCGAGGAGGTCTCAGAAGAAAGAGAGCAGAAGAAGCTGAGAGCCGAGGAAATACTAGCTAGGAAGACAGTGAGTTAACTATGTGAGCCTACATGGTGTATCCCAAAGAAGGAATGACCATGTAGGAGCTAGTAATGTTTCCTAGGCATTGTAAATAAAGGTAGACTCCCCTTAAATTAGTTAGAGTGAGCCACCTTTTGATGGTGACCTTTAGTGGAAGGGCAAATTCCACAAGTAATTCTAATTTAGTGGAATTGCCACATGGGCTCCACATGGGTAGCCTTCTTGCTTATTTAAGGGCCCCCCTCTCTTGTGAGGGAGCTTTTGATTGTATTTTCAAGTTCTCTTGAGCTAATAAAGAGGATCCTCCTCGAGTTCTTGAAGATCACTAAGCTCCTTGTTCATGGCAATGATCTTGAGTGATAATTCTATGAGCATGCTTGATTCCTTGCTTGTGGATTAACTAGATTCTTGTTTCTTGTTCTTGCTTAGTTGTAGATTAGCTTCAATTTTTGCTTGTGGAATCTTGTAGAAATCAGCATTCAAGTAAACTAGATAGGCTGGTTTGTGGTATAGATCTTCCATACTCCCTTACAACCCAGTTCTTGATTGTTCTTGAGTAGTCTAAGCATCAAGTAATGAGTGTTTCTTGATCCTTAGATTGTTAAAATGCTGTTAGGAATCTAGTTTCTTGAATCTTGTTTCTTGTTTCAGTAGTTAATCTGATTCTTGATTGTTTTCTGATTTAGTAGTTAGTGGTAGGATTGCTCTCTGTATTGAATATTGATTATCTTGAGCTTTGTCTGGTTACATATGTAGCTGTGTATCAGATTGGAGCTACCCACTGACAGACTGAGAATACATGTTTAAACCTGAGTAATGCTTCTACTCTGTAATAGTTCTAATAAGAAGAAGAACCACAAAGAACCGTAACAACAGAAGTAAAGTAATCCAAGAAGAAGAAAGAGATAAAAAGAAACGTGTTCACATATTTAGTGAATCTGTGAACATTTGGCACCATTCCACAGCTACACACACTTTAAACCAAGCCATATCTCATTCACCTATGTTGCGACACAATCGTCTTGAGAGCTCCTACACGTTCATTACCGAGCTCATTACTTCGGTCTTGACCGACGTCCTGCTCGTTTCTTAACCAGAGTCTCACGATCCGCACCAAGTTGAGTTCCACGACTCAAGTCTGGACCGGACCACCACCTCATACCTCTCGACTGAACCACAGCTTCAAAGTCCTAACAGTCCTGAGTTACACCTCAACTGCTGCTCATCACTCAATCTCGACCGGAGTAATAAATCCAAATTTTGAACGAACATCTCTTTGACATCTCGATCGAAGGGAACCTTTACATCTCAATCGGACCCTTACAGTCCTAATCTCAGCCGGAGCACTCTTTTGCATCTCAATCGGAGTGTTCAGTCAAAACTCGACTAGAGCACTCCTATCACATCTCAACCGGAGCACTCTACTCAGATCTCGATTGGAGCACTCTCCTCAGATCTCGACCGGAGCACTATGTTCAGATCTTGACCGGCGCACTCTGCTCAGTTCTCGACCGGAGCACTCTGCTCAGATCTCAATCGGAGCACTCTGCTCAAATCTCAACCGGAGCACTTGCTCGCATCTCAACCGACGTGTTCCATTAGATCTCAACTGGAGCATTTCAGTGAAATTTCAACCAGATCATTTCCAGTTAAATCTCAACCGGAGCACTGACCTCGAATCTCAACTGGAGGCCACAGTCACCTCTTAACCGACGGCCTACTTAAACCTCGACCGAAGCCGGAGCCCTTACTCAAATTCCGACTGATGGGAATTCATCCCCACCGTCCTTGACCGCCATCCACCGCAATATTACGGCCTACGACTCCATCATAACCTCCAACCACAAACGACCACCATCGACTACCAGCCCGCGAACGACCACAAACGACCACCATAGACAGCCACAACCGTCCTTGACCGCCACAACTACCATCTTATGGCCTACTACGAATACACCCCACCATCATCGACTGCAACCAACCGCCACAACAGCCATCTTACGGCCTACTACAAATACACCCCACCGTCACAGATCGCAACAGACCGCAATATTACGGACTACGAATCCTTCATCACCATCGACAACCCACAATCGACCGTCACACACCACAAACAACCGCAATAGACCTCAATCGACTGCAACAGACCACAACCACCGCATTCCAACAACCATATCCACCGTAACCAGAGTCGACGGGCATATTTACACAATCCTACGGCACTCTACGAGCTATCATGGATCGTCCCTACGATCCAAATATTACAGAGGACTATCCACCAAAGATGGTCTCCCCATCTACCGAACAGGCTCGATTTAACAGGTATTCCCGGATGATATCCCAAGTCCAAGAGCCATCTACCGACCCATTTGACAGATGGGAACCTATGCGTTATGAAGCTCCATACGAACGACCACAATTTCATGCTGCCGAATCCTCACACGCACAAGCTCACTTAAACGAAGCTTTCGCAAATAATGTTCCACGTACTTAAAAATGGACACCAAAGCTAGACTTACCTAAGTACGATGGTAACACAGATCCTCAAAGATTTCTCCAAGTCTTTGAGAACGCCTGTGACGTCTACGGCGAGACATCACCAGAGGCCATGGTACAGCTCTTCTCGATGACCATGATCGATCGCACACGAGAGTGGTTTTTTAACCTTGATCGTGAAGATAAACGTGACTGGTTACTCTTGAAAGAGGCCTTTATCAAATGGTTCAAGCCTTTTTGCTTGATAGAAAGTCCTTTTGTCAAACTAAGTAATATCAAAATGACAAAAGATGAAAAAGTACGTGACTACATTGAACGATTTAAACGATTAAAAAGTCAGGTGCAAGAGCAACCTACTGAGTCCATGCTCATCATTTGGTTCCTCGTTGGACATCCACAATCGATACGACGTGAACTTTGTTCCAATGATGAATATACATCATTGAAACAAGCCATGTCTGATGCCATTCAGGAAGAAGACGAGGGCTCATATGTGGATGAGCAACGTGAACGGAGAGCACATCGTGCTGTCCAAGAAGCTCAACCAAACGATGACACACGAGAACAATTATGGAAGACACAGATGGAGTTGCTTAACCAGCAACACCAACAACAGATGGAGAAACTCACAAAAGAGTTTCAAAACACTCTTAAGTCTATCCAAAGTTCGATGCCAGGTCAGTTACCCACTGGCCAAATCCATCATAGATGAGAGAACACGTGGTTCCCTCACTGCCGAGGTACACACACTGGCAATGAGTGCCCTTCATACCAACCGGTCCTAGACACCTCCTTGATCAAATGTGAAATCTGCGACTTTGTGGGGCATACCTCCGTTTATTGCTATTATAACCCGAGGAATCAGTCTCACAACCAGTTAGGAGGACATTATCAACCTCCTCGACAACCATTTGTTTCACAACAACAACACACGCCATATCCACCACGAAACAACTAGGCACATATACAGGAGTTGCCCAGACAACCTCGACATGAACCTCAACCACAGCTGGCACTCTTAGGACCACCACCACGAGGACAACAGGATCTAGGAGCACAAAAACATAGACATCCTTGAGAGTCTGCCCACACACACCTGGTAGAAAACTCCTACGATCACTCATATCATCATGATACATCAATTCCATCATCTAGCCATCACCAGTATCAAATCAACAACTCATGTTCATGCAAACAAGCTGAGTATTCCACACCACCAGAAAACCCAACACAACTAGCCATCCAAGATGGTTACGCTATCGCCACCGGACCAATGAGCAACCGCTTCTTTATTTGTGGCAAAACAGGACATTTCATGGCTGACTGTAAAGTCAAAAACCAATACCATGCGGAATGTCCCGACTGTGTTCGCAAACACAGCTTCAAAGTCTGTCCTAAACAACCTAACAGAATCCTTCCAACACGTCATATCACATCCGAACATGTTAGAGTTCTCACTAGAGCACAACGCCAACATCAAGAACAACAACAAAACCATGGAAAATCAGTTGACCCACATGGAAGCCATTTGATGGCCTCCACATTACCAAAAGATTATCCAGACCCAAAAGTGGAACAAAGGCAATACAACGAATTTCGAGATGAATTTTTGCGAGAGGAAGAACATACGGAAAGCCCGTTATCAGCTCATATCCCCGAAAAGGAGCAATCCCTATAGGGACTTGAAGTATTTGCTGACCTCTTGCAAGCTCAACTCACCATGCCGTTCCATAGTGCTATCAAATCCTTCACCGGGCTTCAATGCTATATTCATCATAGTTTTCAGCTGCCTGCTATTTTTTATGAACAACAAAAACCAAAAGAGATTCTTGAAATTTTTCAGATTCCTCTGAATCTGATGAATATAGGTGTTGCTAAGGGGAATAGCATCACACTACCTTTGTCCTATACAGATTACCCCGCAGTATTCGCTATCCTTGATAGCAGATCAGACGTTAATATAATGGCTTTGTCATTGGCAAAGTCATGATATAAACTTCGTATGGCTGATCAACAAGTTACTGACCTTGCTGGTCATTTATCAAATATAAAAGTTCGAATAGCAGGTGTCAAGTTTATCATCGATTGTGTCATCTTAGACCTACCAGAAGATGCCAATTCGTATAAACTTCTACTTGGTACACCTAGCCTGCGCATGTTTCGAAAGAAGGTATTCTTTCCATGGATGATGTCGAAATGACGGATGATCATGTACTCCTCTATCTAGATGCTCAACGTTATCCGTCCAAAGTCATTCCTAAGGAGATCAAGTCACCAAGACCGTTGGCCCATGTCCAACTAACATCCAAGTACCAAACATACAAGCATACAGGCCCAAACCCAAAGTATATACTTGGGACGTGTATCTCGACAAAGTCTGGGATACAATCGACGACGATATGGTAAGTGAGGCCACAAACCACCCATTCAAAAACCACAAAAACCTCGGTTACAAGAAAATAAAATTATTGATACAAAATTAACCGAGCATCAAAAACAGATGCATGCGAAGCTTAAACATCCAATCAAGCCCTTGTCAGAGGGGACAGACAACAAACAATCCGACAAAGCTTCCACGTCTGGTAAAAAATCAACTCAAATGATTCCTAAAGTCCCAAAACATTTTGTGGACCCACCCTTTCAATCTTCCACAGAAGTTCAAAGACTTTACACTGGATGACGTTGTTATCCAGTTATCGCAGCCACATCGAGAACCTACACCAAGTTCCAATTCCTTTGAAGGACCCGCTAAGACAATTTCACTAAACCTTAAAGATCTTGACGAGGACATAGATCGAATGGTTCATGTTGGTGCACATCTGTCATCAACCCAACTGTCTGATCTACAAACTTTATTACGCAAATATAGGGATGTATTTGCATGGAATTATATCGAAATGAAAGGAATTTTCCCTGACATAGTAGTACATCGGATTCCTCTAGAAGACAATGCTAAGCCTGTCAGGGCTAAATCTTACCGCAGTAACCCAGTCTATCGTGAGAGGATCGATGAGGATATTAAGAAATTGCTGGATGCTAGCTTCATTTATGAAGTCCAACATACTGATTGGGTATCACCCATTGTGGTTGTACCCAAGAAAAACAGCAAGCTTCGTATATGTGTCAACCTCAAGAACCTTAATGCGGTTACGAAGAAAGACCATTTTCCCTTGCCCTTAACGACCCAAATATTAGAGGAAATGGCAGGAGCGGAAGCCTTCAACTTCTTGGATGGATTCAGCAGCTATTTCCTTGTTCAAATAGCCCCTGAAGATAAATATAAAACAACTTTTGCCACAGAGAACAGGGTTTACGCTTATAACATTATGCCTTTTGGCTTATGTAACGCCCCTCAACATTCCAACGGGTCATGCAACTGGCCTTTCAATATATGTTACATCGGGTCATGGAGATTTATCTCGACGATCTAGGTGTACATTCTTTTGCTGCTATGCACCTAGACGCCTTGGAGAAAATCTTCATTCGCTGTCGTAGGTTCGGCATCTCACTAAAAGCTGATAAATGCCAAATATGGGTCACCCACGGGGTTGTACTCGGGCATATAATATCAAAGGACGGTATTTCTATCGACCCGTCAAAAATCAAGGTTATCGTAGACATGCCCCTACCTGCAACAATGAAGGAAGTATATGTCTTCCTCGGTCATACCAACTATTATCGCATCTTTATAATCAACTATGCCGGCAAGGCACGCCTCCTTTATTTAGTTGTGGTAGATCCGCGCTGGACCGAAGAACAAATTAAGGCCTTTGAGGAGTTGAAAACAGCCCTCACAACGACTCCCATACTCCGCTCGCCAGATTACAGAACTTAGACCGTCAGAAACCTATGCCACCTTATGCGATGCCATGGATGATGTCATTTGAGAAGAAGATGAAGGCTCTGATGAAGAGTACGAACCCCAACATTCACGGACCACCACTACTGACCAAAGCCATAGATCCCAACGTAGGAAATAAGAGAAAATCGATATTTTGCAGCGAAGTGGTGAGTAGGTGTTGGATCCGATCCTCAGGCTCCTTGCACAAGAGAAACCAAAACTCCAAGTCAAAGAAATCCACAAAATCTGATTATTCAAGAAAAAGGAGCAACCTGCAGCCATGATCGAATTTTGGCTCAGGGTCGAATAATAACTCGGGATCGAACTCTGTCTCAGGGTCCAATTTTTTCCCTTCATCATCCCATCCAATGCAGAAACTCTTCTGCAAGTATTGTAAGAGGGCTGGTCATCTCATTAAGGACTGCAGAATACTCAAGTACAACAATGAAAAGAAGAAGTTCAACAACAAGCAAATGCTGTCTCAACCAATAACTCGAGGAGAATGAAGCTGCCGTGATGACCAGGATAAAATTTTTTTCAGGATATCGATTCTTAGTACTTGGACTCTGGAGCAACTCAGTACATGACCCATCATCGGGACTGATTCCAGAACTACAAACCTTTCACCCAGAGTTGCGGCAGCTTGGAGGCAACTCAATACATTCCATCGAAGGTGAAGGGACAGTCATGGTCAAATTTCAGAGAGGTGTTGTTAAGTGTTGTCCAATGTTTTGTATATTTCAAATCTTAAAAAAAAAATCTTCTTTCTATAAGCAGAATCACTGATTCTAGTCGTAGGATAGAATTCGATACAGAAGGCTGCAACATCCTTGACAAGTCTCGAAAAATTTTAGCCTTTGGTAGATGTTGTGGATATCTTTACAAACTTAGTCACTACTATTTCACAAATAGTCAAGCTCTTCACACATCTACTTCTGATTCAGCTAACATGTTGTGGCATTTCAGATTAGGCCACTTGAATTTCAATAGTATTCAACAAATGTCAAATCATAATCTAGTTTAAGATCTTTCTTCCATTAGCAAATCCGATACTCTTTGTGAAAGTTGTATTATCAGAAGCATGCTAGAAGTCCACTTATTTTCAATATTGTTCATACTTCTAGATATTTTCTAGATATTGTGCATAGTGATATTTATGGCCCAATGTAGACTTCTTCCACAGGGGGAACTCTTTATTTTCTAACTTCTATTGATGATTTTTTTCGAAGAACTACAACTTACTTTATGAAGAACAAATCTGAGACTTTCAAGTTCTTCAAGCAGTTCAAGGCATATGCAGAAAATCAAACCCAAAGAAAATAAAAAATAGCTCACAAATCGAAAATCAAAAAATTGATACTGGCTCAAAAAATGAGTCAGAACCTCAACATACAAAACATCATCAAAGGATCGAATTTCAACCCAGAAGATCGAGTCGATCCAAACAACCTCCATCTCGATTTATGGATAATCCAGCATGCTATTTTGTGCAGGAACCAAACACAGTCCATGAGGCAATATCAACATTCGATGTTGACCAGTGGAAAGTAGCCATGGATGCAGAATTCGAAAATGAGCATCTTGAAAAACCTTGTTTATACATATATTTGAAAAAATCACAAAAAGAAAGAAAGGCTCAAAAAAATATTATAGTAGAAACTCGACTCGCATTTTTCCACGAGATCCTATTAGAGTGTGAGAAAGGTTCGTTTGTACTTGAGTTTCTTGGAGTTAATGAGATTTCTATATTTCTGAGTCATTGGATTCTCTCTCTACCTAAGGATTGTTTGTTGGATTATCTCTCTACCCAAAAGCAAAGCTTTTCCATACTTAGTTTTTTCTTTGACACTAAATACATGTCATGATAAAGACACATTATTATGACGACACGTTTATTATGGAAATACACATAATAAATACACGTCATGATAAAGGCACACTCAGTTTGGGCATGTATTATCTTTAAACAATTACTTGTAGCATCGATGAAAAAAGCAATTACTTATAGTATTGATGAATAAAATGCTTCTTGCATCCAAGGTTTTTGGTGGAAACAACTAAAAATCTAGTGTATTTTATCGTGTGTATGACCTATGAGCAAAAATCTAACTTGTGTTTTTTTGAAGAAATTCAAATTTATCAACATTGATAGATATGCATACCACTATTCTTTGATGTTTTAGACCTCTTGAAGTTTGTGTTATTTCAATGACAAATGATCTCTTCCATCTAGCTTGTACTATTGTTGAGTCACAAGTTGAATGTTGTGATTGGCTTAGAGAAAGACTTCTAGATGAACTTCAATAGATTTGCTAGAATCATTAACCAAATTTTCCTTAGCATTAATGTACTCTATGAAAAGTTCTACATTGAATAAATGTGGCTTTTGTGAGATCATGTATCATATCTGCTACTTTGTATTGTAGTTTTTGAGCTTGAATACTTGAGCTGTATCTATTCCCAAGCTTGGAATTGTTGCTAGAGGTTCGATATTGAACCTAGGAGTTTGGTTCGGCTATTGAACTTGCACATCATTTAAGGAAGCGCCCTTGTTCCTCTTCTACTCCATAGAGTGTTTTCATTGGGCAAGTTTTTTAATATAGATAAAGGTAGATAGTGAATTTTTAGTCATTGATTATAGGCATAATGTCCAATCTTCTTGCACCATATTCCTATGCTTACCATAGAGTTGTTTTAGATTGCACCTTTCTATGTTTTGTAACTTAAAGTTGTTTGAGTTTCAGTTTGCACAATCTTCCACTCAATAGAGCTCCTCCTCTTTGATTCCTTGCATAGCTAGATATTTTGTTCTCTCATTCAAGAGTAGAAATATATTATTTTCATCGATGATGTTCAAGACACCCACTCTTGCTTTTCAACTAGTAACTCAATTTAGTGCAACTTCGTATCTCTCATTAAGTTTTTTGGTTACTATTGTGGCTTGTTGAGAAAGTTTCACAAACCATTATGGGTATGTTCTCTTGTGCGCAACACAAGAATTTTTCATACATTACTAAGTGACTATTTCAACTTATTCCAGAGGTAACAATGCTATGGATTAATAATGACGACAAGATTAAATTACAAAAACATGCAAAAAATATGAAATTCATGAGCTATTACATGTTCGGTCATGCTATATAACTCATAGAGAAAATGTTTGCTTGGATTTGAACATTTAAAAAAACAAGAGCAATAGGAAATATAAAACAAAGTAGGCAAATGCATAGGTCCCAAAATCTTCCATAGAGCTTGAAAGCTTCATGTCTAGTGTACCATGTAGTGGCCATGTTATCTTGGATCAACTGACGACCACCAATGAATGGGATTTTACTCATGATTGTGGTTGACATGTATGTTCTTCTACATACTTATGAATGAATTGGTAATCTTTTTGGTGAAAACATTTTGGCATACAAAATAAATAGTTTTAGATAGATTAACATGATCATATATTTCTTGAAAAGCAAAATACAAGGGGCACTTAGCATTATGGTGACATTGTTAACATTCTGCAATAAACATTGACAAACCAAAAAGGGACTTTTGATAATGATATGTTGGCAAAATTGCTACTCAAGAGCTCTAGATGTTATAGAGCTACTTTGTTTGTAATCGATCTACATAATGTCAAGACATTTGAACACATCATGGAAGAACATTACAAAACATCCAGTGTACTTGAATTACACATGCAATGATATCGTGTAATTATTGAAGGTTTTGAAATAGCCTAGATAAAATGGGATCATTTTACACATTCAACAAAACATTTAATACTTCATGAGTGAACTAATCAAGGTTTCAAAAACCTTTAAGTAGATAAAATTGGATCATTTTACACATTCAACAAGAGAGTTCATACTTCATGAGTAAATTTAACCAAGGTTTCAAAAAATTCTGAGTGGATAGAATGGGATCATCTTACAAATTAAACAAAAAGTTCATAGTTCATGAGTGGGTCATTTTCATGCAATCTTGATAGGTGATATAGCATTTTAATTTTCTAGTACTCGATTATTGTAACATTGTATCAAAAAACTATTCACTCAATGATTCCCACTTTGGGAGCTTCTTGTTTTGGTATGCTCTTACAAGACAAACATCCAATGGAATGGCTAATTTTTTTTGTTTATTGGATTCTTTTTTTTGTGATCATGCAAATTCATGATCTCTATGGCGACAAGCATAACGAATGAAGTAGAAAACCATAGGCATCTAGGAGAAGGTAGCAGCTAGCACTACAGAGTTTTCAACTGAAATAAGAAAGAGGTGATGCCAAAGAAAAAAAGGAAAGATTTCTAGCAGCTCTCATTATTATGGGCTTAATAGCCTTGCGTTTGGGGAGCCTGCTGAGGATGCTCATGTGGGTCGAAATTGGCAGCTGAAGATGACGATGACGATGATACAATACCAACAAGTTCATATGGCTGCTGCATTTGCTTTGGCAGCAATACCTTCTTCCATTCGCTGAGACCTCCTCCTCTCCATGGTGATACCAGAGATTTCCTCCACTTGCTCACTGTTCCCTCTTCTGTAGGAGTGATGGGTGATGTAGATTCCATTAAAATGGATGTCTTTGTTGGTGCGTAAGAGACAATTTTGGGTTGAAGCAGAAGTGAATTTTTTGCGGCCGCTTGTTCTTCTTTGAAGGTCTGAGTCCATGTAACTGTCACAGGTTCCATATGGCTATCGCGGTCTTCCTCTGTCATCAGGACACCAATCTGTTACTTTGTTCTAAGCAAGATGCTTTCTTTTAATAAGCCACAAATTCTACAATAAAAGACACGAGAAGATGCAAAACTGCGAATGGAGTATGCATGACAGTGGACTTTTTGTTTCTGTTTCCTAATATAACCGTATACCACCTTCATATATAGCAACTTATTAGCGCGGGTTCGCAAAGTCATAGTCTTTACCAGTACGATTGACCTCATCTGGCTGAATGGTAGCCTGACTCCCTGATTCATCTGAATTGGGTCTGTCACGTAATTTGAATGCACAAACTGCAAGACCGAGGCAAACTAATCCTATGATAACTGCAGAGGCTATGATAGCCGCTAGCACGCCTGTTTTCAAGATATGGGTTGTAATGAGATTGGAATGAGGGAGTTGGCCTGCTGGTGGAATAGCAAGATAAGGATTTTGTCCGTAGGTTGTTGAAAATTTGAGAGTATGACTAGTGTTGGCAATCTGGATGCAAATTCCGTTCCCTATTTCAGTCCAACCAACTGTGCAGTGAAGGCAGTCAGAACCAGTGTATCCTGCAGAAGAGGAAAACATTTTGATTATTCTCTTTGAGTGCAACAGAAAACAACATTTGCAATTCTAAGGAAGTGTGACACACATTTTGAAAAAGGTTTTATGGTTCCTACATGCATTCAGACTATCGGTACCAGCAACCTCTCTGGTGAGCCCCTAGTCCCTTTGGTGACCAAGGTCTATGTCTCCCCTCTCCCCATTTGGCTGAATAAGATGACACAAGAAATCAAATGCTCTAAGGCCCCCGAATGGCTTACAATTTGCAAATGAAATGGTTGAGGAACGCATACAAATTCCTTGGACCACAACTTCAGGCTTTCAGATGTGCATCTCGAAGGAGCCGAGCCGTAACCAAAGAGCTCCAATTGAATGACAAATTACATAATGAAGTTTAAGCAACGAATTAAAAAGCAGAGCTGTCTGTGAGACTTGTCTAAAATTACACTTTTTCAGCGCATTATGGTAACAATATGAATTTGACTTACTTCGAGCAGCATATTTCATACCTTTGAAGCAGTCACATTGACCACTTGTGTCTAGGCAAATTCCATTCCCTGAGCAAGCAACTGTAGCTTTCGAGCCATTTTGTGGACTTGGGCACGATGATATAACATAAGGACAGTCCTTCAAGCAGCAAGGTCGGCTATTGCTGGTATCACTTTTACCTCTTGGATTACAACGCTCACCTTTTTCACAAACCCCGTTTCCACAGACTCCAACTCTTTGCACATTAGAAACAGAAATGATCTTTGCACCAGTAGCTATCTGGAAATATGCAGAATGTGCGATAAAGTCAGTCACTGGCTTCTTAAACGAGTGCCTTTTTAAGATAACAGGATGTCTTTATGATATGAAAATGTGAGAATAAAGTTGCTTTGATAAAGGAAAAGCTACCCATGTGAGGGTTGAGAGCAGTAAAAAGCTACAGCTACGAATGGACATGGACATGGTAATTTGTCAAGAACTGTGATGAAATTGTGGCCATACTTGAGAGTTAGATGGAGGATACTAAACTTGATACAAACTAGACACAGCGGATCACGTCTGTGTTCAGGAACGCTAGCAATCCAGAGAGCGGTATGCTATCCAGACTAGACCCACTATTAGGATCGCTAAAACGTTTTGCAATCTTTTTAACATGCATACATATATATTGTCATGTACTGCATGTAATCAGTCCACGAGCTTAATAATTGCAATGCTAAATATAGCCATGGACTTAAATTAGAGTACAATTAGTCAATAGGATAGTTAATAAGATGGCTTGAATAACTGCGCTATATTTGTAAATAGCAAGACTTGTATAATGGTTGTAAGGCCCAATTTAGTCAAATAAGACCCCAAACTCATACTAGAAGCACAAAAGATCACTATAAATAACTGAGGTCGTGCTATATTTGAAAGCAATTCTATTTTTGTCTAATTTTGAATTCCACGTGTTCTTGGAGCTTCTCTTTGAGAGCTATGGCTCACGTGCTACATACCCAAATTGAAACTTGAAAGCAATCACATATTACTGACTATAGTGCTCAATGTATATGATATAAAAACACGATCCACATTCCACACATGCCAGAATGATCAATATGTCTGATGTCATCTCTGATATATATCAAGGAGTGGGCCAATGGCCAAGTACATGAGTATGATAGATCCACAATGGACTCATGGAATCATATGACACGAAATAAAACCCTGAATCTTTATGACTCAAAGGCATCATGATCAGATGGGGAATCCTCCTCATCACTATCACTAGTAGACGAGTAGGTAGATAGGGAATCCTCCTCGAGTATGTGCAGCTGTGTCCCTAAACCTTTGCCCTTGCCTCTACCGTTGCCTCTAGGTATACCAGGGCACCTAACCCCTCCCCCCTCCCCTTCCCTTTGCGTATAGGTGATGCAGGCTCGACCTGTGTCTCGACATCGGGATCAAACAATCTCACATCCTCTCCAATGTCCATCTCCCATCTCATCATCCAAGGCCTCCTCATCATCATCATGATCCAATCCCTCCCCAACCTCATCCCCGCCCTCCTCTCCTGCATCCTCTGCATTGGCCCTAGCCATGGATCTAGTGGTCCTGTGCTACTTCCTATCATGACGTGCTAGCTCCCGATGACACTCCAAAAAAACTCATCATCAGCCGCAGCCTGTGTATGTGCATGGCTTACTGCAGTGTCCATGAATCTAAGGCACTCCTCGGGATTCACTTGCCTAGGTGTTCCATCTCTTTGCATGTGCCTGACTAGCCTCAGTTTGGTGCAATAGGCAAAGAAGCTTCAACTCGGATTGCTTTAGCACATTCACATAAAGACGGATTTTTCCTCTCAGCACCTGCATTTTGAGATGGAGAATAAGCACAAGAAAACTCTCTCTTTATTCCTTCACATTCACAATATTCATAAAACTTGTTGGAGATGTGTTGGATTATTCTACTAACGGGAGTGATTCATCCGAATAATCGATCTTTTATCTACATCCATTTCATTTATTAGTTCTGCAGTTTTATACGTGTTTCTACATAGTCTGCAGAAATAGTCGAGAATTGCTCAACAGGTGGCACCGACATATCAGAGCGACTTCGACGACATCGACATATCGGACGACTTGTCAGAGAAGTTGAAGTCAAATAGTTATTGTTTCCACTTGTTATGAAGCTTACGACTTGTCCTAACCGTTTTGCAAGTAAATCTCTGGGAAGGCCTTACTGGATGGATGACAACACATTATGGCTAGCTGTCAATTGCGATGTGACCAATAATTAACCTTGACATACCATAATTTTTTTCATAATATACAATAACTAAATGATGATCATTGCTCTCCACCAAACCATAGATGCATGCAAGGTAGTAAAAGCTGCGAGAGTCACATGCATGTCGAAACTAGGCATATGGATTGCTGAATGCATTGGCCCCATGCTACTGAACCTGTTGAGATTCAGCTTCTTTTTTGATAGATCATGGTCAGCTAAAATCTGTAGCTTCTTACCTGATAGATCACGTTGAGCTAAAAATCTATTTGTTTCCTCCAGTGTGAGCAAAGTGTTATCACAATAACATGTCCTGAAGCTTGCTTGAATATTTTTAACATTCGTGGTGAAAGCTCAAAGAAATACTCCTCTTTGCAAGTCAGAAGCATTTATGGGTCTGCCTAACACATTGGTAATGCCACATGATTGTTCAACAGATAATGGAACTCGTGGAACTCTTCCATGAACAAACAATGTAAGCTTGCTTAAGAAAGATGAGATCTCGAATCCAATTCATCTTCTTGGGCTTCTTGAGCTCAAAAAATTCCATGCTTCACTACTAGCAGAATCAAGTGTATCAATTGAAATTAAAAACAAATGCAACCCTTGTTTTGAGGTCATCAGGTCCTTACACCCTAACCTGTGTTAAAACTGAGTGCAAAAAAGCTTTAGACTTACTACTTTGTTATCCTCACATGAAATTTTTTCTCTCAAATAATAAAGATAAGTGAGTTTTTGTCTTCAAATCACTGACTTGTTACCCAAATGTACTAAGTGCCATTTGGAACGATGTCCAAAGACATGTGAGAGAGAGAGAGAGAGAGAGAGAGAGAGAGAGAGAGAGAGAGACCTCGTCTGTGTCATTCATGCGAAGAAGAGTAGAGATCAGAGCTTCTTTCTTTATGTGCATTCCCTGCAATGTAGCCTGTCACACAGTGCACAAAAAGGTCTTGAAAATAGCAAAAGGGCTTGTTGGCATTACTAGTTTGAGGCCTCAATCATCAAAAAGCAAGTGATTATGTTTTCCAACCTTAGCAACTATGTCAGAGTTATGGTTTAGCATGCATCAGTGTACTTTTAAAGACTAAGAGTTTTCAGGTTATCTCCAATTTTATTCACCAGGCATTGTGGTCTTGAATCTCTCACCTAGAATAGATCATGCAAGACACTAAAAAGATAAGTGCAAAACTATAAAGCAAGCATAAATAACTCAAGTAGAGAACCATTAAAATAAGTTGGCGACAAGAATACATCAAGAAAGAGGAGTGGAGAATGTTTTACTGATCAGTGATCCCCTAGAAGGAAACAGTCTTTAGAATGAGGTTCTAGTGGCATCTCCTACAAAGGGGCTGGATGCGGATTCAGTTATGAAGCACTTCAAGATCACTTTTAGGGCTTAATTTGAAAACATGAGTACTAATTTTTATCTATAGTTAGAGGGAAAACCTCCGAGATCTACATGCATACATGTTTTTTTCAAAGAACATGATGTCAAAATAGTCAGTTGAAAAGTACTCTCAAGTTTGAATGTTCAGAAAAGAGAGTTCGTGGTTTAAACCCTGGAGATCCTTAACCATTTTCGTGGTTAATGTTCCATGATGGTTCATTGGCTTCCCTTACTCATCAAAGTTAAAACTCACCAAAATTTATGCTTTGCTCACCTTATCGAGATTCCTCATAGTATCATATTTCAATTGTCAAAAAAATTGCTATTACTATCCAAGCTTGACCTTGCAAAACACGCTATGGGTTTTTTAAGTAGCTTCATCGATGGGGAGGCCCTCCAACACCTTAACAAACTTTCCAAGGAGTAATGTGTCTTGCTAGATTAGCATTTGTTTTAAGTACATGCCTACTTCCAAAACTTCAGACACATGGATGGTTGACAAAGACACAGGGATAGTTGACTTACTTTGATGTCATAAATGCTCATATGAAGTTTGGAAAAGGAGCCCCAAAAAAACCTGAAATTACCATTTCTTCTAAGTAAAAAGTGAACTGTATTGAAAAAAATAGTATCCTCCATAGTAAAAGTATCATGGCTAATATTTTCAGTACATTGTACCACAATTGCCAGGTTCTAAATGTCAAGGAGGCAAATACCGAAGGCACTGGCAAGATAATGAAGTTGAATATTCCAATCAGTTTGGAGGTCGGTGCAATTAAACATCCGTTAGCAGGATCTGGATCATTCTCACAATTTCCATTGACAACATCTTCGACTTGCACGGCATTCAAAATCATGGATTGAGTATCAATGCCAAGTTTGCTTGCCACCTGTATTGAACAATGGAAACTACTTTTATATCCATAGCTAGCTCGATGTCGAATCACCTTAGGAATCAATATGTTGTTCAAACTCACTGTTGTAAACCTAAATCGACTTACAGAAGAGGAGTTACACATTTCAGATCTGATGTTATGTCTATAGAGCAAGCTATCATGATGTGTTTATGGCTTTATGCATATATAAATTTTTTGTCCCCCATCTTCAAAAATTCATTTTGATCATAAAAAATCTCTTGAAGTACATTTCTGGAAACTACTTATCTGTTTACACCAATTGAACAAACATAGTACCATATTGTGTCCAAAAAGTCATTGCATCACGTGTACTACCATCTATTGTCTTGTTTCTGATAAGTCAAAGATTTTACTTCCTTATGACTAACATGGGGAGCTTGAGGTCGAAATCATGGCTCTTTTATCTAACTTAGAGGTTGTCTATCTTGCATTAACAGCAATAACAATAGCAAATCTGCAATAGAGAAGTCAAAATTTCCAGATTCTCCCAGAAATAGAAAATAGTTTTCTCAACTAGCCAAAAAAAATGATTTTATTGTGTTGACCGCTCATTATCCATTAAGCAAACCGTTTTACTCAGAATAAATTTTTTGTAAAAAGTGGGCATCTCCGTCATATCTTTGAAGATCAATGTTGGAAATTTTCCCTCTGAATATTTGAAGGCATGATGCCTTTTATTGACTGATTCGAGAGATTAATGCATGGCATGACAGCATGGGAATTGCTTGCTGTTAGCAGTGACAAGAATACATAGACCCATCCATGTAGCATCTTACCAGGTAAAATCTCTTAAAAGTATTGGATTAGTCAGTTTGTTGAAATGCATGTTCTTAGTGTAACTAACAGTATGTTTCATTTAAACATGTAGAAAAAGCAAGGATGATACTAACTTCCATTATGCGCCTAAAAGAGTCCCAAATGACGTAGCTTTTGAAATTTGATAATTCCTAATTCTAAACTGATCAACTGAGCATGATGTCAGTGGTTAATAGACAGGCTGGAACAAAGCAACAACAATAGGATATAGAACCATTGCAATCTGTCAAGATGACCAAACTAGGTCGTAATGTAGACGTTGCAAGATATCCAGGTTGAATGCCCAGAACTCGCGAGTAAGCACTTTTGTTTTGAACGGTTGGAGTCTCACAACTTTGAATGAAAGACAGTATATCATGCAGGAACATGTTCTTTGTACGAAAATTACATACAGTGGAAATGAAATAGCTGATGAACATTGTCCAATCGTGGGATGCATTGTGTGGCATTCCCAAGGTATTATTCATCAGTGTTGTAATGGTCGCATTTGTTGCACAGCTCACATCATCTCCATCACAAACGTGACAACCATCCAACAATCCACTTTGGCAACATATTCCCTTCTCATCACGAACTGTTGCACAACATTCATTTTGGACATCAACAGATCTGCAGCAAGTAGCTTTCTTGTTAGGTTTATTAGGTAATGTAATCCCAACTTTGTAGGCAAAAACATAAGGCCCTATGAATGATGTTAAGTGTAGTTGCAATGTAACTTGAAGAATAAATTGATAAATAGGACAAAGTGCCTTAAGTAGTGTGAGGAATAAAATTGCTGCCTTTGCTTATGGGAAGAAACTTGTGCTAAGTGTGCCAGATTTCATGAGACACCAATGATCTCTCTCTCTCTCTCTCTCTCTCTCTCTCTCTCTCTCTCTCTCTCTCTCTCTCTCTCTCTCTCTCTCTCTCGTCCCCGGGCTCGGGAGTGCCCCGGGACCCCATCCACACCATCTCCGGATTGGAGTATGGAACTGCGATGGTATACACTCATCTTCCATAGCTGGCGACCTGATTGATTTCATCACTGGCAGAGATTTATTGTTTTTAATGGACTCACGAGAGTCAGGAGAGAGGATTACCTACTTTTCCAGGATAAAGATGGGATTCCCTATTCAGACCTGAGACTAGATCAGCTAGTGGCCTATACAGAGAGTCTCTTCACCCGAGCATCGAGTTCATCAGACACGACGAGCATGCACGCTATATCTGGATTCGTATTGTTGGACATGACATTGGTTTGGACAGGGACCTCTTTGTGGCGGCTTGTTACTTTCCTCCAGAGTCTTCATCCTTTGCAGAGGGCACATGTTCACCATACCTTGATTTGTCACCTGATATTATCAGATTCGCAGAGCGAGGGCATATTTTTCACTGGGGATTTTAATGCTCGAACCTCCTCACGATAGTCAGAGTTTTATGGCATCACCGACCAGCTCCGCATTCATGCTCTTGACAGCGACGAGATGGGAGTTACCAGGGTTTCAGAGGACAACTTGGGACCTATTACCCCCTACGGTGAGCATTTATTGCAGTTTGGAGAGGCACATGAGTTAGCCTTTTACAATGGCCTAACTTGTTGGCCAGATTCCGGCAGTTATGCTTGTCATCCTCGCAGTGATGGACATAGTGTTGTGGACTATCTCATGGGATCACCATCCTCCATACCTCTCATCTCTGATTTTCACATCTCCCCCACCACTCTCTCTGATCACTCCTTTCTCTCCTTCGTTATCGGCCGCCTCCCACCTCCTCAGCTATCCTCACATCCCTTGCTTACCCGTGCACCCAGGTATACATTCAACTCTCTATATGCACCAGTCTACTAGGAATTTCTTACCTCCCTACTCCATTAGTTTCCGCATGATAGTACACTCGAGACTCAAGCAACTTTCCTTAGCACCTACCTCTCTTCATACCGCTGCTTCTCTAGCTTTTCCATCTAAGGCCCATAAAGGCAAACACACACGTCCTTCATCGCTACGCCCTCCACACCCTCCATGGTATGATACCGAATGTCGCTCTCTTCATCATCTTGTCACCCTTGCCCGCATTCATGAACCTCACCTCCTTCGCTCCGCTCGACGCTCTTACCATCGCATACTCCGCCGGAAAAAGCGTGCTTATGATGACTCCGAAGGAAAACGCCTTGTCGACCTTCTCTTCAGTTCCTCTTTAGAACGCCATAAGGCTAGTGGTTTGTTGCATCCGTTAGATATCCCAGATAAGAAATGGGAAAGCATATCTATGGATTTTGTAGTTGGACTTCCAAAGACCCAATGACAAAATGATTCTATTTGGGTTGTAGTGGATCGGTTAACTAAGTTAGCTGCATTCATACCAGTCAAGTCAACTATAAAGGCTTCTGATTTAGCCTAGATCTTTGTTGAAAGATTATTTCGGTTGTATGGTCTACCAAGTGACATTGTTAGTGATAGAGATCCTAAGTTCACAGGTCACTTTTGGTCAACAGTATTCCATAAACTTGAAACTTCTTTGAGTTGAAGTTCTTCTGATCATCCTGAATCAGATGGCTAGACAGAAAGGACTAATCAAAATATGGAAGATATTTTGAGGACGTATGTTTCTCATGCAATCTCATTGGGAAGATTATCTCCCATTGGTTGAGTTTGCATATAATAGTAGAAAACATTCTGCTATAGGTTACAGTCCTTTTATGCTTATGTATGGTTTTCAACCTAGATCTCCAGTAAATGTTGAGACGAAGTCTGTTAAGATCCAGAAGGTTGCTGATTTTTTGCATGATATGCAAGAGATGTTGCAAGTGGCTAAGGATAGTATCCGAAGTGCTCATGATAGAGCTAAACACTATACCAATCTTAAGAGATCTCCAAGAGATTTTAAAGTTGATGACTGGGCATATCTTAGAATTCCAAAAGATTCTAAGACGTTACGTACAGGGAAGCATTATAAGCTGCCTACCCGTTATTGTGGACCTTTCAAGATTGTACGTAGAATTGGTTCTTTAGCGTATGAACTCGATCTTCAAGGAAAATCGACTGCACACCTAGTATTTCATGTAAGTCGTTTGAAACTAAATTTACATGATGGTGATACAGTTAGATCAGATGAGGATTTATCCCATTTGGAAGATTTGTCGCTTAGTGTACCTTTGGAACCTGAGAAAGTGCTCAGAACCAGAGATAAACAATTGAGAAATCGTTCTATCTCTGAGTGCTTAATTCGGTGGAAGGGTGGTACTGAGGATGATGATTCATGGGAGAGAGTTGATAGCATAAAGAAGAATTTCCCTAAGTTTAGTTTCTAAGGATAGAAACAGTTTAAGGAGGGAAAAATGTTATGTCCATGACCAGTACATAGGATACAATATACTCCTAGTCTTGGATACACGGTACTCCAGTGAAACAAGCTGTTAGTTATGCCACGTAATACTGGACATGACCCGAAAGTAACTAATATCCTTGTGAGGCCCAGAACACACTAAATGGAGTTTAGACAAGGTATGAGACAGTGTATGCATGTGTAGAGTTATCAATAGCAATTCTATGAATAGTTGGTCCATGCTTAGGACTCTATTCTAGGTGAATCTAGGTATAGGGAACTTAGGGCTATGTGCCCTGGATGCTTTTGGCTCTATATATTGGGTCCAAACTCGCCCTACTCCTCATCATGGTTGGGATTCATTGCCAGGCTCTCACTCTATATTCATGCTTCTTGTTCCTTGGCTTGGGGGTGAAGCTTCCAGAGTTTGATTGGATGCTTCTACTTGGTTGGGTGGTTTCTCCATAGTGTGTTATTCATTGTGTTTGTGATTTGTAAGCAGGATCTAAGGAGCTTCCCTTATACATTTTATCCATGTTTATAGCACCCTTACAACAATGTAATGCGCGTGCCTTCTTTTGACAAAGATTTTCAAGTTGCATGGTCTTCAACTAATCCATCCTCATTGATCAAGATATTCGGTTCAAGTCAACCTTCTGGTAAAGCTCATGTGGATATTTGAAATCTAAGACTTGATGGGCACAACATATCATTCCTCAGTAGACGATCAATCAAATGTCCTTGACCATATATTGGAAGATTATTTGCAACATTGTGTTTCACCTACTGGCCGAGATTGAGATCAACACTTATGTGTGGTAGAGCATAGCTATAGTAGTTTTGCCTTGTTGTCTTAGCGCAGGTCTATTGAACAACATTGGCAAGCATACCATTACCATGAAAGGATGTACACATCAATATTATTTGTCTTCTCTTCGACGCAAGAGATTACTTCACAAGCAGAGGGCCACCTATCATAATCGCGATAGTAGAACAAAATTGCTATAGATTGCCATCATAGGTATATAGAGTATGTTGTGGGCAAGCATGTAGATTAGCATTGTGCTTTACCTAGGCATCACATTGTTTAGGGGTGCTCAGACTAAGAAAGTTCTCCCAATTTCACCATTGCAGCTTATTGAAAAGGCTACTTGGGAGCTCACTGATGTTTTTGCCCATTTTCCATAGCTCCTAGATCAAGGCAAGGCTTTAGTAGCCACCATTAGTTCTCAAAGATCTACAAGCTTCTTAGTCTAAGTCTGCAGGATCATCGTAATTGTTTGTGAGCACTGACAACAACTTTATCCAAGTATGTTGCCTTTTAAAGCCCAAATTGAGGATAAATTTTTGTTGGTAGGAGAGTGTTATGTATAAGAATACATAGGTACACTAGTACTTCATGTTGTGGTACCGAAATTATAGACCATATACCTAGTTTTAACTGTTGAGTCCTATTTTTTTTCATAAAGGCCTTGTCATAATTTTAGTCATATGGTCGATGGAACTTGCAAGAAAAGGTGCAAGCCTAATATGAGCTTGCAAGACCTTGTGCTCATGTGTGTTCTTTGTTGTTGGCGTTAAGAGTTTAGTAGCCCCAAGAATAGAATAGCTTTTTGAGAGAGTCTCCTTAAGGGCCTCTGGATTAGTATAAATAGGTTTTATACTAGTCTTTGTATAGCTAATGATTTCATATTTTGAGTTTTTTGTAGGAGTTTATTGCACTTCCTTATAGGGGATAGCCATTGCTTTTCTTTCAATATTCTTTAGAAAATTATGTCTTCCAAGACATAATGTTGTAGATAAACATCATTTCTACACATTTATTCAATGTTCTAGAAATGCAAAAGAATATTCAAAAACATCCTTAAAATGATACAAACGAGTCATTGACGTAACCTAGACTATATTCTATATCCAGATATAGATGGTTAACTTACATTGCAAGACCATCACAAATGCCACACGAGTCAAGAATGCCACTTTCACAACATTTTCCATCCTGCAAGAAGGTGCTCCTTACTAAGTAGCACATGAATAGTACACTGAAAGACATTCTTGCTGATGAGAGAACAAAAATGTGAGCGGTAAAAAAAAAAATTATCCTAATGCCAAATTAGAGCTTTTCTTTTGGAAATTGGTTTGAGCCACTTATTAATAATCATTCATGCTACTAGGAAAGCTTATTTCATGATAAATCCAATTTTAGATTTTTTTCTTTACTCAATAATTCTCCTACAACAAATACATCCCAATTAAAATCTAGTTACAAACATAACATCACATAGAATAATTGACATGAACTGCAAAATCATATAATAATCTCTAATAATATGAATGTAAATAAATAATTTGAGAATAGATCAAACTTAAAAATATTTTTCACAAAAAAAAAAAGGAAACCCAAAAAATCAACTGGAAAATGACAACAAGATATTCCACTGTAATGTTCAAAGGGCCCTTAAGACAAGTCCTTAGAAGATTCGTGCCATACCACTTAGTCCACCAATAGCCCATATTACCTAATCTTACGCATTTACATAGAAATAAAGCCCCAGGGACCATGTAATTCACCTCAAATGAACCATATAATTGATCTTAAATGAGCTATCTAATGTGTAAGTCTTGGAGGTCCAAACAATTAAGGTCTCAATAAGGAACAATAAGCTCCAAGTATATGTCTGCAACTTTCTTGTACTAAAAGACAATCAACATATGGGACAAAATGTCAAAAAGATGCTAAGTGCACATATTGAGTGAGTATGATATGAAATGCAAAGTTGAGGTGGATGATGCGCAAAATATTGGTGTTGAAATGGATAGCAAAAAGGTGATGTTATGTAGGACTATAAATCATTTGAATTCACAGTCATACTAGTAACTTATGCCCACTGTTGTAGTATGTGTATGAACAACGACGTTGTCGTCACTAGACTTCCATGTTGCCACACCAATAGTTCAACCACGCCATTGCACCAGATAATACATATAAGCATCATAGACAACTATGATGTGAGCATACCTATAATACAGATGCTTGTATTTAATAGAAATTTGGACCATCGTATATCTTTAGATCATAAGCCTTAGCTGGTGCTATACAAGCATGTAAACAAAAACATAAAAATGTCACATTTCTTGTAGTAGCAAACAACATTGAAGGGCATAAGTGATTCGACTCATCTTTTGTGGAGACAAGAAAAACATTGGCTTTCATATCACCAACAACCTTTGGAAAGCAGTTAGCTCGCCATCATCTTCTTTGCACTTGCATGTAAGCTCTCCATGAACAAGCCTTTTAAATCCTCTCCATCGTGAAGGAGAACAAGGAAGTGGCTAGTAGGCTCACCACCCTTAGATTTCTCTTGAAGCTACTAAAGATTGAGAGCTTATTTTGAATTTGAGCTTGACTCCATGTTGTAAACACCAGCATCCCACACAACAAATGCTCACCCATAAGGATAGTTACGAACAGATTTACAATAGATCAATAGCTAAGCTAAGAAAGCAGCACATAAGCAAGAAGTAACCCTAGAAAGCGGCAAAGAGAACTAAAGAGAGAGATCAATATCATCAGCTATGAAATGAATGACAATAGGTCCTACTTATACCCACAAGGAGGCCGGGGCCTTCTAGAGGATAAGATAATGTCAGTGAACCTAATCAAAATGGACAAGGAGGGATACTAGTGCACCCTCCTACTAGAGGGCCCCCACTCCAATATCATATGGTCAAGTCCCTAATAAATGAATAAATCGGGCCAAAGGCCAGCCATAACAGTGAAGTAATAAAGTAACATCTAATGAGCCAAGTCCATAATTCTCCCTTGTGGAAAAACAAAGCCCTCGGGCTAAATGAAGATGCAACATATAATCATGGAACAACAAGCTCTGGTGGATCAGCAACTATATCAGATGTAGACAACTGAACAAGGGCAACTAGAGCATGAGCTTCATCCGCAAGTAACAATGTATGATAAGAAAAACATCTATAGAAGCCCACGTGACCTCCTCAACATGACGACCATCCCACTGAACCAGAAACTAAATCTGTCGTCAGTGTTGACTATGCTGAAGACAAACCTGAAGCATGGCAGTTAATAATAAAGGAAATAGCTTTGAATCATCAGAAACGCAACATCATGAGCACCATCCTCAATAGAAGCACATAATAGATTAACACAGAAGATATCACAGGCACGTGTAGAAGGCGGTAGCTATAAACAATAAGTCACTGGACTAAGACACTCCACTATGCGGTAAGGCCCATAGTAGCGTGGTGCAATCTTCTCAGTAGAAGCAAGGCCCTAAATAAAAATCATGTCGTGCAAAACAAAACCAAAGATAAACCATATCACCAAGCTAAAACTGAACATCGCGACGATGGTGGTCTACAAAGGTTTGGTAATATTGCTGAACATGCTATAAATGTGTACTAGCTCGAGTAAAAAGATCGTGGGCACCTGATAAGAATGAAGCAAGGATAACAGGTATCATCTGGCGAAAGAGGGGCTCCTGGTAAGAAGCATAACCATGAGCAAGTAAAAATGGGGATACACCAGTGTTGGTACTAACAGAGCTATTATAGCTATACTCTGCTAAACATAAAGGCTGATCCCAATCCTTCCCTGACGGAGTAACAAAATGTCGTAGATAATCCTCAAGGACCCAATTAAGGACCTCAGAATGTCCATCAGCTATGGAATGATAAGCAGTACCCATAAAGAGCTGAACATCTCTCTCCAGAATATATAAGTAAACTTACTAAATGATCATATAGTATAGAACGTGGAAACCCATGTAATTGAAAGATCTCTGATAAAAATAAGCGTGCACACTGCTTTGCGATGATAATGCTACGAACCGGGACGAAATGGGCCTGTTTCGAGAACCGATCAACCATCACTATACACGAGTCATGACCACGTTGGGTACAAGGTAGGCCAATGATAAAGTCCATATATATGTCTGTCCATTGGTGATGAGGCTGAAGTAAGCTAGTGGACTTGGCATGGGAGTACTTATTACGGGCACAAAAGGCACAATAACGGATAATAAGTGTGAGCTCAGACTTCATGGATGGCCAATAGAAATGGTCCTTAAGACGAGTATAAGACTTATGAAAACCAAAATGGCCACCAACAGGAGAAGAATGGGCATCAGACAACAACTTAGAATGAACATCAAGGGAACTGGAAATACAAAGGGAACCATAATGTTAAAGACGATGATCAACAATGGAGTACATATAAACATCACGAAAATAAGGACAAGAAAGATAAGCAGAAGGCAAAGCATCAAACCATGGGGGAATGGTAGCAACAAGGCTATGTAACAAAGCGGGAAGGCGGGATAAAGCGTCAGCAATGGTGTTTGACTGACCAGATCGATATAAGATATCAAAATGAAAAGACTGTAAAAGTTGTAACCAACGATATTGACGGTCACTAAGGTCCTGCTGTGTAAAAAGATAATGGAGAGACTGATGATCAATAATAATGTCAAAGGATACACGATAAAGACAATGATGCCACCATAAACAATAGCTAAGAGCTCTTTCTCATGAACAAAGTATCATCAATGTTTCATGGACTGATTCAAATCGACAGTTCAATTCGAACCGATTCGAACCAGTTGGACAGGTTTGAATTGGCCGATTCATACACCTGAATTTTGTTTTTGCCTATTTATGCCAAAAACAAGTTAACAAACTCACATTTTGATGTAGTGAGAGATTCTAGCTCATTTTGGTGCATATTGGACTCTATTCAGGGACCAGTCACCAGGAATCAAAATTCAGAAGGTGAAAATGAAATCTCTGATTCTCGACTATGTAATGACTAGTTGATACATTCTAATTTCTCCAACTTGCAAGTGGGATAGAAAATTGCAATGACTTGTTCACACCTCTCTCTCTCTCTCTCTCTCTCCCTCTCTCTCTCTCTCTCTCTCTCTCTCTCTCTCTCTCTCTCTCTCTCTCTCTCTCTCCCTCCCCAGACACACAGCTTAAGATTACCTCCTTTTTCTCCAGCGACGCTCACGACCAGTCCTAGACTCAGATGATGATGATGAGGACACAACCTCCCACAGAGATCAGAGGCAGTGCACCTCCCAGCGTCACCCTGCAACCAGACCTATTCGTCCTACCATGAGGAGACGTCCTCCCTACATTCGACGATGGTAGTGGATCACAGTTTCACTCCCCACTGCAGCTTGTATTACATCTTTCTTTAGTAGTAGCAACAATATCATCATCACCTCCAGGACATGATCTGCGGCTTGCTCCCATTATACATAGCTATTTCTTGCTTTATACCTTTTTGGTTTAGTTAACATTGGTAATTGTATTTAGATCTCTTTTATATGCTTTTCTTTCAGTCTCAGAGACGTTTTTCAGATGCTCCCATGTACTTATTTGTCTTATATGCCTTTTGGCATGGAAAAGACGTTAATAAAGATTTCTTTCTTTCTTTCTCACTCTCTCTCTCTCTCTCTCTCTCTCTCTCTCTCTCTCTCTCTCTCTCTCTCTCTCTCTCTCTCTCTCTCTCTCACACACACACACACACACACACACACACACACACACATCTGTAATCTATTTCTATATTGTGATGACAATTGTGAGCTCTAATATATCATATATCATATCAGATAAATTATAAAATACAATTCTGAATTTACAATGCACATCAACCTAGAAAGAAGTTAGAACTTAGTTATAACTTATAGTTTAATCAATGAAGACTCAAATGCAAGTTAGAACTTAGAACTTACAAGTTAGTTTGGACAAAGGCCGTGTCTTTGGAAATTGGTGTTGATAACCATTAACCTCATTGTGCATATTGCCCAGTTGTAATCATTCACCATTTTTGTGTGCAGGGGTTACCACCAAAGCTGTCACGAGGACATTGAGGAGGCCGAGACACGATCGAGCTTCACGATCCCGTGATGTTGAGGATGAGGAGCCTTTGGCCTCATCAACCACAGAGACCTCTGACTCAGAGGGATATGTTGATGAGGAGGAAGATGAGGCAGATGATGAGGCGGAGGGGCAGGGCAATGATTATGATGATGATGTGGCAGAGGAGCCTCCACGCAGAGCTAGGAGGGTCATACGATAGATCATAGAGGATGCATCATAGTTTTTATTCAGTGCTCAGTTAGATAGTAGATACTAGATGTGAGAGACTTATTGAGCGACATTGTGACTGGGTCATGGCATGACATGCACATTGTATTTAGTATCGTCTATGGTCTATTGTGTTCATTGTTTGGTTTATAAACTATGACTATCATTGTTGAATCCTCCTCCAATCAATGATGTATACATGCAAAATGTAGATCCGTATACTGAAAATCCAATTTGCACATGGGCGCCCTCATGGAGAAAAATGTTGATGAAAAAGTGTCAAAAACCTCCTCCAAATAAGGTGCTAGAATATGCAATAGGTAAAGATAGCGGCCGCTAAATAGCTGCCGGAAATTACCTGCCATTTTTTTTTTGACACAAAGTTTAGCAGAAGTGCTTCCCAAGCTTGCATCCTGATGAAAACAGGTCGATTCAAACCGGCCGGTTCGAACTGATTCTTTGAGGTTTGAACTACCAGGCCAGGTTCGAATCGAAAAACGATTTGAACCTGTTTTTTTCATTCTTCAAAAAAAAAAGTCATATATTCACTATACATACTACAGATACTTAATAGCTAAACAATTTCAATTTTCCTCTAAATTTACAAATATCAGGGTTCAGGATAATCAGATCTCTTGTGACCTGTCGTATCAAAACAGAATGACCCAAGTTTAAGAGAGCTGCAGTAAGTTGTAATTTGTAACCATACCTTGGCCCCTAGGTACAAGGATCTGCTAAGTGCTTGCTAAGGAGACTTAAGACTGTGAGTGTGGAGTTGGAAGTTGGAACTTGTTACTTGACACTTGGAACTCGGGGTTTAGAAATAAGGAGCCTGGAGTATAACTGAAATTTGAGCTCAGAGGCTAGAGCTGAATCCTAATAATAGTTATTAGTGACTACTAACCAGTGACCACTGACCACTGACTAGTCTGATACAGTGATAATAGATATGGATAATGGTAGGCTGTAGCTCCTAGCTAGGTAGAGTCTAGAGTCTAGACCATACTACGTAGGTACTAGGACTGTAGATTGTAATTTTGTTTCAAAGTTGAAAGTTGAAGTTCAAAGTTATTTGCAAATTGCAATGTCGAGATCGGAGAAAAGAATAAACAAGAAGGTTATGACAATGTTTGAGAAAGCCAAAAAAAATCAGGTTAGAAACTTAGATTATCTGACATCTATCATCATCATTCATCATTCAACATTGAACATTGAACATTCTATATGACATATGTAACTACTAACTACTAACATAATACATTAAATACCAAAATCAAATTGTAAAACTTTAAAGTTTAAACTTAAAACCTTTAACCATTAGTAATAAGATAATTGACTAAGTTACTAACAGACTACATAGTACAATTAACTTCAGGAATCAGGAACTTCAAACTCTAGAATCCATAATATATCATGAATCATAACATAATAGTAAATACATATGCCAGGTGCCTCATGAGTTCGGTCACCAATGTAATGCCACATGTAACATGTCTGATGATAACTCATGATGTGTACACTGTAAACAGCTCAAGAGTCAATGCTCATCTAGTGACATCTACAGACTACAATGATCTAATGTACAATGAGCACTGAGTAGTGAGCACTCTAAGCTCTCCTCTCCTCCCACTCGCTGGCCTCTTGAGTGGCAGGCTCAGCTGCGAAATCCTCATCGGAGGCAGAGGTATGATGCTCCTCATCCTCATCCCCGCCCTCCACATACTCCTCCTCCTTTGAGGACTCTGACCCTGACGATGCCTCAGACTCAGACTTAGATTGGTCCTCGTCGTCAGGGCTGTGAGCACGGGAGCTGCTACCCTCTCCTGCCCTCCTCCTTCGCTCTGCTCGAGTGATAGGTCCTGCACAGTGCACACAAAGAGGGACAAACATGTTATTGCCTGCAAATTAGTAAATTACAATAATTAGTTCGAACTTCGAAAATTTAATTCAAGACCTTAGACAATCCTAATTTCTCACCTGCACTCTGCATGGCCTCCTCATGGAGGAATGCATACATGTCCTCCTCTGATTGGTCTCTCGATGGCAACTAAATAGGTCCATCACAAAATACTTTGTTACTGTATAAATATAGGTTCACTTTTATAAATAAAAAAACTGTTATTGAAGTTGTAAAAGCCGGCATGCTAGCCTACAAAAAATTTTATTTCAAAAAAATGATTGGAGGGCCGAGTCCCAACAAAAGTTAAAATTTAGCTACAGTCTACTATGATCTATTTATTATCTACTAACTGGGTCTTGGGATGATGGATCACATGTTAGAATTTAGAGATTATAATTTATGGCTTACAAGTTACCTGGATAGGCTCTGCGGTGGTCTAAAGTCTACCCAAAAGTCTCAGGTTGGCGTGTATGTACACCAACCTCTCCAACTGTGCAGATGAGAGTCGATTCCTCTTCTTCGTGTGAATAAAGGAATGGACACTCTAGTTTCTCTCACAAGCGATTGCAGTGCAGTCCTGTGAGAGAATCCTGATGGCAGGGCGACGCAATTTGGGGACATCAACCCCAAACTTCGACCACCATGACACGGGACGTAGCTGGCCTGAATCACAGTTCAAGGGGCAGTTAGTACTTACTACTAGCAAGTTGCAACCAAGTTCCAACAAGTTACAATATGATTGACTAATTGTGCAGTAAAATGTGAAGTAACAAGTTTAAACTGTAATGGACCATAGTCAGTTTATTACAGTAGGTTATCCTGCTCACGTACATCAGGATAAACTCGGGAGATATAGGCATTCCAGCCATTCCTGAGCTCCCTATCTGTGAACTTCTCCTCATTCCTCCAAAGTGGATGGAGTATGTGGGCCATGGCATGCACGGGCTTATGAAACCACTGCCACCTGCTCAACCAAAGGAGCCGGACCTCCGCAAGCCTGCAAGAATCAAGATTGCAAACACATTAATAATTATACTATATAGTACATACTACAACTACATACTACATACTACATTTGAAATATTGGTCGTGCAAAGACTCAACTGCTTGCCCAGCCTGTCCATGAACTCGTACAAGAGGCCCCAATGCCTACCGACTCACCTATCGCCATATCTCCATGGCCACCTGAGTTCTCCTTTTTCACATCTGACATGGTACTTGCAGCCATTAAGAAGATGAAGTCCCACAAGGCCAGAGATATCGAAGACCTTGAATCTGAACTCCTTTCCCATGCCTCCAACTTACTCGCCCCCACGGCTTTATATGCGGCAGAGACATGGTGTGTAGGTCTCCCTTCTTCACACTGGGCCAGTCTCTCACGATTACAGACCACCATGCTAGCTCGGTTGATTCGGGCGAAGCCTTCTGTCCCACATGAGATTCTCCTGGCCGAGTTTGCAGTTCCACCTATACAGATCGAGGCAGTTCTTCAGCTTATCACCTATATACAGAGGATACAGGCGTTACCAGAGATAGACAGGCGATACATACAGGTTGCACTATCCTCCTCACAGCATCTTCACGATCAGGGCTACAATCTATCATGGTTCTCTCAGGCCTCTCACCTCCTACTTGTATCATTTGGCATCTCCATCACAGAGCTCCCCTCCGGCACACATCAATATATCAGACACTTCCTTTATCGCACATATCTAGAGCGGACTTGGCGTAACCAGTTAGGGGTTAAGCCAGCTTTCTACCGGACTCATTTCTTGGAGCTAGATGCATCAGGGACCCCGGTCATGCCGCGCTACTTGGACTCAGGACTGTCACATTGCCTCAGATTCACATTGGGGCAGCTCATGGTGTCCTCTCATCAGCTAGGTATTGAGACTGGGAGGTTCCACGGTATTCCCAGAGAGGAGCGGATTTGCCAGTTCTGCTCTCTAGGTGAGGTGGAGTCTAAGGAGCACTTTATATTTAGGTGCCCTGTATATTATGAGATCAGAGGGCGATATCATTGCCTATTCCGAGAGATGCCAACCACTCTACGCTCTCTCATAGCTTATGAGGACCCACGGTGTGTCACTCTGATGGTACACGAGATGTCCAGACTACGGAGAGATTTATACGAGACACCCCAGCATTTTTCCTCACAGCCATTGATTACTTCGTTCTTTACTAGACGGAGATCGCGTGATTTAGTACCTGAGGATGAGGATTATGATGATGATGACGACGAGGATGATGGCCGCTCTCATGCTCATAGAGATTAGAGACAGTGTACCTCCCACCATCATGTTACCACCAGGATTACTAGACATTCTACGCAGAGGCATACTACTACACATGCACGTGCTCATGTTCATAGACGCCGCCGACAGGCTCCAGTGCTTTCCCATTCTGTGGCTCGCATCACATCTTTTTACAGCATCAGCAGCACAGCCTTGACATCTTACCCTAGATAGATATGATTATTATGCGCACTCTCGCATACGTGTCTATTTTAGTTTGCACTAGATGTTTTCTTTATTACAGTTTGGAGACGTTTTTATACGCTCCCATGGTTACCACATACATGACATGTACTTCATTAGTCTTATATGCCTTTTGGCATGGAAAAGACATTAATAAAGCTTTCTTTCTCTCTCTCTCTCTCTCTCTCTCTCTCTCTCTCTCTCTCTCTCTCTCTCTCTCTCTCTCTCTCTCTCTCAACTCGGACGCAATTTCTCTCCCTCTCTCGAAACTCGAGGCCTCGGGCGTGAAAAAGGGCTTTTCTGTCAATAGTCGATTCGAACGGTTCGAACCATTCGAATCGGATTCGTTCGATTCGGTGGTTCAAACCGCGGTTCGATGCAACCTTGGTGCTTCTGCTAAAGATCCACCAAAGAAAGTGCTTTGATACCAAGTTATGAACAGATTTACAACAGATCAATAGCTAAGCTAAGAAAGCAGCACATAAGCAAGAGCTAACCCTAGAAAGCGCCAAAGAGAATGCTTAAGGACACTAAAGAGAGAGATCAATATCATCAGCTATGTAATGAATGACAATAGGTCCTACTTATATCCACAAGGAGGCCCTAAAATGGAACCTTCTAGAGGATAAGATAATATCAGTGAACCTAATCAAAATGGATGAGGAGGGATAATAGTGCACCCTCCTACAAGAGGCCCCCTACTCCAATATCATATGGCCAAGTACCTAATAAATGAATAAATGGGCCCAAGGGCCAGTACATGAATAAAAAGGGCCCAGGGGCCTGCTTATGCATAATAGTAAAGTAATAAAGAAGGATGCGACAAATCTAATGAGCCGAGTCCATAATTAGGATGACATTGTTGTACGATCAAACTTGGCTTTCTTCATAGTCTACAATCCTATTGATTGATTCTACAACAATGATCCTCTCTCATGGCTTATTATGCTTATATAGCCATGAGTCTTGCTAACTTAAAGGCTCTATTCTTAAAATACAATGGACCAAGGTCTTGTTCTTGCATGGGCACTAATTTAAAGGCTAAGTGCTTTAGTTTGTTCATCAATGACATATCATCCACCAGGTTTGCATTCCACATGGCAGTGCAAGAAAGATTACTGGTTGTGGGGCCAAAACTACTTGGAATAGCCTTTGGTGTCAAGTTCCATGAGTAGGAGGTCATTTAGGAGCAAGAGGATATTGACTTGTAGGACACCAAATTTAAACTTCTAGTGGTGCACTACTATTGGTATATTGCAATAGGCGTACCATGGGTGTAGAGTATGATTATCGCTTTGGCACCTTATTCAAGCCTCCATGTTACTGGTTCAATTCAGCATTCTCTAAACCTTAATCTTTAAAGTTTTTATGGATATCTTGTCCATATTGATACCCTCCGTTATGGACATCTTGTCCATAAGGGTGCTCCAATGTTTTGTGGACCTTTTCGAAATGCCTTGTTAAAAACAGTTTGAATTGGAAAAAATTTCATAGACCCAGGGAAGAACAGGCAAATCAATTTTAGATTTTTTTTTTTCCGTTTATATCTGTCCTTCTATTATGGCAAAAACAAGTGCTTTTTTAGTGTTTTTGCAATGCAGACTATAATTAATCAACGACCAATCTTGAATCTTGATTTGAATCCTAAGTCCCACACAATAATTATTATTCTGTAATGATGAATCGTGAGTTCTAACACTATATTTTAATTTATGATTCATCTCATTCCTCACCATCCCACACACAAAGAAAGAGCAATACTGATCTCTCTCTCTCTCTCTCTCTCTCTCTCTCTCTCTCTCTCTCTCTCTCTCTCTCTCTCTAAGAACCACCAAGTGAAGATCTTCAAGATTCCAATCACATGCAAACCAAAAGGACACCTGTGGAGCATGACTAGGGAAATTCTTCTTTATGCTTTCGACCCTCTCCCATGAATCATCATCCTCAGTCCGTCCCTTCCACCTGATCAAGCACTCAGAGATAGAACGACTCCTCAATTGTTTATCTCTGATTCTGAGTACCTTTTCAGGTTCCAAAGGAACACTAAGCGATGAGTCCTCCAAATGGGTAAGATCTTCCTCTGAACCAACTATGTCACCTTCATGTAAACTTAATTTTAAACGGCTTACATGAAACACAGGGTGAGCTGTAGTCATGTTTTGAAGATCTAGTTCGTAAGCTAAAGAACCAATTTTCTTTATTACCCAAAACGGTCCACAATATCTCGTAGACAATTTATAATGCTTCCCTGTACTCGTAGTCTTAGAATCCTTAGGTATTCTAAGATATACCCAGTCATCAACTTTAAAATCTCTGGGAGACCTCTTAAGATCGGCATAGTGCTTAGCTCTATCCTGAGCACTTCGGATAGAATCACGGGCCACTTGCAACATTTCACGCATATCATGCAAGAAATCTGAAACTCTCTGAATCTTAACAGACTTTGTCTCCACATTTATCGGAGATCTAGGTTGAAAACCGTACATCAGCATAAACGGACTATAACCAGTAGCAGAATGTTTCCTATTGTTATAAGCAAACTCAATCAAAGGAATGTAGCCTTCCCACTGAGATTGCTTGTGAGACACATATGTTCTCAACATATCCTCCATAGTCTGATTAGTTCTCTTAGTCTGGCCATCTGATTCAGGATGATCAGAAGAACTAAAACTAAGCGAGTTTTGAAGCTTATGGAATACAGCTGACCAAAAGTGACCTGTAAATTTAGGATCTCTATCACTAACTATATCACTTGGCAGTCCATAAAGCCTAAATAATCTTTCCACAAAGATCTGGGCTAAATCCGAAGCCTTAGCAGTTGACTTGATTGGTATTAAAGTAGCTAACTTTGTCAACCTGTCCACCACAACCCAAATAGAATCATTTTGGTGTTGGGTCTTTGGAAGTCCAACCACAAAATCCATAGATATACTTTCCCATCGCTTCTGAGGGATATCTAGGGAATGTAACAACCCTCCAGTCTTTAAGCGTTCTGCTTTGGCTTACTGGCAAGGTCTACACTTAACCACATAAGACTCGACAAATGGCTTGAGTTTCAGCCAATAAAACTCTCTTCTGACCAAGTCCAAAGTCTTGTGTATACCCGGATGACCTGCACAGGGTATGTCATGACACTCATAAAGAATCTTCTTCTTTAACTCATCATCCACTGATACACAAATTTTCCCATTCCGAAATAGTACCCACCTCGGATAGGAACTGTTTCGCTATCTTCTTATCTTTCCTAGGAACCTGAGACCCCTGTGAGTAAATCTCTATTCCATTCTCATTTTTCCCTGTCTCCACCATCTTCCAGATGGGACCAAAATGAGAATCTGATTCACATTTTCCTCTCAGTGAAAGATATAGATAAGTGGAAATCTGGGTGAATGAAAGTTCATTTAATTCACCAATCCGACTAAGCGCATCCGCAACTTGGTTAGAGCTGCCCTTGACATATCGGATCTCATGATCAAATTCCTACATAAGCTCAGCCTAGCGAGCTTTACGACCCCTTAGATCGTTCTGATTACAAAAGTACTTCAGAGGTTGGTGATTTGTATACACTATAAACTGACTACCATAAAGGTAATGCCCCCAGGTTTTAAGTGCATGTATCACAGCAAATAACTCTTTCTCCTGAGTTGTATAACGCAACTGAGGCCCCGTGAGTTTCTTGCTTTCAAACGCTATCGGCCTATCATCCTGTAGAAGAACTGCCCCTATCGCCGAATCACTTGCGTTAGTTCGCACGACGTAAGGTAAATCAGGATTCGCGATCTGTAAAACAGGAGCTAAAGCAACCATTTGCCCGAGTTTCTCAAAACATTGGTTCAATTCATCATTCCACTCAATAGGCTCACTAGGTTGACCTCTCTTTTTCTTTTTGTTAACTCTGCCTTCAGTCAAATTATTTAAAGGTGCCACCACTTTTGCATAATCTTCAATTGACTTACGAAAGAAACCTGTAAAACCGAGAAAAGATTTAACTTCTCTAACCGTCTTCGGTATCGGCCATTCAAGCACTGTCTTGACCTTACTCTCATCAATCTCCAACCCACTACGGGTGATCTTATGACCGAGGTACAACAACTCATGCTTAAAGAACTCACATTTAGATTCCTTAGCGTAGAGTTTCTCTGGTCTGAGAATATCTAAGACAGTCTTAAGATGACTCAAATGCTCCCTGTAGATGAGAATATCATCTAAGAATACAACCACAAACTTCCCTAGATATGGACGAAAAAGATCGTTCATCATCTATTGGAACGTGGCTGGTGCATTCGTCAACCCAAAAGGAAGCACGAGAAATTCATAGTGACCGAATCTCGTTTGAAAACCAGTCTTCTGCACGTCATCCGGATGAATTCTAATATGATGATATCCGGTTCCCATCTTTAGGTAATTTTCAATTTGCTTAGTAATCTCTACCTCTTCTTTATGAGAGAACCTGTAAGGTTGTCTAGAGATGGGGTGACTACCTGGAATTAACTCAATCTTATGGTCTACCGATCTGGACGGCAATATTCCATGAGGTAATTCTTCTGGAAATACATCTTTAAATTTAGACAGTAACTTATTCTTCTCAATTTGCTCCTGATCTAAGCTACCGAGTTAAGAATTTTTGACAATCCACAACTACTTAGATGCATTTCAGATAAATCCAAAATTGGCTTAGCAAATAAAGAATAAGCTTCATACTCCGAATCAAAAGTTTCCATTACAATAGCAAATGAACTCATCCCAGATGGATGTACAAAATTGTCTCCAAACAATGTAACTATTTCTTTACCCTCCTGAAAAGAGAGAACATGCTTCTCAAAATCTATCTCAGGATGCTTATTAAATAACCACTCATATCCTAGAATTATGTCCGTACACGCTAATTCTAAAACATGGAAATCAATTAACTCTCTATAGTCCTGGATCCAAACTGGGAGCCTTGGAATTTTCACATCCCACGTCGCCAACTCCGCTCCTGAAGCTAGATATACTCGATATCTATGGTTACTGGCTTCAATTTTGAGTCCAAGTCTCTGCACAAGACCAGAGTTAATGAAATTATGAGTAGATCCATTGTCCACTAAAATACTAACTTCATGTCCATTCACAGTGCCTTTCAAACGAAATAAATCATTGGCAAGAATGAAGTACTACTGAAAGAACAATCACACTCACAATTAATTTTATTAATTTCCAACTTAAGATTCTCTTTACTTGGCATCTCAATCACTTGAGTTGTGCCTTTCTTTCGCTCCGGGCAAAATTTCATAACGTGTCCAGGCTGACTGCAATGGAAACAAACATTGGTCCTTTTAGCCTTTTTCCGGGAAAACTTCTTCTTTTGTCTAAATTCAGATGCAGCTTGATCTAGTTCGTCGAAATATTTAGTTTTCTTATTCCCACGAACTCTTTTCTTCCCTTTTTTCTGGCTGGGTCCAAATGATCCAGATGGATTAGCCTGTAACTGCTTCCTAGATGCCACTACCCTGGAGTCGTACGCTTTCGCGACACGAATAACATCATCAAAGGTTTGAAGCACGTTACGCTTACACTCATTCTGATAATCTGCGGGCAGACCTACGATAAACTGCCACAGTGCCAGTTTTGCATCGAATGAGGGGACTTTATTCCATAAATCCATAAAATCTTGTAGGTACGAGTCCAAACTCCGAGTACCCATTTTGCAATTCACAAATCTTTGGTAAAAATCTGAGTCATCCACAACCACAAACGACTTTTTGAACACCTCCATAAACTCGTCCCATGTGGTAGGTTTAGGTTGCAAGTCACGCCACCACGACGAAGCTTTGCCACGGAAGAACAGAATAACACTCTCTATCTTTTTCTCCTCAGGAATTCCGTGAAGATTAAAATGACCGGTCCACTTGGTTAACTAGTCATCCACAATTTCAGGTTTCTTCTCTTTCTTCTCCCCCGAAAAGGTTCAGGCTGAAAGCCCAAATTCGGAGCAGATAAAGCTCTCACTTGATTTAACAACACTTCCATTTGATGATCACGCAAAGTGTTCCTGTTGTTTATCTCATTAAGTGCTTGG